>CAWUFW010002346.1:1800000-2271709 GCA_963921515.1 Calotriton arnoldi
TCTAAATCTACAAACAAATAAAAACAAATGAATAAACACATTTTGTATGACACATATTTCTTCAATCACTGAATGCTTGCCCACTTTTTCACTCTAGCCACCGTTGTTCAAATCTGATCCAAAAACACTTCCATTCTTGACTATTCTTATTTTTCAACTGTCACTCATTTGACATTCCTTATTCGAGGTGACCTAGGGAACTTGACACTTGAATTACAACCTTATTTCATTCACCTTTTTACCCTGCTCTTTCCTGCACTTTTCATCATATATCAAATTTGCTTCATCCCTCTCTGTCACCAATCTACATTTTGGAAAACCATCCTTTTATCTGGAGGACTCACTTTGTAGTTGAAATCTATTAATTATCAGTTTTCTACTTCATCTTTGCAATTTTTCCAGTACCCAACGTGAAATTATCATAACCTGCTAAACTTCCATCGCTCTTTAAGGTTCTTTGCAACTTTTCAAACCATTCTAGTGTTTCAAGATTGCTCATTGACCTTCCCTTTTCTCTTACTTTTTCCATTAAACTTCCTCAAATCAGTGGTGAAATGAGCCTTGTTCTTTTGAAATCTAGTTTTTCTACCCACCATAGAGATAAGTGAAAAAGGTATGTACATACAACATGACCACTATTCACTCATATTCATGCTTCATGTCAGACGCACTCAACATGTCGGTCCACTGTTGTACATAGTCCCATTCACAGACAAACACATTAGGGCATCTAACATACATCACCACGGAAAGACATGGATATGACTGGTAGGTAAAGGACTTCGATTTAATCCAAATTCTCACTTAGATCCTTACTCATATGTAAGGTTTTTCTTGGCTGCTATTCCTAATCATCCCTATCTTTTTATAACAGTAACCAGCTAGGGAAGTAGTTAGGTGCTCTGTTTATTTTGCTTAACGTATTGAGTGTGCCAAATTTAAATCTACATTATAATGCTCCAATATAAATATTGGTTCTGGTTTAAGTTTCATACAGCAAGCTTTTCATATATAATGCATGTCAGAATTACTAATCACCTTGACTCTAAAGTGATTCTTCATGCATTAGACAATGCACTCAAGAGACACAGTTGCAGTTCAGCTTAAAAGAGGAGCTTCTCTAGAACACACATTTGCAGCAGATTCACCACTGTGGATAAACTGTCGGTTACATCTCTGCGTGTTTTGGTCTGTTGCAGCATTTCTCATCAGACTATTACTTGCAAAATTCCCATGCATTTGCTAGCTGCTGCAGTGGATATAGATTTATTGAAATCTCAGAAAATCTGAGGCTACGTTGGACTGGACCCTTTTCATGTCAGAAACGATATACCTTAATAAAGTTTCTTTGCATGGGAAAAGAGCAGCAGGTATAGAACATACATATTACATCACTAATATGAATTCAGGATAACTTCAATAAGTGCATTCGTATACCTCTGGAATACATGTAATAAATAATGCAAGTCAGGCAGAAATATCTTACTTTGCTGTAATTGACAGACATCTGTCAAGCAATAACACCAGTAGATATAACATTAGAAATAAATAATTCATGCACAATCGGGCATTATAGATAAAAAACAAAGCATATTTAATAAGTACATATTCAAGTTACTCAGGGGCATATTAGCAAGAACCTCGTTAAAATTATCGCCGTTTTAGCGGCAGGAAACTGCCGCTAAAACGGCGATAATGTACTTGCTAATATGCGTTATAGAATTCAATAGAAGCCCAGGTTAGATGTCCTGCACATCTAACCTGGGCTCTATTGGAATTCTATAGCGCATATTACCAAGCCCATTATCGCCGTTTCAGTGTGTTAAATGACAATCATCTAAAATACTTTCTATGTGTTTGCTACTCCTCTAAGTTACCATAACTGTATATCATCAATAAATGTAAGGTTAGTGTTCTGTTCCCTTCTTTCGGTCATTTGAAGCAATGTAATACCCTGCCTTTCAGGATTTCTCTAAGCCTGCATGCCCATCTGGCTTTGTGTTCAAACAATAACTATTCATTTTCCATTAAATCCTGAGTACTTGTAACTGCAACTAAACATGAGCATTCAAAATGTTGCCTTTGCTTGAAAAAAGTATTCAACTTTGTCTTAGATTTAAATATTTTGCTTCCTCTAGCATTGTGCATATAATCCCACCATTTTTTGTCTCTTGGAAAATATAGCTCTTCATGATTTTTGTTTTTTTAATTGTTTTTATTAGTGAAATATAGTATACATATCTGATGACTGGATAACACATGACCACTCATATGCCTTTACATGTACATATAGCATATCTTCAGATATATCCACAATTGCATAGTTACACAGTTGAACAATTCTCTATGCATTTGACTGGTGCTCAGCTGCGCCGTCCACCGTTACGCAAGTTATACAGATTCTATACTCCTCATGCCATGTCACCCCTGCTTAGCCCTGTCCTGGGGTCAGCTATCTCAGCGTCACTACCACCCTCTGGGTCCCTCTGTTTTTTAATTTCCTATCAGAATGTTCCCTCCCGCTCTACTTGGAGTAAGTGACTCACAGGGCAGGGATTTCTTCTTCCTCCGGTTCTCCCGTTTCCTTCCCCGCCAGGTAGGCTTGGTAAGATCCTCAAATATTTTTGGGTCGGTTCCAATGGGGGAGCAACTCATTATATACCTCTGATTGCTTGCTACAACATACCATGTCGCTATGCCAAGCCTCTAAGGTAGGAGCTGGGCCCCTGGCCCACTGCATCGGCACTTGGCATTTGGTCAAAAACAGCCCAATGGCCACTAGCCTAAGAGCCGTCATTTCCACTCTCTTATTGTAGCCTAATAGGGCCTTGAGGCGGTCCATTTCCAATGTAGAGCCTGTTATAGTCTCAAATTCTTGTATGACCACCCTCCAGAAAGCTAGCACACTCGGGCAGTACCAAGCAACATGTTAAAAGCCAACCTCACATTCCAGACATCTTTGACATTCTGCCGTGTTATGTAACTCATACCTGTATAGTCTCTCCATAGTATAGTATAGCTGGTTGATATATTTGAAATGTATGAGTCTGTGTTGCCCATTCTTTGATATATCCCTGGTCATGGAACAGCAATATTTCCATCATTCAACATCTATAACACTGTCTAGTTCCCTCTGCCAGTCTTGCCGTGCCTTTGTCATGCACGGCCGACTGGCTTCTTGTACAAAAGCGTAAAATTATTTTACTAGTTTAGAGGGTACATTCTCCTTTATCAAGGACGAGAGGGCCGACATGTCCAGGGGCTCCTGCATGCCCTCCCCCAGGAGGCCACGTAACATGTGTCTGACTCTAAAATAATGAAAGCTGGCCATAACTATTGGTGACTCTGACTCGCCTTGGAGTGCTTCCCATCCTTTCACAACCTGCAATCCGTCTTGAAATAGGTCTCCCATTTTGGTGATCCCCAGTGACAACAGTGTCCTCGCCACACCTTTCTCTCTCCCGATTTTGAACCATGAGTACCAATCCACTGATATATGCGGGGAGTACAGTACGGAGACAGCTTGTTTTTCCAATAGGTTCCACCAGATGTGTGTCGTAGTATTCAAAGAATCGAATACTCCATAACGGCTCTTTGAGGTGCAAAAATGCATCTGGGGGAGTGTGACTGGATCCGCCACATCTCTTTCTATATACAGATGTGGTAAATCGTGCGGGCCATGCAGCCAGTAATGCGCAAAAGTGCGTTGTGCTACTTTGTAGTATTGTTCTAAGTCCGGCGCGTTAAGGCCTCCCACGTCATATTGCCTAGTGAAAATCTCCCATTTCCCCTTTGGTTGTTTCCCGGCCCAGACTAATTTGACCATCAGGGAACGCAATGTTGCAAAGAGCGCACAAGGTAGTAGCATTGGGATATTTTGGAACAAGAATACGTTTCTGGGGAGGACCACCATCTTCATGTTGGCGCTACGTCCCATTAGCAAAGGCGGAAGTTTGATCCAGCGATCATCTTTTTTTAATCTCGTCGCTGCTTTTCCATAATTATCCAACATAACTATTGTTGGGTCTGTGTGAATTTGTATACACAGATATCTGACTGATTCTGTCATCCAGCATAAAGGAAACTCATGGGGGACCGGCGTCATAGCTGGTGTGAGTGGGAAAACTATAGATTTATCCCAATTGATGTTGAGTCCTGAAAGGCCCCTGAAGCATATCACTTCTCTAAGGACAGGAGAGAGTTTCCTCTCGGGGTCCCGGACATATATATATGTATCAGCTGCATACGCTGAAATTATGAGATTGTAATTCGGGAAGAGTATACCTCTCTGTCCATGATATTCATATATGGCTCTCGCCATGGGCTGTGCAACTAGTGCATAAAGTAGGGGAAATAGGGTGCACCCCTGTCGGGTACCCCTGGTGATATTCAAAGATGTTGTGACTGTTTTTCCCACTCATATTCGTGCTTCTGGCTCTGTTTATGAAAAGAAACAATTGATGGACGGAATGCTGGACAATGCAAACATTCACCCCCAGTCACAAGGATCTGGGTTAAATCCATCATTCTTTTGCTCACCACACCACCCCAGTTTGGACCCAGCCATATGCAAATCAGTCTTGACCCTGTTCCTTGTGGGAACAGTCCAGCCCGAACTGCCAAGCCAGGTCCTCCCTGGACCGGAAACAAGCATCCTGGGACCGGTTTCAGGGCATCACCCTTCTTCAGCCAGGCTAGCTTGAATCCAGTGGTGTAGTGAGCACGGGACCCACATCTGGGCATACCCTTCCCACTTAGGGCGACAAATGCAAAAGAAACAATTGATGGACGGAATGCTGGACAATGCAAACATTCACCCCCAGTCACAAGGATCTGGGTTAAATCCATCATTCTTTTGCTCACCACACCACCCCAGTTTGGACCCAGCCATATGCAAAGCAGTCTTGACCCTGTTCCTTGTGGGAACAGTCCAGCCCGAACTGCCAAGCCAGGTCCTCCCTGGACCGGAAACAAGCATTCTGGGACCGGTTTCAGGGCATCACCCTTCTTCAGCCAGACTAGCTTGAATCCAGTGGTGTAGTGAGCACGGGACCCACGTCTGGGCATACCCTTCCCACTTAGGGCGACAAATGCAAAAGAAACAATTGATGGACGGAATGCTGGACAATGCAAACATTCACCCCCAGTCACAAGGATCTGGGTTAAATCCATCATTCTTTTGCTCACCACACCACCCCAGTTTGGACCCAGCCATATGCAAATCAGTCTTGACCCTGTTCCTTGTGGGAACAGTCCAACCCGAACTGCCAAGCCAGGTCCTCCCTGGACCGGAAACAAGCATCCTGGGACCGGTTTCAGGGCATCACCCTTCTTCAGCCAGGCTACCTTGAATCCAATGGTGTAGTGAGCATGGGACCCACGTCTGGGCATACCCTTCCCACTTAGGGCAACAAATGCAAAAGAAACAATTGATGGACGGAATGCTGGACAATGCAAACATTCACCCCCAGTCACAAGGATCTGGGTTAAATCCATCATTCTTTTGCTCACCACACCACCCCAGTTTGGACCCAGCCATATGCAAATCAGTCTTGACCCTGTTCCTTGTGGGAACAGTCCAGCCCGAACTGCCAAGCCAGGTCCTCCCTGGACCGGAAACAAGCATCCTGGGACCGGTTTCAGGGCATCACCCTTCTTCAGCCAGGCTACCTTGAATCCAATGGTGTAGTGAGCATGGGACCCACGTCTGGGCATACCCTTCCCACTTAGGGCAACAAATGCAAAGAAACAATTGATGGACGGAATGCTGGACAATGCAAACATTCACCCCCAGTCACAAGGATCTGGGTTAAATCCATCATTCTTTTGCTCACCACACCACCCCAGTTTGGACCCAGCCATATGCAAATCAGTCTTGACCCTGTTCCTTGTGGGAACAGTCCAGCCCGAACTGCCAAGCCAGGTCCTCCCTGGACCGGAAACAAGCAACCTGGGACCGGTTTCAGGGCATCACCCTTCTTCAGCCAGGCTAGCTTGAATCCAGTGGTGTAGTGAGCAAGGGACCCACGTCTGGGTATACCCTTCCCACTTAGGGCGACATGCAATGTTTGCATTGTCCAGCATTCCATCCATCAATTGTTTCTTTTGCATCTGGCTCTGTTTATAACACTTCAAATAGTTGCTGAAAAACCTCACCCACTCCAACTCGACAAAGGGCGGCTCGCAGGAATACCCGTTCGACCGAGTCAAACGCTTTCTCAGCATCCAGGAAGAATACGGTAGCCCGCACATTTTAGTCTATTTGTTGTATTGCGCCAAAGAGGGTACAAAGATTAGAGGTGATGCTGGGCCCAGGTACAAAGCCAGTCTGTTCCGGCCATTTCACTCCCGGTAACAATGGGGCCTGTCTATTTGCTAATACCTTGGTGTACAGTTTAGTATCTACATTTAACAGGGAAAGTGGCCTGTATGAAGAGCAGTCATTGGGTTGCTTGCCTTGCTTTAATATAGTGACAATCATGGCCTCATGCATTGAGGGGGGTATGACACCAGCTTGTACCATTTCCTCGTACAGTGTAACCAGGCGCGGTATAAGGAGATCCTGGTAAGCTTTGTAGAAAGCCATGCTTACAAGGGCTACCCGTATTTCAGACGGGTGCAACGGCACCATCAAGTGTTCTCTATGCTCTGTAGTGAGCCACATCATATCGAAATGCTCCAGGTAGTCGGCTGTGGCCTCCACATCTGGGGTGATACGAGTGCAATATGTCAACGTAATATCTGCAAAATGTATCCGCAGTACTATCCACATCTTACAACATTTGCCCCTCCTCGTCTTGAAGCTCTGCGATCCCCCTGCCTCTCATCTGCGATGCATCAGAGCCCTGGGCATTCCCCTTCACCATATATCCGAGCTGTGGCATTATTTGCCCATGTGTACAACTTCACTGTTGGCGGTGGCATAGTATTCCACCATTTTGGCCTTAATGTCTCCCAATATATTGCTTTCCCTCATGCGTTGATGTCTTGATTCCAAGTCAGCTATCTCTCTCTCTAGGTGTGACAGTCTGCCTCTCAAGGATTTTAACACTCCGGAGTGCTTGGAAATCGTGATACCTCTAATATAAACTTTAAACATCTCCCACACCATGGCGAATTTGTCAATCAATCAATCAATCAGTCATTTGTAGAGCGCACTACTCACCCGCGAGGGTCTCAAGGCGCTAGGGGGGAGGAGGGGAGCTGCTAATGCTCAAACAGCCAGGTCTTGAGAAGTCTCCTGAAGGTCAGCAGGTCCTGGGTCTGGCGCAGGTGGATGGGGAGGGTGTTCAATGTCTTGACGGCGAGGTGGGAGAAGGATCTGCCGCCGGTGGTCGTTCGGTGGATGCGTGGAACGGGGGCGAGGTCAGCGGAGCGAAGCTGGCGGTTGGGGGTGTAGAAGGTGAGTCGTTTGTTGAGGTATGTTGGTCTGGCGTCGTGGAGTGCTTTGTGAGCGTGGGTGAGGAGCTTGAAGGTGATCCTCTTGTTGACGGGGAACCAGTGCAGGTCCCTCAGGTGGGCAGTGATGTGGCTGTGGCAGGGGATGTCGAGGATAAGTCGTGCGGAGACGTTCTGTATGCATTGAAGTCTTTTCTGGATTTTGGCCGTGATTCCAGCGTAGAGGGCGTTGCCATAGTCCAGCCTGCTTGTGACGAGGGCCTGTGTGACAGTCCTTCTGGTTCCAGTGGGGATCCATCTGTAGATCTTGCGAAGCATGCGGAGGGTGTTGAAGCAGGAGGAGGAGACGGCGTTGACTTACTGGGTCATTGACAGTGCTGAGTCCAGGATGAACCCCAGGTTGCGTGCGTGGTCGGTGGGTGTCGGCGCAGCTCCCAGCGAGGCTGGCCACCAGGAGTCGTCCCAGGCGGAGGGGGTGGAGCCGAGGATGAGGACCTCCGTCTTGTCCGAGTTCAGTTTCTGGCGACTGTTCTTCATCCATTCGGCGACGGCCTTCATTCCTTCGTGGAAGTTGGTTTTGGCGGTGGCGGGGTCCTTGGTGAGGGAGAGGATCAGCTGGGTGTCGTCGGCGTATGAGACGATGTTGAGGTCGTGTGATCGGGCGATGTTGGCGAGTGGTGGCATGTAGATGTTGAAGAGGGTCGGGCTGAGGGATGATCCTTGGGGTACGCCGCAGGTGATCTTGGTGGCTTTGGATCGGAATGGGGGGAGGCAGACTCTTTGGGTTCTGTCGGTGAGGAAGGAGGTGATCCAGTCCAGGGCTTTGTCGCGGATTCCTGCGTTGTGGAGGCGTGTGCGTAGCGTGTGGTGGCAGACGGTGTCGAAGGCGGCCGAGAGGATGAGAGCCGCAGTTTCGCCGTTGTCCAGCAAGGTCCTGATGTCGTCGGTGGCGGCGATGAGGGCGGTTTCGGTGCTGTGGTTGCTGCAGAATCCGGATTGGGATGAGTCCAGGGTGTTGGTCTCTTCGAGGAAGCGGGTCAGCTGTCTGTTGACGATCTTTTCGATGACTTTTGCCGGGAACGGGAGCAGGGAGATGGGCCGGAAGTTCTTGAGGTCCTTTGGGTCTGCCTTGGGTTTTTTGAGAAGGGCGTTGATCTCGGCGTGTTTCCAGCTCTCCGGGAAGGTGGCGGTCTCGAAGGAGCTGTTGAAGATCTTCCGGAGTTGGGGTGCGATGATGGAGTTCGCTTTGTTGAAGATGTGGTGAGGGCAAGGGTCTGACGGTGAGCCGGAGTGGATGGTGTTCATGGTTTTGATGGTGTCTTCGTCGTTGATGTGGTTCCAGGAGAGCACGAGGCCGGTGTGGCTGGAGGGCGGAGGGTCTGCGGTGTCAGCGGCTGTCGGGGGGTCTGAGTGTTGAAGCTGTCGTGGATGTCTATGATCTTGCGGTGGAAGAAGGTGGCTAGAGAGTCGCAGAGGTCTTGTGACGGCGGGATGTCGTTAGAGCTAGAGCTGGGGTTGGCGAGTTCCTTCACGATGTTGAAGAGCTCTTTGCTGTTGTGTGCGTTGTTGTCGATGCGTTCCTTGAAGGAGGTCCTTTTGGTGGTTCGAATGAGTTGGTGGTGCCTGCGGCTGGCATTCTTGGCATTTGTCCACAGATCCCACGTTATTAGTGAAAAGTCTTCTATTAATTGGGCTAGTTCAGTCTTAAAGACCGGGTCTAATAAGGGGTAAGGGGAGAATCGCCATGTGGACTCGGCTGCCCTTCGACCCTGAACTCTAGATCCAGCACCATGGGCGAGTGATCAGAAAAAGTGCGCGGGAGAGGCTCACAGCGTACAACCCATGGTGCCAGACTCCTAGACACCAACCAGTAGTCAATTCGCATGTGTGTGTCATGCACAGCAGAGTAATGCGTTTACCACATACCCCGAGGGTTGCAACATCTCCATCTATCCACCAGATCTAGTTGGTCTGCCATCTCATGAAGTGCCCGGGTGACTTCGGAGGGTCAGAGGGTGGGCCCCTTGAGTGCGGGATTCAGTACACAATTAAAATCTCCCCCTAAACTTGTGGCAGGTCACCCCATTGCAGTAGGCGAGCGCTAAGTGAATGATAGAACTGTGGGTTATCGTAATTGGGGCCAAAAATCCCTACCAATACCATTTCTAAATGGTCTTTACAACAGATGCCTACCACATCCCTGCCTCCTGGATCAACACATACCTCCTTTAGCTGTATCTCTGACCTGAAGTCCACCCCACAGGCATGTGAGGTGAATCCCTCTACACAATAGCGGCCTCATAGGCGTTGTGGGGTCAATGTGCTGCTGTTTTGCACTAGGTGTGTCTCTTGTAGGATTGCCCCTTGCACTGCATGTCTTTTGAAGTATGCCACCACTTTCCAAAGCTTTCTCTGATCATTAAGACCTCTCACATTCCATGTGAGAAATCGTATTTGTGTAGTGGCTGATTGTTCTCCCACCTTATGCGCTACGTCACCCTGCATGTTATTCTAATCAGCAAACATTGGTCATGACCAGTCAAACGATATATTTCACTTGTTTTTGATGATATCCAACATAAAACAACCCCTGATAATGCCCCTCCCATGCCCTTTGCATTCAAACTTTGCATGGTTGAACTTCGTCCCACCCTTCTTCATTAGCCCCTTACAGAACATAACCAAAACCCGCAGTAGGTTTTCAGTGATAAACACATGGGAGTGGATATCAGCCGCTACAAGGCTACCCGTTGGGTTCGGCCCATTTTAAAATAACATTAGAGAAATGAACGAAAATAGCCTAGCCTCCATCCCCGTAAACTGAAGAGAGTGTTGGTTATGCCCTCCTTTTTACCCAGAGCACCGCCCTCATATTGAACATCTAATATTTTCACATATTGCCCCCCTTGTCCCTTCACGAATTACATCATGTAAAAAATGTCCCCAAGGTCCACACATCAATGCGTAGGCCGCTGTGACATTCATCAGAACCATCTTACCAGTGATATGGATGCAATGTTCTCATGGGGCACAGGCGTTACCACCCCCCACAGAGTTCTGGGAAGTGTTGTTTCATCGCAGAAGACAAAGCACCGGGACAGGTCAAGCATGTCCTCCACCTCCACACCACAGCCCTGGAGGCAGTCCACTCCCATCTCAGTCCTTCAATTCTTCAGCACCATCTACCTACTGTTCTTCTGAATCCTGAGCAACTTCTTCCTTGCTCAAGGTGTGTCGGGTGATTTTTGCCTGGTTCTGGTGCCCTCCCTCAGTTTGAGGAAGTGTGATACCTGGCTAAGGTCCATGAATTAATGTGCCTTACTCCCGCTATCACCCGTAGCTTGGCAGGGTATAACATACTGTACTTCCAGCTGGAGCTCGCGTAGTTGCCTCTTTGCTGGTAGGAAGATCCTTTGTGCATCTTGGACTTGTTGTGTAAAATCTGAATATAAGGATAACTCGGAGCCCTCATAGCGCAATGTTTTCAGCTCTCGCACTTTGCACAACGTGGCATCTTGATCTCTGTAGTTTAGGAGTCATGCTATAATTGGGCGAGGGTTTGCACCAGGAATCAGCCTGGGCACTAGAGAGTGGTGGGCACACTCCATGACAAATATCTCTGAGAAAGTGTCTCTCCCTAGAAGTGTGATTAGGAGGTTCTCCACTTATTTTTTCCATGTTTTCTATGTTGGTGGACTCCACCACTCCCACTATCCAGATGTTGTTCCTCCTGGATCTCGCTTCCAAGTCCTCCATCTTCAGTTGTAGAGTGCGGAGTAGTTTATCCACTTTTTTGGATTTAGCTGACTCCTCAGTCAGCACATCCTCCGCTTCTGAGACTCTCTTCTCCACTGTGCCTAGCCTCTCAGTATGCTTATCCAGGCACTCCGTTATCCGATCGATCCGAAACATGAGTGCATCTATCTTGTCATCAATTTCAGCCGTGGCCCGTGCAGGCAAGAGCTGTGCTGCAGGGTGGGTGGGGATTTCAAGAGATGACGATGAGGGAAAATTAATTATTTAATTTATTTTCTCTTGTGGTCGTCTGTCGAATCCCCCCCAACCCAGCCCCACCGCCCCACTGCTCTTACCTGCACAGGCTGCAGCTTATCAATTTTTGTCAGGCTCCTTTGCATGGTTGTCAGTATCTGCTTCAGTTCCGCGTCTGTTGAAGGGTCTGCTGTCTCTGACCCTGATTCTGCCGCATTCGTGTCGACCTTCCTTGGTCTAGGGGTCCTGCGGGACTCGATTTGAAGTCTGGACTGCAGCTTGTCTGACTTGCTCAGGACGAGTAGTAGTGAGATGGCAACAGTTTGTGAGACACAGGGCACCCCTCAGAGCGATGCCACCTGGGCACAGAGCCAAGTGTTCGCTCAATGCTCTGTGGGGAGGGTAGTGCAAGACTACCCCGCACACTATGTGTCACTCCGAGTTCACCGGTGATACAATGGCAGGGCCCGCTAAGTCTGGCCGTAGGTGAGCACCAGGCAAGTGCGGCATAGCAAAGCTGGGGCTCAACAAGTACCCCCTGTCAGGACCAACCCCTATCTCCTCACATGGTCCAGCACCGTCAGGGCCAAGCGTCCATGTGTCTCATGTGTTGGCCGGATGCAGCCGCCTAGCAAACTGCTCCCCCTGCATCCGCCGAGCCAATGCAGGCCTCCCCGTTACAGGTCCAGTGCTCCAGAGTTCAGGGCACTGGAAATTCTTACATTCACAAGAGTCCTTTCTGCTTGATGACCAGGGTAATGCAGTGACCCGCAGGCCTCTTCCTGGTCACCCTCGGGGCCCTCCAAGTGTCGGTGTCCCCACACTGTCGATTTTGTTTTGCGTCCCCGGGTCTCTATCACGTGCTGCACGCTCCTCGGTCTGTGGTTCCTGTTTTCGGCGGGTGTCGCAGTCCGGGCTCGTCACCGCCCTTGAGTAGAGCCACTGCTCCGCATTACAGCCCAGGTAAGAGTCCGGGTTCATAAGGCCTTTCCCCCTGGCTGCTGCGTGATTGCACTCACCGCACCAGGGGGCACCGGACTGCACCTGTTCTCAGCGGATTCCCGGCACCCCTCAGCAGGTACATCCGAACCTCTGCGCCTGTTGCTCTGTGTTGGTTTAGCCACAAACCCCCTCACCAAACAATGCTTGAGTCGCGATAGGCCTTTATCGTCGCGCCGGGGCTCGCTGCCAACATTGGCCCTTCCACAGTTCTTCTACTGTGAAAGAAGCCACTTTTTCTGCAGTTTTCGGACTTGCTACTTCTGTGGGGGTATAGAAAGACTTCGTTATTTATATGACACCTTTAGTATCAGGATGATGATGGATTATCGGCTGGGTCATCGGAGCCTCGCTATTCCGCGGCCATCTTGGAGCCAGGCAAGCCCCGCCCCCCCAGCTCTTCATGATTACTGTACATATTAATCAACCAAGTGCGCTGGTTAGAAAAAATAAATGGGCCTTTAGCAAAACTTTGCAAAAATAACTAAATGTATTTTTATTTCTAGTGCTGATCTGAGCATATCTGCAAATTGCTTTACAGGCTGTGGCATCAAACCTCTTATGAAACCACACTGGCAGATCATTAATCTTGACAGTTCCTGGACTGAAAATATACTTCAACTTTAACGAAGTGGTGTAAAAACATTGCATTGTGCCAGGAACACAGAATCCCTTTCTTCTTCATGAAAACATTGCCTATGTGACTAGTTGTACATCATCTAAACAGTCATGATTATGTCTTCCACAACATTTTATCCATGTTACCTGAAATCAATGAATTCCATGCTGTTCCATATGCATCCACGTCTAGCCTTTGAAGCTTGGACTACAGTGCATTCATTTGAGCTCCATAGGAATAACACTATGGACCAGGATCATATTTCTAATTTCTAATATTTCTTTTTGGATCATATTTCTAACTAATATCTCTATTACTTGTCATAACGCACATATCTTTGAGATCTGCATAGTTAAAGTACTCTAATAATATACATTAGAAAATTCTGAAAATGTATATTTCAGTCATGTTTTTAAACATTGATAACCACTGCGATAGCCCAGTAGCATATACTAGGCATCCTAAAATATTGTAAATATTTATTTTACACCTGATTTTACAGTCATAGGTTTCATTTGTGTTATATATCCAGGAGTTGTTTCTGCCTTTTTAATTTAATTCCCTCTCTTTTAGTTTAGCTTCCTTGTTGTTGCTACTTAAATGTTGATCACTCCTTGTACAATCTATCAGTGCACAACTTGGACAGCATGATCCTGGTTACAGTTTCTCAGATCACAGAGGGATCAGTGTATAACATATTTTCTGTTAACAGTCTTTTTCCATTAACGCCTTGGTCTTCTTAATTCCAAAGGAAGGGCTTTAATTTCTCATAATTTAATGTATCATGATTTTATCTTGTACATTGTACACAATATGCTAATGTTTATTCTCTGGGCCCACATTGTGACTTTTGCCACGGGGAGCACTAATAATTCAACGAGTACACACCCTTGCATATAGTTTTGGATATGCACCTAATTTAGAATAAGAGAGACTCAATTTACTGTTCCCATTTGCTAACCAGGATGTGTATTTTGCACACTGACTAGTTTGCAAATGGGAATGCATTTTGCAATGTGGCCTATGTACTAATAAGTCACACCATAAATTGTCCATTTGCAGGGGTCACAAAATGACCTGCCTTGTGACTATTAATTATGCAAACCACAATTTGCAACCTCGTGTGAATTGCTGCAAATGCTTGGGTGGAGACCTGCAATGGACCCAGCATTTGCTTGTCTAATGAGGAAGTATGCAGCAATGCAACACTACTGGTTCCTGAATCCCTGCTATCAGCATTCCTAGTTCAGTATTGTAGTATGGTTAGTTCCATGACTCCCATGATGAGTTTCTGTGTTTCAGTTTTTCCCCTCTCAGAGGAAGTCTCTATGCACATATTTTAGCTGCAGGTTAGGAATCATTTTGAACACTGCAATTCTACCCAGGACAGACTCTAAAGGTATATAAAAAATTAGGTAGTTCACCCTGAAACATTTAAGCATTTGCCTTTATGAATCTATTATGAATCTGTTAATATGAACTCTTTTAGATTACATATATGTATGCATGAATATATGTGGTATTTTATAGTGAAAACCTGGCCTAAAGGCAGTGGAGCATTGTAGAGGGTGAAAGTCAAAGGTACAGACAACAACTTATTGAAGAGCTGAAGAGGTATCTGGGTTCTAGGAGCACGACTTGACCCGTAGTACATCATGACCCATTGGTATTTAAAGAGATGTGTTTTCAAATCTTTCCTAAATTAGAGCTGGGCTGAGTTGGTCCTGATAAATACAGGGATGTTATTCTAGCCCCTATGTCTACATAGAGGAGTCCTGTTGCGTTGTTTTTTTTTATTATACTTCTTTAATGGTGTCCTCGCTGCAGGTGTGCTGAGAGCCGCTAGCGATGGTGAGCTTGCCTTGTCAGCCACATAGGCAGGGTTGCTGGTCTTGACATTTTGTAAATGATGCAGCTCGTTTTGAAGGTCTGGCTCGCCAGCAAGTGGACCAAGTGGAGTTTCTTTAGGATGAGTTGATGTGGTCATATTTCTTCAGGCCTCGAGTGAGACATGCTGGGGTTTGTAGGATGTCCTTAAAAGGGTCTGTGTGTAGTTTAGGACATCAGGATGCAGGGTGACAATCACCTGCAGTATATCCGTGAGAATGTTCACTTTGTGTTTCCTGTGCTAGCCAAGCAAAATGTAAATATAAATGTAAATCTGAAGAAAGCAGCAGAATTTTATCTTAATTAGGCTGACATTTATTTGTAACCTCTTTCAATTGTTCCATTAGTTCATAAGGAACACTCTTAAAGAGCAATTATTGAAGACTCAGAAGACATTTAAACATGGAGATGTTATTATTTTTTTAAGCCCTCTACTAAACATTTATTTGAGGAGGCGTGTTTTCCTCTCCGATGGCATGGTAAAAGTGACTCTGAGGACTGGATAAATACACATAACCAATAATCTTCCCAACGTGCCCTCTCCGCTACCCTCCCTCCGAGCAAGGGTGCACAGAAATTTCTGCAAGGCGATGCCTACTGCATCAAATGACTAATCAGTGTTGTCATCTCTTGCAATTCTCAGACCACTCTTGTAGTTACCTCTCACGGAGTTAGAAGCAGAAGAAATAATAAAATCACCAGTTTGATTCAGGAGTCAGAACAATTTAAGATTTCTCCAGCAATATCCTGATATTGTTAAGCAGTAAATTGCATTCAATCCTTCAACATTCCATGAGAATATGGGCATGGAGTAACGTCTGGTGTGAGGTATTGACTATAGTTTGTGAAACATCATTAAAATACTGCCAAACTACCCAAACAGTCAGTATCCTCTTTGTTCATTTCACTGTCTCTGACACTGAAGAAAAATGTTGTACCATCTCTGTTGGTCACTAGCTATGTCCTCCATAACGTGTCAGATGGTGTTCATCTTCTCAGAGCTCTATAGACACTAAAAACATTCAAAAGGATGCCTATGTGTGGCAAATGATAAGACATATGGAATGTCTCCATTCAACTTTATGTTCAATTGATTTTCCATGTGAAGATTTTTGGGATTTAAACTTACAAGTCTTCATGAATTATTCTTCAGAACCCAGTCCACTTGGTTCATAGTCCACTAGTCTGCATCTGTCTTTGGGATACCAGCTGTTTCCCAGATCACCAGCCCTGAAGCGTTCTCCTTCTGGCCTACAGTTTTCCTTTCGCTGACAGGTATAAATATCCATGTAGACCAAGTTAGGATATTGGCTACCTTATTTCTGAAACACATTCCTGGATACAGATGTTTAAGCTAATATTCCCCTCACAGACAGTACAAAGTCAGTTTGCCGGCATCACCATCTTCTGTAGTTTTAAAAACATTTGGAAGTAAAAGTGAGCATATTAAAGGTTTTCAAAGTGGTAACTAGTATAATATTGGTGGATAATCTTAAACTGATCTGAAAAAGGTTCTCACAGGTACTACTATGACCTTTACTCCAAAGTGATGCAGCACGTACATTTAAGGGCACCAACATTTTTCCAATGTGCTTTTTTTTGCTGATATCCAGGATGGCAGGGGACAGTGTTCGGGCTAAGTAGCTCTTTCCAAGACCAAGCAAATTCAGACATATCTACTTCAAAGGGATTTCAGCACTAACTGAAAACACAGTGCCAATGATTAATGCAAAATAGTGGAGACTCTTAGTCTTCCAGAGAACTCACTTTGGAAAAACTCAAAAGTGGTTAGCTTTATTCACTAACTAATGACTTGCAGTATATTTAGGTCATCACTCCCTCCTCCTCCTAGGCATTGCTAAGACTACCTTCAAAGCCTGAATGTAGATATTGTTCAGAAATACTATAAATAAGTGCTAGGTGAAATTTGGGTACATGGAGCGGAGGCAAAGAGGGTATGAGCGAAAAGACCTCAGACAAAATATGCATTTAACTACGTCATTGCAGTTGGATTGGTTACATAATATCCCATGGTTGACAAAATATCCAGATAATTAGTGAAGTAACATTTTCGAGGCTGAAGTGACTCTGGATCATCAGCATATAAAGTCATGATATGTTACGTGTATTTATTTACAGTAATACATGTATTTTAAATCTACTGATAGAGCAATCCATTTATAAGCTTTTTCCAAAGGAAAGATGTTCTGAAATGAGTTGAAGTTGGAAATAAAAATGTTTACACAGGGTGGGGCCCAGCAATGAGAAGGAATGTCCATCCTTAAGTTCCTTTTAAAATATAGGAACAATGAAAATGTTCGGGACCAAATATTCCTATTAGGATGATACTCTACTGGGATGTACCTAATATTCACAAACCCTGATAAATAGCTGCATCCAAATAATTGCAGCAGCAAATATCAATACAGTGCATCATCACCCTGCAAAGCAAGGGGGCAGTGACTTAGAGTTTTTAAAGTTGAGTTACTGGGGTTGAGATATAGTTGTTCCGTCTATAAGATTAGTTTGCCTAAGTTTATATACGTGCCGTATTTCATGATCTGGGGTCCTTGATATTTCAGGTCAGTGGCACATCACTGAGGGAGGGACCCAGCCTCAACAATGCAGAGGGGTGGTGAGCGACTGCAGTCTGGCCAATAGCAATGAGTGCAGACACAAGAGAGTACTGGTTTATCACCAAGTAGTAAGATAATGTGATAGACAAAATAATAAAACTTGGTTCAGAAAGGAAGTCATGGATGTTGATTCACCAAAATGCCAGGGGCAGCAGAAATGGCATAACATGTCTGTTAGAACAGGGGGTCTCTAATTGGCAGAGGTAGGTACCTTTGTCCAAGTAGAGACGCTTGCTTCTAGTCAGGGTAAGGGGGACACACACTTTAGATAACCCCTGCTCACCCCTTGATAGCTTGGTACTAGCAGACAGGCTTATCCCAAAGGCAATGTGTAAATTATTTGTACTCAAAACAAACAGTAATATAGTGAAAACACCACAAATGGACACCACACCAGTTTAGAAAAATAAAATATCTTTATCTAAACCAAACAAGACCAAAAATGACAAAATTCCACCATACATGTATTAAAATATGACTTAAAAACGATTATAGCAAAAATAGAACTTGTAGAAAGCAAATAGCTCCACCTGGGGCTATTACAACGTCATGACAACAATAAATCCAAAGTACGGCAAGACCGCGAGGTGCGCGGCATCGGGCACGGAGTCACATGGACCCCAAACAAACAGTACCTTCAGAAAACGAAGGCTACAACGATGCACAGCATTGTGGAGGTGAGGCGTTAGTGCCGAAGCCAGCTCCCTGGCTGCCACGGGGGATGTGAAACATCGTGTCTGCGAGGAGGAGACGTGTCGCATCCAGGACAGGGGAAGTCGGTTGCATCAGCAGTGAGGTTTCAGTTCCGGTGAGGCGATGTGAAGTTGGTGAGTTCGTGGAGTCACTCTCGGCGGTTATCGGCACCACAATAACTGGATGCAGTCACTGGCAGTGACGGAGTCAGTGCGAGCGCTTGCGTCGGGAAGGCCGATAACTGCAAGCATCATCAGGCGTCAAAAGGCGTCGGAGCTGCGGTGCGGGCCCGGCGGTGTGTTGTGCACCTCACGAGCTGTGCCCCGGGCCTCGGTGCAGGTCACGGCGGTGGTGCTGATGGCGTCGGAGAGTGTTTTTATTGCTTCTGTTATGTTTACCAGCTCCGAACAGCAGAAACAATCTCCAGACACCAAAACTGGAACAGGCACCTCCTGGCATGTCAGAACACTCAGCAGTAGAGTTCAGGGTAGCTGGGGGTACAGTTTTTGTGTCTCTGAGACTTCAGAACAGGAGGCCAGCACACTCAAGCCCTTGGAGATTCGTCAAGCAGGCATCTCAGCAAAGTTCCAGTCTTTGTCGTCTCCTTGGCAGAAGCAGCAACTACAGGCCAACCCCACACAGCAAAGGGGCAGTACCCCTCCTCACAGCTCTCCAGCTCTTCTCCTTGGCAAAGGTTCCTCTTGAGTCCAGAAGTGATCTAAACGTCTGGGGTTTAAGGTCCAATACTTATACCCCATTTTGTCTTTGTTATTCTTTGTGCCAGGGTCTCTGAGCCTAGTCCAAACCAGTTCTATCCTCACTGGTGCAGTATGACCACTGCATTGTGCAAGGGAGACAGGCCCTATTCAGTTGCAAGGGAAACCTCCCCCACTCCTCTAAATGCAGCCAAGGGCTATTCAGCTCAGCTCTGAGTCATCCAGGAAGGGCCAGGCACACCTCAAACCCCACCGTGGCTATCTACAGTGAATGCGACTCCAAAACCAGACAGTCAATCCACAAACAGGCAGAGGCACACAGAATGGTTAAGCAAGAAATGCCTACTTTCTAAAAGTGGCATTTTCAAACACACAATGTAAAAAACCATCTTTACTAAACGATGTGTTATTAAATTCAGAGAGCCTAAACGTTATTCTTCTATCTTGTCCCAATGGGAAGTTTAACTTGTAAGATGTTACAAAGTATCTCCGATGCTTTCCTATAGGACAGATAGCCTTTCAATAGTGAAAAACGAAATTGGCAGTATTTCACTATCAGGACACGTCACACACACCAGTACATGTCCTACCTTTCACATACACTGCACCCTGCCCATCGGGGTACCTTGGGCCTACCTGAGGGGGCCTTACATGTAAGAAAAGGGAAGGTTAGGGCCTGGCAAGTAGGTGCACTTGCCAGGTCAACATGGCAGTTTAAAACTACGCATGCAGACACTACAGTGGTAGGTCTGAGATACATTTGAAAGGCTACCAGTGTGGGTGGCACAATCAGTGCTGCAGGCCCACTAGCAGCATTTGATTTACAGGCCCTTGTTATGATTTGTAATGTACCCCAATATAGGCTTGCGTAGCCATCTACCCTTTCACCTACATTTACCATGCCATTGTACTGTATAACGGGTTTGTGCTGACCTTTTACCTAGTTAGGTGATGCATAAATGTCGTGTGGTTTTCTCCGAAAACTAGCCTCATTTATTATGCATGAGGATTCTCAGAATCACAGCAGGACTACCATCGTCTGCATCTTCTGCATAATAGCTATGTATAAGGGTCATCCTTTTCGTCATCCTTGGCCGACATGAC
This sequence comes from Calotriton arnoldi, assembly GCA_963921515.1. Taxonomy (NCBI): domain Eukaryota; kingdom Metazoa; phylum Chordata; class Amphibia; order Caudata; family Salamandridae; genus Calotriton; species Calotriton arnoldi. Next base: position 1,820,043 of record CAWUFW010002346.1, read on the forward strand.
ACAGCAATGTAGAACGCCTGAGGGTACCTTTTGGGTATATAAGCACCATATCTTTGCTGGGGCTGACAGAGGAGAAAGACTTCCATGCTGACACACTGACGCAAGACGCTGAGGTTCCTGCACGCAGATACCCAAGCACGCAGTGGTCTGACATCCCTTGCGGGGTGTCCGTTCGAGACCAAGACGGGGTCCTTCATTCTCTCACACCAGGTAATGGGGTTGTTCTTTCCTAGGGGGATTCTTGGCTACACACCTACATACATGCTAGGTACATTTAGGTATATCTAGTTAGGGTTAGCATCGTAGGAGTATGTATGTGTACTGTCATTTATCTATATACCTGCGTATATCTATTGTTTTAGCACTATGGTAGAAATCTACCATCCATTTACTCTTTTGGTGCTTGTCATCGTTTATATCTCTTTCTGTCTTATGGTTGTTACAGCACACATATTTTACACTAGAATGACGCTGGCTCAATAAATGCTTATTGAAAACGTCCCCATCGTTTATTCTGTCTATCTCTCTGAGACAAAGTGAGCACGAGTGACTGGGCAAAAAGTACTGCACTGTTTCCACGATCCCTGAGGGGTCAGGGTTGTCATGTTCGATAGTTACCCGAAACTATTTTCTCCTTGGTAAGTGGAGTTAATTGTGGCACTGTGAGCTAGGTGGTATATAGGCGAACATATCGGGTGTCTGGAATCAGTCTGGACATCTATACTACAGTTTATGTTGTCTAAACACACCGATCCTATATAGATTTAAAGGAACTATACGACAGTGCACGGTACTAGGGTCTTAGCAGTAAATCAAATAAGCCAATCATGAAAACACTAATCCACAAACACAATTTACACAGAGAGCATATGCACTTTAGCACTGATTAGCAGTGGTAAAGTGGCCAGAGTACTATAGTCAACAAAAACAGGTCAGGAAAAATAGGAGGAAGAAGCAAACAGTTTGGGGATAACCCTACAAAAAGGGCCATTTCCAAAACAACCCCCTTCCAGCCTAAAGCCAGGGTAGACCAATCAATACCTCGATGGGCTTCCCTGCTTGGGACGATAGAACATGGAGCCTGGCCCTCAACAGCAGGGGTCTATTCCCATTCTACACCTCCCTAAACGCAGTTGGATCCCTCTATCCATACTCTCAGGGCCCACTAAGCTAACCCATGGGTAACCCTTCTCCTCACCTGCGGAACCCATCTGTGCAGTGCCTAAACCTACTTTGCTCATAGATGTGTTCCAACAGGCAGACAGTACCCACATGGCCAACACAGTGGTGTGGCCCAGTCCACCCCCAGGGTGTGACTTCTTTCCCCCTCCCATGGGCATCTCTGTCCACCAGGACAGCCAGCCACAGTGGCCACTAACAGTTGTCAGTGATGAGAGCCAGGCCTCATGCCTCTCAGAGCTCTCTAACCTCTGTTGCATCAGAGAGTGGAGTGCGGTAGCCACAGGTACCTGGCAGCCTTTGTCCAATCTCCCTCCTTTCAGGTAAGGGCATCCTGACACTGACCCAGGGTCTGTACACTGAGACTAGACAGGAGACTAGGGTGGGTTCTCCCACACCCTGTCCTCCTCCCTGGGGTTCTGTACCCTCCCACCTGGAGCGGTACCCCCAGACACCAGAATTGTCAGGTCACCTGTGGCAGGTGTCTTGCACAATTCTCCCACCAGTTCAGGGGTGCTATCCTGCAACTGGTACACCAGCCTAAGGCCTGTACCCTTAGGGTGGACAGGGTCAGGGGTGAGGCTTCCCTCTCCCTGGCCCCCTCCTGGGGCTCTGCACCCTCCCACTTGGAGTGGTACTCCTAGGATATAAACAGGTAGTGGCACTGCTAGCAGTCGCCCCTTCCTCCAGGTCAGGGGGACACCCTGAACCTGGCCCTCCAACCCAGGGTCTGTAACCTTAGGCTGGACCTGTGCCTGGCAAGCCAGGACTTCCAGGGGAGTACACCAACCCCCCCCCCCAGGGAAACACACTAATCATGAGTTGTGCAAGAGTCTGGCTGGCACAGATCTCCAGCCACCTGTCCACCCGACAGAGCCTGAAGACCCCCCAGACCAGAAGAGGCCTCACCAGGGTCAGTCCTGGGGGGCTCTGACTTCAGAGGTGGCAACCCCTGATCCACTGGTCCTTCCACTGGGGACTGTCTCCCCCCTCACCCCTTTCTCTTGACTCATGCACCCTCCCAAATGAAGTGGTGCTGCCGCACACCAGAACTGGTGGGACACTTGTTACAGCAGTCCCCACCAGCTCACCTGACACCTTGGGTTCCTCCTCAGGGCATGGCCTCCCGGTACAGACTAGGCCCCCCTCCTGGTGCTCACTCATGGAACCAACCAGGCTCTGGGACTGGGTTACAGGTACCCTGGGACTCAGACCACCCCCACTCCCTCTACTCAGGGACAGGACATGGGATCCCTCACCCATCCCACTATACTGGGACCTATCTGGGTCACTACCAAACCCCCCTACCTCACCTGGTTGGGGAAAACCTGAGCCATCCCCTTCAGGATCACTCCCAAAAGCTTGTTCAGACCCTCTGGAATCCACCAAAAGGTCTGCCTCCAGTGCAAAGTCCCTGGGATCAGAGAACTCACACTACACCGGGTGATGGCATAGCTCTGGAAAACAGGGACTTAAAATATTCTCTCCAATAATTGAATCACACGGCCCCACACAGGTGTTAACCAAGCAACTCTTCACCTCACCATCTAGTGCTTCGCAAAAGTACCTCACATCACCCCCCTGAGACTGGTAAGATAGTGTCTGACTGTTTCTGTCATTCAACCCACACTCTTCTGGGCGGTCTCCATACTCACATACCAGGGCTTCTACCATGGGGGAACCCCTCTCCCTGCACCTCCCATCTAGAGTCAGTAGTGTCCCTACCACCAATAGGAATATGATCCCCTGTGCCAGTTCCCCAATGCACCTCAGGGACACTGGGAACCACCGGAGATACCCCATAAATCTGAACCCCCTGGTGTATGTCAACCCCCTCCTTCAAGTCAGGCACCACATTTCTAGCTGTATGTACTTCTCCCTCAGCACTAAATATCACTTTTTTGCTTCCACCATCTGAGCTGGACTCCACCTTCATGGCTTCCACCTCCAGGCCAGCCAAGCTTACTTCCTGAGCTACACACTTTTCCCTTTCTTGGGCTAAAGCCCTCTTGGCCTCAGCCCTCTTGAGTTCCCAATCAAAATCTCTCTGCCTCCTCTCAACAGCTAGAAGCCACTCATCTTTCTCTGTTTCTCCCTCACTGTCAGATAAGTCCTCCTCCTCAAACCATCTGGTAGTATTGCTTCCCATAGCTTCATCTCACAAGAATACAGCTTTGCCTCAAGATCCCTCCTTGTGGATTTTCTCTCCAAAGGCTTTCCCATCTCCTTGCAAAAGGCTAAATAATGCGAAAACAGAGCACAGCACCACAGAAAGTAACAGCTGACCATGAGAAGTCAGTAATGTATTTAATCTTAAATCACATCAATCCATATGGCAAGAACAAAAACATGTGTACAATAGTTTCCAAAAACGTTGACACGCAGTTGTAGAGCTTAAACAGCCGACACGTGTTTCGTCGATGAACGACTTTCTCAAGGCTGTTGAGAAAACATATATGACAAATTGTTTGTTTTAAAACACATTCCAAGAGGGAAATTTTTCTGCATCCCGACAACGTTCAACACTAGTTCTGTACCCAAGTACATCAGTGCAAGGCAGTAAAAAGATTTTTATTCTCCACGGAAGAAGTGCCAAAACAGGAGAGGAAAAAATAGAGACCCGATAACCCAGTAGGGAAGAATCCACTATAGGTGATAAGAGATGGGCCACTTATCAAAGACGACCATGACCCATCCTAGTAAAAGATCGTGATTTGTAAAAAGATTCATGCATGTCAAGAAAAATAAGTGGGGAAGACGACCATCGTATTTCATCCCCACATAGAACCAAGACACCCGAAATCGTGCAGATTAAAACAGAAGAGAGGAGAAATCAATTGTTTTAAAAACAGCAACTATATTCTGTATATACCTCAAGAAATATATATATCTGTGTGTCCTAGGATCCACCACGTTAAACTTGTTGCCCGATTGAGGTTTACTCAGTAGTCTTTTAAGTTCTCTAAGAGTCCGTCCGCACATCGACCTGGTAATAGTGGTAAAGGGTCAAAAAGAGCGGCAGGTAAATAGCTCAACAATTAGTCATCCCTTATGAACTAAGGGTCTTCAAATATAGTCTTTGTATACCTTCAAACGACATCAGTATGCCTAGAATGCCACCAAGACACGCATTTCCTTCAAGGTATCGCGTAGGTATTTCTAATCAGTCCGTGGGAGTACGACCTAGGAGTGAGCTCAAGATTACCATAAATGAACAAAAGCAATAGATATTACCGCTTACGGAAACCCATTACGCAACAGTAATCATCATTCTTAATTTGCATAAAGCAGTCAGCACTGCTATCAAGTTTCTCAATATCCTATAGGATAAACACACTGGTATCTGAGGAATATCTCCATATGTTATAACACTATAAATCTGGATAGTACCAAGTAGTTAGTAATCGTTCGCTACTCGTCATGGGAAATAGTATTAACAACACATGCAATCAAAAACCTAAAACGTAATAGAGACACACCAAAGGAATTGATCACATCGATGGAAATGATAATGTGTGCTGACATACTGACAGAATAAGTCCATTTCAAACGGTCTACCATGATGCAACCTATTTGGTAGGCACATCCATTCACATACTTTTTAAAAATATACGATCAGCTTACTTGGCAGGGTCACCGTTAAGCTTGAAGGTCCCGTTATGATAAACGGCAAAAAAAAAATTACACAATGGTACCTGGTACAGACAAAACAGAGGGGTAGGCATGGGATCAAAATTTTCTCCTTCTTTTGCAAATTTGTTCGTAGGTTGGATGGAGAAATTTTACATCTGGTCTAAATGTCCAGAATTGTTGATGAACCATGTAATTTTTTGGGGTCGTTATATAGATGACGTGTTGCTAATATGGACGGGTGACATCGCATCTCTACATGAGTTCTGTTCTTTTCTCAATTCCAACACGTACAATATTCAGTTCACCTATCATCTACACAAGGAAGAGATCAGTTTCCTTGATCTCAGATTGTATGTCAAAGACAGCTCCATCTTGTCTGCACTACATAGAAAACCAACTGCAAGCACTTCTGTTTTGCACGCGGACACCTCACATCCCAGATCGCAAGTCAATTCCATACCATTCGGGGAATTTACACGACTAAGGCGTAACTGTAGTGAGGATGAGATATACAAGAAAGAACTACGTGAGACTATCATCAGATTTAAAGCTAGAGGATATGAGGGGAAAGTACTGGAGAAAGCTGAAAGAAAGGCACTTGGTTTGAAACGCAGTCAGTTGCTGACTTACAAACCAAAGACAAAAAAGAATAGCAAACACAAAGATAAAGTATCTCTGGTAACTACCTATAATTCTGACAGTAATAGATTCTACAAAATTCTACACAAACACTGGCATGTCCTACGGCTGGATACAGATATCAACAAGGTTTTAAGCGAGAAACCTAACATCATTTACAAGCGAGGACAGACGTTGAGGAACATTCTGAGCCCGAGCTTCTATAATCCCAAACATCACAGCAGAGGTAAAACATGGCTGGGTGCACCACCACTTGGGTTTTATAAATGTGGACATTGTTCTGTCTGCCCTCATGCGTTGGACAGGACTAAGACTTTCAGGTATAATCCACCAACAGAGTATGGGATTAAATCCTTCATGAATTGCAACACCAAATTCATGATATATTGTATTGTCTGAGTATGTAAAGAAATCTATGTGGGCAGTACAATTAGACCAGTGAAAGAAAGGATACAGGAGCACATAGGGGCCATCAGAAATGGTAACTCTAGTTATCCATTAGCAGCACACTTCAATGCTGTACATGGTTCAGCTGAATTACCTAATGTGAAATTTCATGGGCTTGAGACAATCATTGATAATCCAAGAGGGGGGGATAAAGTTCAGCATTTACGAAAACTAGAGGCCTCTTGGATTTGTAAACTGAGAACTGTAGATCAGGGTCTCAACATTGATAGAGAAATGTATGTATTTCTTAGGGATTGAGCCTTATGTAGGGACTAACTGTATTTTTCTATCAGCAATTCAAGAGTAACTGATTCTTGATAAATTTATACAAGCTTGTGGAATGATTGTTACTATTACCGGTCTAGTTTGTGAATTCAGACCAATACAATTGGACGAAGCAATTTGTGTGGCTTCTTGTATATACTTAAGTTCAGGGACATTTAGTTTGTTTTCTATGTGCAGGAATGATACCCTTTTCAGCTGTTATCTAGTTATCTAGTCGAATGTTTGATATAATTGTATTGACAGTGTGTATGTATTCAAGATTAGGGGTACTGTATCTGCCAATAATGTGCCTTGATGTTCTTTACATATTCTACTTCTGCCGAATAGGGGAACTGTATTTGTCAATAACGTGACTTGATGCACCTTACATATTCTATTTTTGCTTGAAGGATGCTATGTTTAACTGATCATTGTCAGGATATAAGAACAGTGGTTTGTAAATCTTTTTCACAATGAGTCTATTTGCTTTTTATCCGACTGATGCCTGTCTGTAATACCCTATGTATAGCCTCATATACTGTGTCACAAAGATTAATGTTATTTTAAGATTGTCGCTCCGGAATCTATTATCAGTAGCATGCTTCTACTCTCTTTCTGGGACTCTCTATCTCCTGTATCTCCTATTACCTCTTATACGTTTGCTAGTTCGCATGGAAGGTGCGGTACTGAGGTAGTACTAAGATCGTGTCTACTTTATCTCTATAACGTATTCGCCATAACATGACTAAGATGCCCATATGAGATTCGCCCTCTAATTATTTCTTGTAAGAACTGCTTACTTGCCTACACTTACTGATACTGCTTTCAAGTTTTGATTATTTTTTGGCACGCGCTTATTCTGGTTTTCGTGTCAAGTCCGTCCACTTTTAGTATTGTAAGTAGACAGTGAAATTAAGCGATTTTGAGTGGGAACAGATGCTTTGCTTTAGTTAATAACTTTTAATGTTATCACCAACAATTAGTGACATGCCGTTATGCATATTTTGTAGTTAATTATAACTTTAAGAAACTACAACTAAGGCTACTGCGCTCATGACGCGCACACGTTTTTCGTCATGAATACGCATTTACGTCTCTCGACGTTGGGAAACAACGCCCTGTTACATATACGGTGTTTCCTAGTAGACTGTTGCACTTTTTCACACGTCGGGAGCTGGATTCTACGCTCTTCAGGTAGGTCCCAGTGGAAAGGGGTTGGTAATGGTTTGTTTTTCCGACATGGTTGAGTTGTGTGTAACCCTGGGCATAATACTTTGCTACGCTCACGGAGCATGCAAAGTTTGTGTTACTACGCACTACGCAAATTGCATGTAGCAGAGTAAAAAACTCTGCTAATCGACGTAGCGTAGCAGCAGCATATTAAACACATACAAATGCTTTGTTAAAGCAATTTTCTATGCTAAAAAAGGATATAAAAAATTCACAAAAGTGAACTTTGACAATGAAAATATCACGCAATGAGAGAGGTGATGATTTTGGGTTCCCCTAACCTAGGGGAGGACCAGCAGATGCCTTGAACACAAAAAGCATATCATGTGAACGATTCAGTGGTGGTCCCTTCCTCCTAGGACCACCCCAAGCACAGTTATGGGCAAAAATACAATCCCAACCAAAGGCCCTGCAAAGCATTATGGGACCGAGATTAGCAGTGGGCAGTGAATATTATAGTGTCCAATATCAAAATAATTCTACAAAGAGCTGCAGTTCAACTAGTCGTTACTAGATGTCCCTCACGCAGTCAAATGCAAAAGCATTGAAATTATTAATACATCAAGCTGCAGTTCCACTAGTCGTTACTAGATGTCCCTCACGAGTCAAATGCAAAAGCATTGAAACCCTTTCATGAAGCTTCTGCATTTGACTTGTGAGGGACATCTAGTAACGACTAGTGGAACTGCAGCTCTTTGTAGAATTATTTTGATATGGGATACTATAATATTCACTGCCCACTGCTAATCTCGTCCCATAATGCTTTGCAGGGCCTTTGGTTGGGATTGTATTTTTGCCAATAACTGTGCTTGGGGTGGTCCTAAGAGGATGGGACCACCACTGAATCGTTCAAAAGATGTGCTTTTTGTTTTCAAGGCATCTGCTTGGTTCTCACCCTAGGTTAGGGAGGATACCAAAATCATCACCTCTCTCACTGCTTGTTAATTTATCGATTTCACTTTTGTGAAATGCTATATGCATTTTAGCATATAAAGACAGAGATACTTATTTTATCTTAACTTGCACTGTGCAAGATGCCTTTGGCAATTATTGTACAGTGCAGTCAAGCACACAGCTACGCACTATGCAATTTGCATAGCTACGTGTAGTTCAAAATGTACTTCACGTAGCTACGTGAAGTGCTACTACGCAAACTACGCCCAGGGTTAGTTGTGTGGATCGTTTGAATCAAACTCACGAAGATTCTCTCTCTCACACACTGTTTAGATGTCGGCGAAAGACCGATAATGTATCTTTGAGGCCTTGCACGCTGACTGCTAGCCGTTTATCATAACGGGACCTTCAAGCTTAACGGTGACCCTGCCAAGTAAGCTGATCGTATATTTTTAAAAAGTATGTGAATGAATGTGCCTACCAAATAGGTTGCATCGTGGTAGACCGTTTGAAATGGACTTATTCTGTCAGTATGTCAGCACGCATTATCATTTCCCTCGATGTGATCAATTCCTTTGGTGTGTCTGTATTACGTTTTAGGTTTTTGATTGCATGTGTTGTTAATACTATTTCCCATGACGAGTAGCGAACGATTACTAACTACTTGGTACTATCCAGATTTATAGTGTTATAACATATGGAGATATTCCTCAGATACCAGTGTGTTTATCCTATAGGATATTGAGAAACTTGATAGCAGTGCTGACTGCTTTATGCAAATTAAGAATGATGATTACTATTGCGTAATGGGTTTCCGTAAGCGGTAATATCTATTGCTTTTGTTCATTTATGGTAATCTTGAGCTCACTCCTAGGTCGTACTCCCACGGACTGATTAGAAATACCTACGCGATACCTTGAAGGAAATGGGTGTCTTGGTGGCATTCTAGGCATACTGATGTCGTTTGAAGGTATACAAAGACTATATTTGAAGACCCTTAGTTCATAAGGGATGACTAATTGTTGAGCTATTTACCTGCCGCTCTTTTTGACCCTTTACCACTATTACCAGTTTAACGTGGTGGATCCTAGGACACACAGATATATATATTTCTTGAGGTATATACAGAATATAGTTGCTGTTTTTAAAACAATTGATTTCTCCTCTCTTCTGTTTTAATCTACACGATTTCGGGTGTCTTGGTTCTATGTGGGGATGAAATATGATGGTCGTCTTCCCCACTTATTTTTCTTGACTGCATGAATCTTTTTACAAATCACGATCTTTTACTAGGATGGGTCATGGTCGTCTTTGATAAGTGGCCCATCTCTTATCACCTATAGTGGATTCTTCCCTACTGGGTTATCAGGTTTCTATTCTTTCCTCTCCTGTTTTGGCACTTCTTCCGTGGAGAATAAAAATCTTTTTACTGCCTTGCACTGATGTACTTGGGTTCAGAACTAGTGTTGAACGTTGTTGGGATGCAGAAAAATGTCCCTCTTGGAATGTGTTTTAAAACAAACAATTTGTCATATATGTTTTCTCAACAGCCTTGAGAAAGTCGTTCATCGACGAAACACGTGTCGGCTGTTTAGGCTCTATAACTGTGTGTCAACATTTTTGGAAACTATTGTACACATGTTTTTGTTCTTGCCATATGGATTGATGTGATATAAGATTAAATACATTACTGACTTCTAATGGTCAGCTGTTACTTTCTGTGGTGCTGTGCTCTGTTTTCGCATTATTTTACTTGATGTGCATGGGGGAAGCTACACTTAGTGACACTGTGGATGGCACAGTGTTGACATTGAGCACGCCAGAGTACGTTGGGTTATATACTTGTGCAAACTACAACAGAGGTGCTGACTGTTCTTTTTGTAACCACTGCCATCATTTGCATATATTACATTTCCTTGCAAAAGGCTTTTATCTCCTTCATCGTGCAGATGTACAGGTGCCAAACGTTGATTTCCATTTTGCCAAGGCCTCACAGGTGCAACAACTAAGCAGAGTGTCAGTATCAGACATGCATCCAGGACACCAGAAACAGAAAAAATAGTATGTGTTTGTGTAAAGGTCTGCACTATGCCAGTAGTGTACAGCAATTACTGTGGGTCAAGTACAAATACAAGTTAAATCCTCACCGCTGACCACCAATGGTAGAACTGGGGGTCTCTAATTGGCAGAGGTATATACCTTTGTCCAAGTAGGGACTCTTGCTTCTAGTCAGGGTAAGGGGGATACCCACTTTAGATAACCCCTGCTTACCCCCTTGGTAGCTTGGCATGAGCAGACAGGCTTATCCCAAAGGCAATGTGTGAAGTATTTGCACTCAAAACACACAGTAATATAGTGAAAACACCACACATGGACACCACACCAATTTAGAAAAAGAAAAATATCTTTATCTAAACCAAACAAGACCAAAAACGACAAAATCCCACCATACATATATTGAAATATGACTTAACAACGAATATAGCAAAAATAGAACTTGTAGAAAACAAGTAGATCCACCTGGGGCTATTACGACATCGTGACAGCAATAAATCCAAAGTACTGCGTGACCGCGAGGTGCGTGGTGTTGGGCACGGAGCCACACGGACCCCCAAACAAACAGTACCTTGAGAAAACGAAGTCTATGACAATGCACGGCATCGTGGAGGTGAGGTGTCGGTGCCGAGTTAGAGGCCGGCTCCCTGCCTGCCACAGCGAATCCAGGACAAGGGAAGTCGGTTGCGTCGGCGGTAAAGCATCGGTTCTGGTGAGGCGATGCGATGCAAAGTCGGCGAGTTCGTAGAGTCACCCATAGCGGTTATTGGCACCGCGATAACTGGATGCAGGCGCTGGCGGTGATGGAGTCGGTGAGAGCACTGGCATCAGGAAGGCCAATAACTGCAGGAATCAGCAGGTGTCGAAGTGCGTCGGATCTGCGTTGCAAGCTGGGCGGTGCATCGTGCACTTCACGAGCGGTGACCCTGGCCTCGGTGCAGGTCACGGCATCATGGCGGCATTGCTGACGGTGTCGGAGATTCTTTTTCTTACTTCTCTTAGGTTTCTTCGAGCTCCCAACAGCAGGAACAACCCCCAGAGGTCCAAAACTGGAACAGGCACCTCCTGGCAGGTCAGAACTCTCAGCAGTAGAGTACAGGGGAGCTGGGGGTGAAGTCTTTGTGTCCCTGAGACTTCAAAACAGGAGGCCAGCACACACAAGCCCTTGGAGATTCTTCTTAAATCAGGTTTCTCAGCAAAGTTCCAGTCTTTGTCCTTTCCTTGGCAGAAGTAGCAACTGCAGGCCAACCCCACACAGCAAGGGGCAGTACTCCTCCTCACAGCTCCCCAGCTCTTCTCCTTGGCAAAGGTTCCTCTTGAGTCCAGAAGTGATCTAAAGTTCTGGGGTTTAAGGTCCACTACTTATTCGGCATGTTGTCTTTGTTCTTCTTTATGCCAGGGTCTCTGAGCCCAGTCCAAACCAGTTCTGTCCTGCAGTATGACCACATGGAATGGAGATAGCATTTTGCAAGGGAGTCAGGCCCTATTCAGTTGCAAGGGAAACGCCTCCCATTACTCTAAATGCAGCCAAGGTCTATTCAGCTCAGCTCTGAGTCAGGAAGGGCCAGGCACACCTCAACCTGTCCTGTGGCTGTCTATAGGGAATGCACATCCCCAGCCCCTGTCACTCCCAAACCAGACAGTCAATCCACAGGCAGAGGCACACAGAATGGTTAAACAAGACAACAAGACAATGCCTACTTTCTAAAAGTGGCATTTTCAAATGCACAATTTAAAAACCATATTTACTAAAAGATGTGTTAATAAATTCTGAGTTCAAAGAGACTAAACTTTATTCCTCTATCTTGTCCCAATGGTAAGTTATCCTAGTAAGATTTTACAAAGTATCTCCCATGCTACTCTATGGGACAATTCAATAGTGAAAAATGAAATTAGCATTATTTCACAATCAGGACATGTCACACACACCAGTACATGTCCTACCTTTCACATACACTGCACCCTGCCCATGGGGGTACTTTCGGCCTACCTAAGGGGTGCCTTGCATGTAAGAAAAGGGAAGGTTAGGGCCTGGCAAGTGGGTGCACTTGCCAGGTCGACATGGCAATATAAAACTGTACGCACAGACACTACTTTGGTAGGTCTGGGATACATTTGAAAGGCTGCCTGTGTGGGTGGCACAGTCAGTGCTGCAGGCCCACTAGCAGCATTTGATTTACAGGCCCTGGGCCCACACAGTGCACTGTACTAGGATCTTAGCAGTAAATCAAATAAGCCAACCATCGAAACACTAATCCAAAAACACAATCTACACAGAGAGCATGTGCACTTTAGCACTGATTAGCAGTGGTAAAGTGCCCAGAGTCCTATAGCCAACAAAAACAGGTCAGGAAAAATTGGAGGAAGAAGCAAAAAGTTTTGGCATAACCCTGCAAATGGGCCCTTTCCAACAATGTCCTTTGACCCCAATGATATCACGGGGAGTGATGTCATATGACCTGTGATATGCTGTCACCGTTCTCTCAGCTGTTTGTTTCTCAGCTGTCTTTTTTTATTACCTCTCACTGACCTGTCTTTCTCACCAGTTGTTGTCTCTTTTTCACCCCTCCTGTATGTCATCTGTGTCTTCTTCACTGATCTTCTTATAATATCCTACGTCCAACTTCCTCACCCATTTTGCCTCTTTTTCATCTTTCACCTGTCTCCCACCTCTCATACTCCCTTATCTGTCTCTTTCTCACCTATCTCTGTATTAATATCACCTCCATATCTCAGACGTATCGCAGACGTTTCGCAGGGAGGCAGGATACTGTGCAGCACAGCGGCGGCGGGGGTGATCGACTCTAGCACTGTTCCGTGCCCACCTAGGCTACCGCAATAGTAGCCACAGTCACCGTCACCGTCACAGTCCTCAGCTCTTAGCCAGCAACCAGGCGACTCGACACGTCGTAATTCCAGCATTGTTCCGTGACCGTGCCCGCAACTGTAACGGCACCTACAGTCACCAGCGCGGAGAACTAATAGCATTACGAAGCGAGGTGTCACTTGCAGGAGGTGAGGCGGCGCTGTGGCGGGGAGGCAGGGGCCTGCGCAGGGACTCTGGGACCTCTACATGGGTTGCAGGAGGAGCTGGTAGGGTCGGCCGGCCCGGGATAGCTGCTAATTAGCTAACAGCGAAAGTGAACAGCTACCGGCCGCCGCGTGAGCTAATCCCCACACCAGCGGCGCCCAGTCAGGCTACGGACGCGGTTACGGACGTGACTTGCGGGACTGCGGGGTTCCTGGAAGTCCTTCCAAATTGATCCCTCCCTAACTGATCCAATATATCCATCTCTCATCCATCCATTGAGCACGGGGGATCACCAAATTGTTGGATTGTTCGGACTATATAACTAAATACTTTAAACACAAAAGTAACTACGTGCAACTACGTGTCTTTTTTGGACTGTATTACCCCTGGTTGCATGTTCTGGATGCTCTGGATCTATTATCCTCCTCCCTACAGCTTTATCTGGATCTCACCTAAATTTCTACTGAAGCAGTAATAGCCTAAATGTATTCTATTTGCTCTATCTGTCCTTGTGAGTGCGGCAGCTGCTATTCGGCGGCCGCAGAGAGTGGCCCGAGCAGATCGCGGAGGCAGCCTGGAACTAGTCCAGGTGCAGCCTGCGGCACGCTTGGCGGCCCCACTCACCATCACCTCTATTAAGCCCGGCTGCTCATCACACCTGGATTTGAGAGAGCAATCAATTGAGCTGCATACCAGGCTCTAAAAAGACTCTGCTCTTCAATTAGGGTTTCCCGTACCGGTCCTGTGGGCTGGAGCCTGTGATATAAACTAGCAACATCTCTAGCAATCTCCAGCAACTCATCTAGTTAACCACATTATGTGTTCTGGGAAACAGAGGGGCTCGGCTGCTCCACCCAAGAAAAAGAAGCAGAGAGCTGACTGTGTCAAACTCACAGCAGTGTCCGATCAGATACTTGACTTGACATTAAACTCACCATCAAGCAACACAGCAATTACTTCCAACTTTTGCACTCTGGAAGCCAGACTCGCGGGCCCCGAGCCTATTCAGCTGCAACCTAAAATTGCGTCTAAATGTGCTTTTCTGAAGAACGTGGGATCCGCTGTCTTCTCCAGTAATATGAGTATTAAGGGTCTACCCATCCCCCAGAGCCCAACTGTGACCGTCAGTAAGGGGAGCATCGACGTCAATCTCCAACTCTACAACTCAGCAAACCACCTAGCTACAAGCGACCCTTTAGAGTCTGCCGCACACCTCAATGGCCTGCCTCATATTCTGGTGGGCAGTCTTGAGGCCCCATTACTAGAAGCGCATCACAAAACTGGGAATATAGCAGGTTTATCACAGGAATCAAACATACATTTAAACACAACCTCAAATAAAACTTTTGCCAGACCAGAAAGTAAGTCTATTTCCATTAATTCGCCAACAAGGAATTGTATACAGCCGTTACTGAATTCAACGCTGGATGGCGGCGATACTTGCCCCGGCTCCTTTAGTCCGGACAGTGAGGCAGGTGCGGCAGCCGAGGCAGTGAAGCGGACTATGCACTGCGACAAGGAAAGCTTGGAAACACCACTTAAGCGACTAAAGGACCCAATAGTGCATCCACCACAATCCTGTGACGGTGTGAGTGAGCTTGACCTAAATATTCTACAGGGGCAAGGGCAGGGTCGAGTTTTGCTATCTCCCTATGATGAGGACTCCGGCGATCCGGAAAAGGACCTGTCTTACATTCAATCTAAAGAGTGGGAAATTATGCTTTCATCATATGGGAAAGACGCCCCCCACAACCCTGCACCTCCACCGGCCTCGAACGAGGAACATAAACAAGAATCGGTCTGGGCCACAGCCTTGGATATCTTACAGAGGTCGGTGGATGCCATGACATTTCAAGCTAATAAAATGGATATACAAATAAATTTATTAAACACCTTGGCTGTATATGTCGCCAATATGATGCCTAGGATGCTTGATTCCGGTCCAGGGAAGACATGGCTTGGCAGTTCGGTCTGGACTGTTCCCATGAGGCACAGGGTCAAGACTGATTTGCATATGGCTATGTCTGAACTGGGGTGGCGTGGTGAAGCAAAATAACGATGGATTAAACCCAGATCTGTGACTGGGGGTGAATGTTTGCCAATGTGCAGCATTCCGTCCATCATCTTGTGTGTTTTGCATTTCGCCCTAAGTGGGAAGGGTATGCCCAGACGTGGGTCCCGTGCTCACTACGCCACTTGAGTCAAGCTATCCTGGCTGATGAAGGCTGATAGCCTGAATCCGGTCCTAGGATGCTTGATTCCGGTCCAGGGAAGACATGGCTTGGCAGTTCGGTCTGGACTGTTCCCATGAGGCACAGGATCAATACTGATTTGCATATGGCTATGTCTGAACTGGGGTGGCGTGGTGAAGCAAAATAACGATGGATTAAACCCAGATCTGTGACTGGGGGTGAATGTTTGCCAATGTGCAGCATTCCGTCCATCATCTTGTGTGTTTTGCATTTCGCCCTAAGTGGGAAGGGTATGCCCAGACGTGGGTCCCGTGCTCACTACGCCACTGGAGTCAAGCTATCCTGGCTGATGAAGGCTGATATCCTGAAACCGGTCCTAGGATGCTTGATTCCGGTCCAGGGAAGACATGGCTTGGCAGTTCGGTCTGGACTGTTCCCATGAGGCACAGGGTCAAGACTGATTTGCATATGGCTATGTCTGAACTGGGGTGGCGTGGTGAAGCAAAATAACGATGGATTAAACCCAGATCTGTGACTGGGGGTGAATGTTTGCCAATGTGCAGCATTCCGTCCATCATCTTGTGTGTTTTGCATTTTGCCCTAAGTGGGAAGGGTATGCCCAGACGTGGGTCCCGTGCTCACTACGCCACTGGAGTCAAGCTATCCTGGCTGATGAAGGCTGATAGCCTGAAACCGGTCCTAGGATGCTTGATTCCGGTCCAGGGAAGACATGGCTTGGCAGTTCGGTCTGGACTGTTCCCATGAGGCACAGGGTCAAGACTGATTTGCATATGGCTATGTCTGAACTGGGGTGGCGTGGTGAAGCAAAATAACGATGGATTAAACCCAGATCTGTGACTGGGGGTGAATGTTTGCCAATGTGCAGCATTCCGTCCATCATCTTGTGTGTTTTGCATTTCGCCCTTAGTGGGAAGGGTATGCCCAGACGTGGGTCCCGTGCTCACTACGCCACTGGAGTCAAGCTATCCTGGCTGATGAAGGCTGATAGCCTGAAACCGGTCCTAAGATGCTTGATTCCAGTCCAGGGAAGACATGGCTTGGCAGTTCGGTCTGGACTGTTCCCATGAGGCACAGGGTCAAGACTGATTTGCATATGGCTATGTCTGAACTGGGGTGGCGTGGTGAAGCAAAATAACGATGGATTAAACCCAGATCTGTGACTGGGGGTGAATGTTTGCCAATGTGCAGCATTCCGTCCATCATCTTGTGTGTTTTGCATTTCGCCCTAAGTGGGAAGGGTATGCCCAGACGTGGGTCCCGTGCTCACTACGCCACTGGAGTCAAGCTATCCTGGCTGATGAAGGCTGATAGCCTGAAACCGGTCCTAGGATGCTTGATTCCGGTCCAGGGAAGACATGGCTTGGCAGTTCGGTCTGGACTGTTCCCATGAGGCACAGGGTCAAGACTGATTTGCATATGGCTATGTCTGAACTGGGGTGGCGTGGTGAAGCAAAATAACGATGGATTAAACCCAGATCTGTGACTGGGGGTGAATGTTTGCCAATGTGCAGCATTCCGTCCATCATCTTGTGTGTTTTGCATTTCGCCCTAAGTGGGAAGGGTATGCCCAGACGTGGGTCCCGTGCTCACTACGCCACTGGAGTCAAGCTATCCTGGCTGATGAAGGCTGATAGCCTGAAACCGGTCCTAGGATGCTTGATTCCGGTCCAGGGAAGACATGGCTTGGCAGTTTGGTCTGGACTGTTCCCACGAGGCACAGGGTCAAGACTGATTTGCATATGGCTATGTCTGAACTGGGGTGGCGTGGTGAAGCAAAATAACGATGGATTAAACCCAGATCTGTGACTGGGGGTGAATGTTTGCCAATGTGCAGCATTCCGTCCATCATCTTGTGTGTTTTGCATTTCGCCCTAAGTGGGAAGGGTATGCCCAGACATGGGTCCCGTGCTCACTACGCCACTGGAGTCAAGCTATCCTGGCTGATGAAGGCTGATAGCCTGAAACCGGTCCTAGGATGCTTGATTCCGGTCCAGGGAAGACATGGCTTGGCAGTTCGGTCTGGACTGTTCCCATGAGGCACAGGGTCAAGACTGATTTGCATATGGCTATGTCTGAACTGGGGTGGCGTGGTGAAGCAAAATAACGATGGATTAAACCCAGATCTGTGACTGGGGGTGAATGTTTGCCAATGTGCAGCATTCCGTCCATCATCTTGTGTGTTTTGCATTTCGCCCTAAGTGGGAAGAGTATGCCCAGACGTGGGTCCCGTGCTCACTACGCCACTGGAGTCAAGCTATCCTGGCTGATGAAGGCTGATAGCCTGAAACCAGTCCTAGGATGCTTGATTCCGGTCCAGGGAAGACATGGCTTGGCAGTTCGGTCTGGACTGTTCCCATGAGGCACAGGGTCAAGACTGATTTGCCTATGGCTATGTCTGAACTGGGGTGGCGTGGTGAAGCAAAATAACGATGGATTAAACCCAGATCTGTGACTGGGGGTGAATGTTTGCCAATGTGCAGCATTCCGTCCATCATCTTGTGTGTTTTGCATTTCGCCCTAAGTGGGAAGGGTATGCCCAGACGTGGGTCCCGTGCTCACTACGCCACTGGAGTCAAGCTATCCTGGCTGATGAAGGCTGATAGCCTGAAACCGGTCCTAGGATGCTTGATTCCGGTCCAGGGAAGACATGGCTTGGCAGTTCGGTCTGGACTGTTCCCATGAGGCACAGGGTCAAGACTGATTTGCATATGGCTATGTCTGAACTGGGGTGGCGTGGTGAAGCAAAATAACGATGGATTAAACCCAGATCTGTGACTGGGGGTGAATGTTTGCCAATGTGCAGCATTCCGTCCATCATCTTGTGTGTTTTGTATGTCGCCAATATAGACGACAAAATTACAAATCTAAACAACTTGATTAAACGGGCCCAGGCGGCTGCCGACCTCCCGCACCAGCGCTGCAACTGTTCGCCGCTAATAGGCAAACTAAGTGTACTTCCGGAGGTTATGTCGAAGCTTTTGACGGATTTAAAGGAACTCACCAATGTAAAGTCCTCCACTTCTAGCGGCAGCGCCTGGGTTTCGGGGGAGAATCAAACAAATAACGTGCAGGAGGTGCTACATCCGGGGCAATGGGGAGCCAGCCAACTGATACACCGCAACCCCTGGGCTCATTGGATAGCTGCGGCGGCAGCAACAACCTACAAGAGCTCCCAGCTGTCGACAATTCAGGGTCTCCTTCCACACCGCCACTTGATCTGGAAATGGAGGCGGCTGTCCGCAAGGGGAAACGTGCAAAAAAGAGAAAGGGCCGCAATAAGATCCGTCGCACAACACACGAATCGCTTCTTTACCCACTCTTCAAAACTCGTATACGAGCAGTCTCGACTGGACATAAAGACTTAAATTGGGCATACGACCCAGCAAAGGAAGTGGGCAATCCAACTCCCATACTAATGAGGTTAAAAAGGAACAGCTATCAACTCCACCTCTTACTGAGGAGAAGGCCCTCGCAGCTGGGAAAGATCCCGTTGACATAGCAAAAAGATTTTTACCTGGGGCCTTTGACTCTACCGAACGGCAAGCTCTGGATTCCGTACTTCCGAGCCTAGTGGAGGGGCCAAAGAGTACCTGGTCAACAGTTCCACCTGGCAGTCATAATCTACCGATTCCCGCCCAAGTTAGTGCGTCGCACATCCCCCTTGTTACAGTTCTAAGTAGTCCAAGGATACCCGGCGCTGCATTCCCTCTACTTTCTCCAACAGTAAACTTGGGCCTAGCATCCAAAACATCTGTGGAAAGTTCATTCATGCATTGCAGGAATTGGGCGGTCGCACTTTCGGCGCTCCCTGGGGCAGCCACCGGGCGGGCAGAATGTTTCATGGAACCCTGTCAAATAAATTACACTAGCAGCGATCCAGGGACCAATCTGCCTGCAAACAAACCCGATGGCGATCCACACACAAAGCCAGCTTAAGTATCACCAGCATATACACTATTTTACCCAGAGTATAAGTCAAAAGGCAGCTTTGACATTCTAAATCGCGGGAATATCCTGAAGCTAACACAGGCAAATGGCCTGATGAAAGAAGTTACATCCCACGAGATACTCTATATAGAGTTTATTGCACCAGGTCTGGGACAGACAAACGAATCCACTATAGTCACCTGGCGATCTGCGGAGGTAGCAAATAAGATCTTGGAGCACACGGAAATATTCAAGCAGTGGGGTATTACCCTTACCCCTGGCAAGGAACCAGGCTATCCGTACTTCCTTGACAATCCATTAGAAGGGGCATGTCTAAGGGCATCGCCAAGACCTGTCTACTCGGTCTTGAGGAGCGCCCTAAGTAAAACTCCTACCATCAATCCAAAGAACTCAAGAGGTAGGCATAACGCTCAAATTGCGGAACCGGCGAGAGCCGACACCTGATCATGGCTGTCGGGGTCATTGAACACAACCAGACTGCTACGATGACATAGAAATGGCCACAACGATCACGTAGGAAGCCCACTAAAGATATGCTCCTGGAATATAAACGGTCTAGCAAACAAACTGGGGGACCAGGGTACCGTATCCTACCTACGTTCCTTTGAAATTATTCTACTGCAAGAGTCATGGCTTCTGCAGCCGCAGCACCTAGAAGGGTTTAAAAGCCATCATATCCCTGCAACCAAACTAAAGTCCTTTGGCTGCTGTAGTGGCGGTCTAATAATGTATATATCGGCCACCAGTGCAATTAGCTCCTGGGACCTTGCAAGTAATACCGAAGGGCTCCAGATAGTTGGCACCTCATTCAGTACCCCCAATGGTCAGTCAAGGATTTTAATATTGATGAATGTTTATATTCGCCCTAATTTGGTATCCAGGTCAGCTCTAACTGATGAGCTGATTTCTACTGTCCTAAACATGAGGTTCAGGCAATCCTAATGCAGACATCTTAGTCTCAGGAGATTTCAACATGTGGCTGATGTCTGAGCTCCAATTGAACGAGATAACGCAGCAGCAGGAAGGCGACTGGGCTATTCCACAGCAGGATCGCCCCGGGTGGGAAAAAGAGGACTCAAAGGGACGAGCCCTCCAGGGCAACTTGGAACATCTCGGCCTTAGAGCCCTCAACGGCCGCTTCCATCCAGACAAGCCGCCTGGTCTCTCATTCCTATATAAAACTGGGGCTTCCCTGATCGACTATTCGTTTGTCAGCCTTCCCCTGCTGAATCAAGTCTCCTCCTTTGGCTTTGGCAATAAAATGGATAGTGATCATCGCCCCCAAGAGCTTTCTCTCAACATAAGGCTGCAGCAACATGACATGGCAGCTGACCAAGGTTTATAATTTTCTTACCATCAACTTAAAACGTATTAAATGTTCAGCCAATAATCTCCAGTTCTTGGCGACAGAAGCTAAGCAAATAATAGTGAACACCTCTGGGACAAAGGGGGACCCAATTGCAAACTGGACAATGTTCTCGGTAAGTCTAGCAGCCAAGTTTGCAAAACCAATACAGCATCAACAAGTGAAAAGGCCAAAGCAACTGACTCTTTCTGCCCCCATAATACGAACTGCAAAACGTAGTATCAACCGGTTGTGGCGGAAACTGAAAATGATGCCGATGGATCCAACTATCATAAATAAATTAAGAGAGGCACGCAGACAATTGAAGGCGGCAAAACGTGAAGATCGAAGGAACTCCTGGAACTCTTTCTGGGCCAAATTGCAATACGATATAAGGTCCAGTAATTCTGCGAGGTTCTGGCGCACTATAAATGGCCTAGGGGGTAGGGCCCCTAAAGTTGCTTCATCCACCATTCTGGAGTCAGAGTGGTATATTTTTTTATACGACCATTTTAATGATCCTCCACAGCCAGACCAATATTACAAACAGCCCAAAAACCTTGTGGGCAGTACGGCTTCGGAGGCTCAACCTACGACCCATGATAAGTTACCTCTCAGGCTCTCCTTTTCAGTGACATCAATTCAAATACAGATCGCTAAGGGGCACAAGGATGGGGCCCCTGGTCCAGGCGGTATTCCACCAGCTCTTTACAAGGAAGACCCAGGCTTCTGGGCCACTCAGCTAGCCCTGCTCTACCATTCCATCTTAGAAAAGAGCACCATCCCGGCCTCATGGCGAAGATCGATTCTCGCTCCGATCTTCAAAGGTGGCGACAAAAAATCTCCAGCGAATTACCGCTTGGTCGCTTTAATTGATAATGAAGCGAAGTACTTTGCAGGCGTACTATTGAATTCCCTACGACAATGGGCTGACGAATGTTCAATCATTCCACCAAATCAGACTGGCTTCATAAACAATACCGGGACAACGGTCAATCTTATTACACTTTCCTTCTTGATTGATCAGGCGGAATCCAATTCTAACCCGTATATATGGGGTTCATAGATTATAAATATGCCTTTGACAGAGTTAACAGGAAGAAGCTGTGGCAGAAACTTTCCTCACTGAATATTCCGAACAGCCTCCTTAGGGCTTTGCAGCTCCTACATCAAGACACTTGGGTCAGGATTAAGATTGGGGACGGCTCACGATTGTCACGACCAATACCAACAACGCAAGGCCTCAAGCAAGGGTGTGTCCTTGCTCCCACGCTTTTTAACTTATTCCTGTCCGATCTCTCTGCAGACCTTGATCTAGTGAATTTGCATCCACCAAAACTGGGCAGCCTTCGTCTATCTAACTTATTGTACGCCGACGACCTGGTTCTACTTTGTCACACTAAAGTAGGCCTACAGCGTCTTTTGGATGCGACCGCTATATATTCCAATAGGAATGGGCTATAGATAAATAAAAAGAAAACCAAAATCCTTGTGGTCTGTACATCTGGCTCCAAAAACCCTGTATGGTCTCTAGACCAGGAAAGAATCGAAGCAACCAGATGTCATAAAACTTAGGCATCCTCTTTAACAATAATGGCAGCTATGCGAATCAGCTGGGAGAATTAAAAAAGAAAGGAACTGCGCTGGCTTTTGCACTTAGATCCATCTATAAAAAACTAAATGGTCCAACACTTGCTCCAATTCTTCAGGTGGCCCAGGCAAAGGTCATCCCAAGTCTAACATATGGGTGCGAGGTTCTAAAAGGGCAGGACAGTGGGCAATTAGACAAAATAATGGCAAAAATCTATAGAACGACCTTCCAGCTTCCCCCTTATACGTCACCAGCACAAATAAGACTGGAATTTGGCATCTGCAGACAGGCCTTGGCCCGCATGGCGGCTTTCTTAATCAGCTGCCACAAGCTTAGGGCGTCAAAGGAAGGCAGTCTGGCCCACCATCTATGGAAACAGCTGTGCACAAGTCGATGGCCGGCAGGCAACTACTATTTGTCTTGTGGCCTCAGTTCTCTTGGCTTGAGTGACCTTTGGGACCTAGGAGTCAGCCAACAAGAATTCAAGAGGCTAGCAAAAATCAGCACGAAACGACTTTCTTCATTAGAAGACAGGGCCAGCCTCTCTGCAGGGAGTCATGCTTGGATGACCCTACGTACCTACTCACAGCTGAAACCCCAGGGTTATCTAATGATTACTTTTAATGCACGCACCAAGCTCCAGTTCCTAAAGCTGAGAATGGGGGTGATTCCTACGATCTGTCACCTCCCAAAATGGGAAAGAAACTGCACCCAGAAAATGTGTCGGCTTTGTGGCCAACACAGGGAAGACATAACTCATGTGTTATGCTTGTGCCCCAATCTCCTAGAAGACAGAAGAACCTTACTACGAAGGGGCTGGATCGCAAAGGACGTTAGATCTTGCAGGGGAGCGGTGCTGGCTTGCTTTGACCCTGTGAACATTACCCTCAATTGTGCCTTGGTGAGGTTCATGGATCGCTTCACAAAAAAGTTTGGGGAGGCGAGACGTGCACAGGTTGGTCGGCCACGAACTCAGAGTCTCTGCCTCTCCGCGATTGCCGTCCCTGGCAACTGACTTACAGTCATGATCTAGACCCATTGCCAATGCATGGCACACGCAGCGGAGACTATTTGGTTGCATTATTTATTTTATTTTTTTTCTGTTTTTTTTATTGAACATATCCATAGTGCTTTAAGGACTGCTCCAAGCCGCAGGACTTTTTACGTCATAATGACTTTTGTTTTCAACTTTTCAATTTTTAATCTTTAACTGCTAAATTGGTCTCTAGTGTCTTCCTTAGATCAGGCTGTCACGACGTTTTAAAATTCCAATGGATGTACTATTCAGTAGCGACTTGTAGCATCACGTAGTACTGCTAGGAGTTTTAATTAATTTTTTAATTAATTATCACTGTTAATTATCCAGTTACAAATTTTTGCTATTGAATACTGTTGCAATGTTTTTTTTTAAATCACGCAATAAAGTTTATTTTTATTATTATTATTATTATTATTAACCTCCATATCTCACCTTTCCTCTTCCCCACCTCTCCCTCAGCTGTGTTTATTAACTTGCCTCTGTCTCTCTCTAAACTGTATAACGACTGTCTCCCATTAAGCTCTTTCACTTTATCAGCACTCTCTCAATGTTCTCCCTTTTTTCATCTGTCCTTTCTCACCTGTCCATCTACCCAATTCTTTGTTGTCTTTCTAAAGTGCCTCCTTATCATGCCTCTCTGTCACCTATGTCTTCCCTTCTCTCTGAGCTGTCTCTCTCATTTCCTGTATTAACTCTCTCAACAGTCTAACCAACCTTTGCCTCTCCTCTCTGAACACTCTTCCTCAGTAGTTAGTCTTTCACCTCTTGCACCTGTCGCCACACTCTCTCAGCTGTATCTTTATAACTTGTCTTACCTGTTCCTCTCTGTGTTGTAGCTTTCCTAAGAGTCTCACTTACCTTACTCTGCTTTCAGTGGTCTATCATCAGCTGTCCCTTAATTACTCTTCTCAACACCTGTCTCTTACTCTCTTTCTGTCTCTGTTAGCCATCTTTTTCCCATTCGTACCTATATCACGTCTCATACTGCCTCATCCCCTCTCACATGAATTCCCCTCTCTCTGACTCTTATCTGAGTCTTTATTACCTATGTATCTATCACCTATTGTTCTCACCTATATTACTGTCTTTCACACCTGTCAGTATCTCTCTCACATCTTTCACCTTTCTCTTTAATTCCTCTCTCTGTCTTTCTCCCCCTCTCTCTCTCTCACACACACACACACGCCTCTGCTTTTGCCTCTCGATCTCTCATGTGTCTTTGTTTTGTCCTCTTCCTAGTAATCCTTTCCTTATATTTTCCATATTTATCCTCAAATTATTTCCCCTGTACCCCATCTCTTTCTTTCTCCCCTACTCTCTCCAGTCTTTCTTGTTCCCTTCCCGTCATATGTTCTAGGGGAGCAAGAGACATTCAGACATCTTTTTTACTGGCCTCCTCACCACTTGCAGCAGTAAATCATTTTTGGGACTTTCCTCTGAGGACAGGGGTTTCAAACACACTGTTAGAGGTCATATGAGGCAAACCAGGGGTCACAGCCAGACACCTGGCAACTACTAAATGAGGTTCAAGGAGGGAGTGTGCTCACTATGCATAGTCTCCTCACATACACTTGCAGCACACTTGTTTCTTTAGGTAGCCCTCCTTTGGCTCTGATGAGAGATAGAGAGGGCTGAAAGAGCTCTGCCCAAGCTGCTGGCTTGCTTTGGTTGTCTACTGGCTTAATTGCAGAGGAAACAGGTAACATTCTGCATCCAGCAGCGCATAATTTAAAAAACAAAAATAAGTGCAAGGGCCCTCATGAGAAGGCCATTACATCTTACACCACCCATTGCTCCTGTCAGTGCTGCCAATGACAGTACCAACGCAATTACTAACCATCACGCTCCTACAAGTGTGACAGTTCTGACTTTTCCTGACCCCCAAAGCTATAACAAAGACCTGGGTGTCAGGTATTCACAATTTGTAATGTATATTGAACCAATAAATAATTGTTATTGTGATCATCTTTAAATTAAACACACAGCACAGCCATGAGGCAGACTGTCATAAGTGCCGGTGTTCAAAATTAAGTGCTGGTGCCGAGCACTAGAAACCACCGCCTCAAATTAAGCACTGCCTTCCGGGGGCTTGTCTGGCAGGAAGACTGGGGCCAGATTTCTCAATACTTTGCTTCGGGCAATATCACCAAAAGTGATGCAAACCAGTGCAAAGTTCTGATTTGGGGATTAACTTTCAGCTGAAATATAGTTTTGTGCTGTAAAATCTTTTTAAAGGAACCCAAATTAGTGCTTTGTGATGCTTTGCCTATTTTCCAACAAGTCGGCATCCTGTAGATGGAACATGGGTATTTCCATGCACCCATCCATGAGTTTTGATTAAAACCCCAGTCCAAAAATAGATATGAGCTAAAATGTGTGACTTTTAGGGGCGTGTGTAATGTTGGACCATTGTTTGAATGTCTGTAAACTTTTTAAAATTTGGATGTGTGCTGTACTATACAGTACACATACAAAGTGGGTAAAGCTGTAAATTATGTCAAAGCATAGAGCCTGATTCACAAAGGTAAACGTAGACCAAAAGTCTAAGTTTAGACCTGAAGTCTAAGTTTAGACCTAACTTTTGGTCTAAGTTTACCTTTGTGAATCAGGTCCATAGTATTTTTTACCAGTACCATACCTATGGTAGAGTAGCTTCCACTACAATACCTATGGTAGACATCACGCTCACACCCTTGCACTATGATATATGGGTGTGTGTGGCGCACAACACCCTAAATTGCTCTAGTGCTAGTGGGGATAGCAACATTGTCATATCTTAGTTGATACTGTGCTGTCCTGCTCTCTCTCTTTCAAACAAGTAGCACAGCCCCTTTGGTTGCTGCGTTGTGTGCAGGGCCGGACTGAGAACGCAAACCAACCCTGGGAATTAAGTCGGACCGCCCCCAGAGGGTCGGGGATGGAGGGGGCTCTGGTGAGAAACACTGCTGCTGCTTTTGTTACAAGGGTAAGTATTGCAGCACTGCTGCAAAACCGGCCCCCAGTAACAAAAACATCCCCACCGGTCCAAAACCAGCTCCCACCCTTTCGGCCCACCGGGAAAATGCCCAGTACAGCCAGCCCGGCCCTGGTTGTGTGATTTCTTATTATATTTGACCCCTAGTGCATTCCCTCCAAAACACCCTGAAAGCAAAGAAAGACGTTGGCAGGAAGGGGCCTGAATGTCCTATCCTCTGTGCACAGAACGCTCACGCCATCTTTCAATTACCACTCTTACAAAATATAAATGTTCACAAAAAGCTAGTGAAGCTTCTGGTGCTCACAAAGCTCTTACTGCGTACATATGTTAGGATAATCATAATAAATATTGATAAATAATAAGCACAAAAGGCTCCCATCTCCCATAAGCCTTTCAACGTTGTTCATGCTTACATACTGTGTCCAGTGTGCCCCAGAGCCATTGGGTCTCCTTTAAAAGTACTGTGTTTCAGGGGGATAGCGTCAGAGTCAGGTGTGCAGCCCAGTGCCATAGTACACTTTGCCTATGAAGGACAGGGGTGAGCATCCTGGGCACGAGCAAACAAGGAGCTGGAGATGTGTCCTTCAAATGATGCATCTCTTAAAGATACTTCCCATGCATAAGGAACTAAGGGCTTGTGTCTCCGAGACCAATAGTTTAGGGGTGATGTTTGTGTCCTGGAGATAATGGAAATGTAAGGGGCATGAGCTGGGTGTTTGGAACATGGGGAGTATGTCCAGTAGACGTGTCGATTGTCCCCGATTGATCATGTTTCCTGGAGATGGGGTGTGCATCAGCTACTGCAGCTATATGTCCTAAAGAGAGAACATTTAACAGTGAAATGTCTAATGGGTTAGAAAGGCCAATTGGACATTGATGTATACAGGCAGGAGATGCTTGAAAGGGTTTGTGGTCAAGTAGCATATGAGGGAGGACGCCTGTAGGCAGATCCGTTTGCAAGCATAGTGAGTGCAGCATCACCTTGAATTGACATTTAGACTGGAAGCTCTTTGCAGGTAGCCATAGAGCTGTTTCCACCACACCAGTATCAATATATATTTCTGGAGAGATGGGCATAGAAATCCACTGGCAGTGTGCCTGCTATAGGTGGCAAGCTGATATAATTTCCAGTACTGTGAAATGCGTTTAGGTTCCCTCTTCACCAGTCATGTCTGTTACGGGACTGCAGGAGACTAGTCCTCCGGACTAAGTGGACATGTGCATACTAACCTCACCAGAGGTCACTTCTTGCATTTGAGGGATGTCCTGTTCTGTTAGTGAATCAGACTGTGGGCCAATGAGCAGCTGAAGTCTGACAGGTTCCTTCTGGCTGTGAGTGGGAAAGTGAGCCCCATCTTTCCTTAAGGTCAGAGACCTCTTAAATAATGCACATCAATTCTAAAGAGTATAAGGTGGCAGGCCTTGGGTTTATCTTTGCCATATTTATTTCATTTCTTTATTTGGGGAGTTTTATATAGCACGAACATGACACGAATAGGGTATCAGAGCGCTGATCAGAAAGCAGGTAAGTTATACATACAGGGAGAAATGCAATAATGTCCAAAAGGCAGATCACACTGAATCCCAATGAAAAGCACATTTTGTGATAAGACAATTAGGTACTGAGTAAGGACATCTAACAACTATGCTGTCCCAGAAGTTGTGGTTAAAACTGTTCCGTACTCAAGCCACTTAAAACAATATCATCAAGGTCTGACATTTCGCGACTCTATCTGTCCTTAATATGTATTTTCTGTCACATTGTACACTCAGTTGAGCCCAGGAGTCCTTCCATTATCACCTGCTCTTCACCGATCCAGATTTATGTCCCAGCATTTCTTTTTTGGGGTACATTTGGAATGAGTCCGAATGACTGTTCTTTTTACTGGAGGGTCAGGGCCAGATTACAAAGATTGCACAGATGTGTGTGCAATTTTATACTACAGTTTAAGGATTACATAAATTGCAAGAGTCTTGGTGTAATTTTACAATATTTGCAGGAAGTAAAACGCCAGGGAAGAAAATATTTTGCCCTTCTCAGCCAGTCCAAATGTTTGTACAAATATGGTAAAAAAACTGAACGAGCACTGGCGCACTCGACTTAACCCTGCCAATGTGGGTTGATAACCACCATTTCACATTCACCAATAGTGAGGACAACATGTCAAGGAGCCACAGCTTTATTAGCTTAAGCCCACTATTTAAAGCAAGTGTTGCTTTCATTAAAAAAAATCATGATCCCTTGCTGACATTCTCAGAGTAGATCATGAGCCTGATGGACAAAAAATGGGAACTGTCCTTTAGGATGAAGCCAGAATCACGCTGTGCTTTCACAACGCTGGCAATAGAACGAACGCGTTGTTAGCACGCATTCATTCAGCACACAAGTCGTTACAATCACTTGCTTTAGAGGGGGCGCATTGGAGGAATGGTGTTGGATTTAAAGTCCAATACCTTCTCTACTGTTGCGCAGACTGGAGTTGGAATAGTAAATGATCCTATTCCAATGTCCAGGACCCCTCTAAGGCAAGTCGCTCTGAACTAATGCATACTAATGACGCGTTCATTCTAATGAGGGCGTGATGAAGGCAAGCGGGATTCCATGGTATTCACAAAAAACTGCTTGCTGTGCTATGCTTTGGTTAGATTACCAGTCGCCCTTGCCCTTTGCATTGCGAAGGGTTCTCAAAACTTTCCAGGCACAAAAGGGCAGATGCAGTGATGAGCGAAACACCCACCTCATTGATATTGAAGGAGCTTGAATGGGCTTTGCACATCATGACAAAAAGCAGGGAGTGGTGGGAGGGCTGCCTGAACAGGACAATATGTTTAGCAAACAACGTCTCAACAGGTATTAATAAAGGCCAATTTTACTTTCAAGAAAGCATGCACATAAAAGTTGCAAAAGGAAGGAGACAGGGAGACAAAAATAGTTATAGCAGTTAAATGCAAGAACGGGTCTGTATTAAGCAGAAATAGCTAAATAAGAAAGGACAAAATGGTGGCACTTAGTTACATTGAATGTACATGTAACATGTACAGACTTGTTTACATTAGTGCTCGTGAAAAATAAAGGGAACGGCGCAAGTGACAAGTGAAAAACTATACACAGCGATAAAATGGTGCAGGAAAAAGACAAACACGATTGTCAATATATACAGTGGACTTTTGGTTTTGTTAGCGGCAGTGGAGAGTCAGAGAAAACGAAGAGGTCTGTTGAGATCTACTGTGGTGTACTACATCATTACAATATGAGCACAACACATGGCCATGCCACGTATCATGGTATTACAAGAAAATAGCCGGTAATTGCATTACTGTCAATGGCAGCTGCCTGGTTAGGAGGTAATTGGTGGAAGGAGAAATGCTTGTTTCACTGTTGACGTGGGTGATGGCTGTTGGTACAGAGTGGCCCTGCTGCTTTTTCAGCTCTCCGATATCAGCACACAGAACATTGAGATAAGATAAGATTAATTATAGCACGAGTGAGAAGATTGTGGGAGGTTTACAAGACAGTTTTGACCAGTGCTATTTCATACCTTTGGTGAGTTAAGGCAGTGCTTGCTCAAAACACGTTTTACCACCCTATTAATAAAACAGTATTCTGGAAGTGGTAATGTGTAGAGAGAACATTTGTGTACATTTCTTGTGTGGCATTTTATTGTGCTGATAATGGGTTCCATTTTTTGTGCTGCTGTGTTTTTGCATTGCATTGCTGCAAAGTGATTTTATCTTGTTGTATTGCTGTTGCTGTGTTATGTTCTTTTTTTGTCTTTTCACAATATTCCATTTGAGTAAGCTATTGTATTGTTATATTATTATGTAGATGTTATTATTGCATTACTTTCTGTTGTTTAATTTAGAAATGTCAACAAATGTTTCTTTTCATGTCAAAGAAAGCACATGACTTGAAAGTTCCTGCAACAAGCAAACATTTATCACAGTCAACAGTGGTGGAATAGCACTGCTCCAGCTCTTCAGTTACTTCAGACACCTGTCAGCTCAAAACTGTGGCAGAGACTGTGGGCCTTATTTAGATCTCAGCGGATGGAATACTCTGTCACAAGTGTGACGGATATCCCGTCTGCCATATTGAGATCTCCATAGGATATAATGGGATGGTAATAAGGCGGACAGGATATCTGTCACGTTTGTGACGGAGTATTCCCCTCCACCAAGATCTATGTCTATGTCTTAACTTAGCACGCCTGGCACTATACTACACTTAGGTTGCACTACCTCTGTTCGTGCCATGATGCACCTTTAACAAGATGTGCCAGGCATAAACAGAGACATTGTGCCCTATTTGCAGATAATCCACTGCCTGTAGGGCTGCTGCATACTCGTGCCCACCCTGGGGGTAGCCCATTAGTGGCTGTTTGAAGAAGCAGCTCTATTTTTGACAGTACAGGCGGCTTCCGTCCTGCACTTAAGGGGGGGGCTGAGATTTCCAAGTAGGTAAGTGCACTGAGAGAGCAACCATACCCACATGCAGGGTGATGTCTGGGGGGCTATATCATGAACTTTACCACCTTTCTTTGGGCGGCTCTGGGTGGTGGGCACATTGGCTTAATGCCACTTGTTTGTGGTACACAGTAGGTGCGCATCCTGATGGCTTCTTGGCCTCTGCATCCCTAATACAGCATGAGCACAGAGGCAAATGTGCAATCCCCTCCTTAAGATAGTGCCAGCACTGTATGTCTACCAGCACTATCTGTATTACCGGAGGGGCCACACAAGTGTCTGAGGTCCTGTTTTTAATGCTACAGTACCCCCGAGGTGCCTGTAGCACCACTGGGCCACTGCATGTCAAACAGCCCCTAGTGTTCACTTTATGTGATACATCCCTGCATGTGTGGCCTCGAAGCATGCAAGTCACTTTGCTCTGCCTTCCTCTCTCTTCCCTACAGTGGAGTTATTTTAAAACTGAATGCACTATTATGAGAAGCCACTGCAGTGACATTTATTTGCGGTGTTCTATGTGAAAAGTACTACGGGAAAAAGCTGTACGGGAGGGTGATAGGACTCCTACGTTCTGAAGACTGGTGACCTGTTGACCTGGAAAGGGAAGCAAGCAGAAAGTGATGATTTCCCTTCCAGTTAAAGTTGCCAAAAAATGACTGGTTTTGCTTTTTTTACTGCCAGCTCAGCCATGAGCGGCAAAGCAAGCACTCAAAAGTAATATAGATCGGCACGTCACGAGATCGGAAAGTAAAATGTCTCATTTTGCGATTTTAACCATTTCCTTCATCCTAGGGACGCAATGCTACATTGCACACTAATGGTTCTCTCAGTCCGAAAAATGCATATTTTCCCATAAAAAATAAAAAAATTGAAAATTAGCATTTGCGTATTTCCTTCACTGTTACATTTGTCCTAACATTTATGTACGGTAACAAAGGGGTTACAATAGGTTCGAGGTACATTTTATTCCAATTATAAAATGTCCTTGTGTAGTAAGCACTGTTGTTTACGGGGTTGCGTTTGCATGGGTTTCAGTACACAGTTATGTTGCTGGTATAACTGAGAGAAGATGCAAGGTAGATCAAGTCTATCGATTTATGAGCTTGGTATTTCTCTTCTGTTTGAATTTAAGTGCTGGAAAAAGAGGCATTGACAAACTCAATAGGCTGCTCTTTTTTTTATTATGCAACCACAAATCTGCATATAACATAGTTCCATTCAGAGGTACCACATGCATACCCATAGGATGTGATTCCAGAATATCAATGTCAGAATGCAGCCTTAATAATAGAAAATGTACACTCAAAGGAATGATATTTTCAAGAAGTATTTAGGACACAATATTTATTCCAGGCGATATTTCTATATACAAAATTATGAAATACAGCTGCACATAGACTGCCACACCTACAGACACCTATTGACACATGCATATATACTCTTGAAAATGCACTGAAAGATAAACAAGCACCCATGCCACACATGCAGGTTGACCAGTAGACATATAGGTACCATGCGCACAGACTAATAGGCATACATTTCCCTCTGAGGCAGGGAGCTGAGGGTGCTGAGCAACATGGGTTTATATGAGCCTAGGTTATCAGGGTGACGTGCAGCAAGGGAGCACAGGTTGATGACTACTAGGAATGCATAGGGTAATGTGCCTCAGGAGAGCTCCGGCTGATGTGCGTCAGGAAAGTATTGGGGTATCTGAATCTGAAAAACTCATGTTGAGAGAACCTGAGAGCATTTTGGAATGGAATAAGCAGCTCCTGGTCTAGCAGCCAAGGGGCAAGCAAGTGCCACAGAAATAGAGGCTGGGGTAGTTTGCTTCTGGTGTCCCGGGGTCCATCCTACTATGGTTCTGCAAACTGGGCCAAGTTCAACCCTTTCAGCACTCGACTCTCAGTGGTAGCAATAGCAAGCAGTAAAAGGCTTCTCAGAGAGGTTAGTGTGGGGGAACAACAGGCTGAAGATTCAACAGACACCCAACTGTGCAATAAAATGACTGTCCAATGCAGTGAAGATCTTTTGTAAGAAGATAAGTACTTTAATACTGTTGTACTTGGCCCTCTCTGCAGCGTTACCCCCAACGTTTTTGGCTTCACCCCATCTGTTTTGCTGAATTAATTTTTGTTGGCTTTAAGACAACGTGCACTTTACCACTGCTAACCAGTGCTAAAGTGCTAAAGTGCTTGTGTACACTCCCTAGAACATTGTACAATTGGCGTAACCTAATTGGCACATTTAATTTATGTGTAAGTGCCTAGTAGATGGCACTGCAAGCACCCAGGGCCTGTAAATTAAATATTACTAGTGGGCATGCAGCACATAAGTGCTACCCCCTAATGTAGCCTTTTAAAACATGTTTAAAGTCTGCCACTGCAGCATGTGGTGCAGTTGTAAACTGCCAATTCAACCTCGCAAAATACACCTTTTGCCCGGTCTAACTCTTTCTCTTTAATGCATATAAGTCATCCCAAGGTAAACCCTAAAGGCTGTTAAGGCAGGGCACATTTTATTTAAAGAGTTGGACATCTGAGTTTAAGTTTTACATGTACTGGTTGTGAAAAATCTCACAAACTTGTTTCACAATCGCAAGGCCTATCTCTCCCATAGGATAACATTGGGTTACCTTATTACACTTACTAAGTGATAACTTAAGCTTGTGAGGAGATATGAAAATGTTGTTTACACTCAAGTGTTTAATAGTAAAGTCAGATTTTAAGTCACAATTCTGAAAATGCTAGTTTTAGAAAGTTGGCATTTTCTTGTCCTAACCCTTTGTGCCTTCTGCCAGTATTTTGGGTCGCATAACTGTGATTATCTTAGCTGGTGGCTTTTGTGTATTCCTCCCAGACAGTGAAGCAACGTGGGAATTGGATGTAGGCAGCCGGGATGGTCGGGCGGAGCTGTTCCTTGCCCCATTTACATTTACATTTCGAAGGACTGCCTCCAACACACATACAAAGGAACCTGACACTAGTCTTTTGTCAAGAAGCCATGACAGGGGGAAGGGAAGACCTTTCCAGAACCAGATGTGGGTGTAGTATGGGGAATCCCCCCACTTCAAAGGCTTGCACTGGGCATAAATAGTGAGCCTCCTGAGCCACTCATCAGATGACTTATGGACTTGTGGAAGACTCAGAAGAAAAATGTATCTGCTGCCCTGCTGCTGGAATGACTGTCCTGCTGCCTGAGGAAGGAAGCCTTGTTTAACCCAAGACCACCAGAGTGACTCCAAGGAGGATCTGGTTGTCCTTCTCTGTTAACTACAAGGACATAACAAGCTCTAGAGACCTGTCCTGCATCTACCCTTCTGATCAGACCCAACTGGGCCTGCCTGTGCCATGCTTCTGGACACTGCTGGAGTGAGTCCTGATCCCCAAGAGGTGCCCCCAAGGTCTTGGACCCTTAGCTGTCATCAGAGTGTACTCCTCCTTATCCAACTGAGCGTTTCCTCAAAACTGATGCAGCGCATCACAACTCAATGCAGAACCTCACATTTCGGCACCTTGCAGCTCTGTGGGGCACTCCCTCCTTGGTTGAACTTACAGCTGAGATACTAAGTTGGTCAACAGCTTCCTTGCTCCAGTCTCAGTGATATAAGCAATTTGTATCGAGTACCTTGGGTGGTAACCTCACCTGGTAAATATCCTTCACAACTAATTTTTGTCCCTGCATACCATTACTCCGCATTCAAGTACTACGCAAGGTGCACCTACCCCGCATACCACTACTCCGCATTTTTTTACAACGCGTGTGCATTTACCACGCATGCCTTTACAACGAATTTCATTGTAAAGGTATGTATGGTAAATGCACACGCGTTGTAAATAAAAAAAGGCGATCCACGTCATTGTGAGGAAACAGAGGCTCTTCCGTTTCCTCACAACGACGTGCACCGCCCCTCAGAGACAGACGACGTGAAGCAGAAACCAGGAGGAGAGAGAGGTAAGGGGGATTGGGCCTGGAGTGGGGGTTAATTTTTTAGGGTTTAGGGTAGTCTCGGGGGGTCGTGCGGGGTAGTGTTTCAGTGTAGGGACCGGACTGGGGGTCGGGGGGGTCGTGCTGGGGGTAGTGTTTTAGGTTTTAGGGTAGTGTTTGTGTAGTGTAGGGTAGTGATTTAGGGTTTAGGGTAGTGTCGGTGGGTCATGCAGGGTAGTGTTTGAGTGTAGGGACCGGACTGGGCGTTGGGGGGGTTGTGCTGGGGTAGTGTTTTAGGGTTTAGGGTAGTGATGTGGTGTTTGTGTAGTGTAGGTTAGTGTTTTAGGGTTTAGGGTAGTGTCGGGGGTCGTGCAGGGTAGTGTTTGAGTGTAGGGACCGGACTGGGGGTCGGGGGGGAGGGGGGTCATGCTGGGGGTAGTGTTTTAGGGTTTAGGGTCCCCCGCATCCGGAAAACGACCGCCGGCGGCAGATCCTTCTCCCACCTCGCCGCCAAGACCTGGAACACCCTCCCCACCAACCTCCGACAGACCCAAGACCTACTTGCCTTCAGAAGACTCCTCAAGACCTGGCTCTTCGATCAGTAGCAGCACCACCCCTCTCTTCCCCCAGCGCCTTGAGACCCTCGCGGGTATGTAGTGCGCTTTATAAGTGACATGATTGATTGATTGATTGATTGATTTGTGTAGTGTAGGGTAGTGACTGGGGGTTGGGGGGGTCATGCTGGGGGTAGTGTTTTAGGGTTTAGGGTAGTGTTGTGGTGTTTGTGTAGTGTTTTAGGGTTTAGGGTAGTGTCGGGGGGTTGTGCAGGGTAGTGTTTGAGTGTAGAGACCGGACTGGGGGTCGGGGGGGTCATGCTGGGGGTAGTGTTTTAGGGTTTAAGGTAGTGTTGTGGTGTTTGTGTAGTATAGGGTAGTGATTTAGGGTTTAGGGTAGTGTTGGGGGGTCGTGCAGGGTAGTGTATCAGTGTAGGGACCGGACTGGGGGTCGGGAGAGGGCGTGCTGGGGGTAGTGTTTTAGGGTTTAGGGTAGTGTTGTGGTGTGTGTGTAGTGCAGAGTAGTGGTTTAGGGTAGTGTCGGGGGTCGTTCTGGGTAGTGTAAATGTAGGGAGAGGACTAGGTGTCGGGGGAGGGTCGTGCAGGGGTACTACATTAGGGTGTAAGGTAGTGCAGGGTACTCTCACTTACCTTTAAAACTTTTACCATGAGTATACCTTTACCACGCATGCCTTTGCGTTGTAATGGCATGCGTGGTAAAGGCATAGTTGTTGTAAAAGTTTGCGTTGTCAAAACTTGCGGGGTCATTGAATTTGCGTTGTCAAAAATTTGTGGTAATGGTATGCGGAGTGTTTGTTAGCGGGGTAACATCATATATTCATCTCACCTCCTTCTTCTGTACATGAGCAGGCTAGCAGTTTAAAAAATGGAACCCACACGCTTCCCTTCTGTGTTCATCTGTAGCAGCAGAACTGTTCATGAGTGGGCCAGGAGGCCACCCCTCTAGTGATGCAAAAAAGGTCTGATCACACCAAATCACTACAAAAACATGGTAGGCGGTCACCACTGTGCTACATATGTGAACCAGTCACACGGAAAGTAGTCTTCTGCTGGTATGGAGAGCATGTTTGGTGCACAAATCAAGGTTCATGACTGGGTCTAGGACAAGATGCATATTAAGGAATAGGCCTAGGCCTGGGCTAAAATCCAAAAACCAGGATACCAGATACTCACAATTAGGCAATAAGGGCAGGGGAAATTCTTTAGTTTTTTTTGGGATTTGTTATCAGTTTGTTAGGGTTGTAGGGGAGTAGGGTGGGGGGTGTAATAGAAAATATATGTTATGTTATGTTATTTACTAAATTGTTAATTAATTTAAAAAAAAAACTTTATTGGATTTTGATATTATTCATTAAGATAATTTATTCATTTTAAAATGTTAGTTTATTTTGTAATGAATTTATTTTGGGGGCTCCAAATCTTAAACTTATTTTTCTTGAAATGAGTTTCCTGACAGAAAATAATATCAGGTTTAGATCTTTAAGCCACATAAGCATTGACTTATATTTAGTGACATTATTAAGACAATTAACATTAAATGAGATCATCTTAAGCATCCTGTGCTAAAATCGTTATTAAAGAATGCTGCTTCGGGAGGAAAGAAAATCAAAGAGATGCATTTGCCTTCTTCCCATTTCTTGGTCTCCACTTGTGTTGTGTCCCCTCTCAAATATATCCCTCCTACACACCTGTGAACAATGCAGTGCAATCTTGTAGTGACCTCTGTGTAGAGCCCAGATTAGCTAACCTAAAGTAATATTACCAAATATTACCAAAAGTTTCCAATCTTTCTTTTGACCCCATGCCAGGTCCGTTTGATAATGACCTCCATCTTAGTATATCCTAATGGGAAATATTCCAAACGTTTATGCATATTAGTGATGAACCTTAGTGATGAGGAAATAAATGTAATGCAAACTTCATATATTATCACAACTTAATGACTGTATTTCCTTGCTTTATATGACTCTCTTCTCCAAAACGCCTTGAGCATCTTTGATATTGTTGTAAATACTGAACTTTTCCTTATCAGAGCTTTCAGTTTTGCTTGCTCAACAGTAACAGCTTGGGCATCTGCTGCTGTTAGTGAAGGGATCTTGCTATTCAACATTTTTCGTTCCTGAGTTGTTTCGGCAGTCATGTTAGAAAAAAAGAGAAATTAAAGTAATTTTGTACTGAAAAAGACTTCTTGATGATGTCCTTGCTTAACATCTGTTGTTTAGTTCCAAAGTACGCAAAATTCACTAAAATTGTTCTTCGATACTTAGAATGAGGAGGGACATAGTAGGGAATTCTATAAGCAAGCATGATTGTAAGATCCTGGGAGAAATCTGGTAGGGCCTAATCTTTGATCAGTTTTTTAATTAAATATTTCAACCCCAGTCCGTCTTCTTTATGTTCCCGAATCCCGGTAAATTGGAGCTTGGAGTACCGAGAGTGATATTCAAGTTCTTTTTGCCTCTATTTTAAGATACAAATGTCTTATTCATTCTTTGTGGATTGTTGATGAAATTTTTGTCAAGTGTCTTCACAGTCTAAAATTCTTTACTGCATCTGTTGTTCAAGTCGTGAATGCAATTGAGTAAACTAAACTTTTCCCTCTGTGCTTTTAACTGATTTTGCCATTGCAAAGCCATTTCAGTTTGTGCTTGCTTTATCGCTTTTACTTCATTCAAAACAGTCTCCAAAATCGCTGCAAACCTAAAATGATCAAACGTGGTGGTAAGACACACTGCATAGCCATAGTAGTCACTTGAGGTTTCAGTAAATACTGGTTCTCACACAGTGTCTGGATATTTTGATTCATTTCTGAGAGGATGGGCCTGTGCTCATAAGACATTCTTCATCAATTAATTTGGATATATGTGTGCTGTGTGAGCTGGGATTTGAGGCAGGTGAATTTTCTATTTGTGGAGAAGCTGTGGATGTCAAGGCAATAGAACTAGTGGAGGGGTTTGAAGTTGAAGCAATCACACCTCTTGTATTGGCTGGCCTGTGATAGAAGCATTAGTGCTAATGCCAAGTTTGTCAAAAATCGAAAAGACCCCGTAGCATCTATTTACTGCTGAGTTAACCTCAATTGCACGACCTTTCTTGTTTAATGAGTTCTCAAGACAATATTTATTTTTTGTGACCGCCTGACTTTTTGTTTTAATATAAACTGCATTGACTACTGCGTCTCCCTGTGGTGAAATGATGACAGGTTCCAACCCTGACCTGAGAGGTTGTTGCTGTCTGCAATTTATCTGTGAATCAAGAGGGCTTATATCTGGGCCCACGATGTCGTTCCACTTCTCCGAGAACCGTAATGGACTGAAGAAGACCCTTTTCAGTTTGTGGTGTTCTTGATCCATGCTCTTGTGTTGTTGCGCTGTCTTTGAGATTGCTAAAGTCTCTTGCTTCGGTAGTTTTGTCTGAGATTCCTACTTGGGCTCGCTTCACTATGCAGGGTGTTCTATGCAGCTGGGGATTCACGGAGAGAGCTGAATGCGGGCTCAGTTAAGAGAAAAGAGGTCTTTACTATGACCCTTCTCTTCCATATGTCTTATAAATGGTATGGTATAGTAGTGTGAACCCTCTCCCAGCTCCCTGAGCGTGAGGTCTCACTTACCACATGGAAGAGTCTCTCTCTCAGCTGGTCGTCTTCAATAACTGCCTCTTTTCTTCTTTTATTTTATCCTGCGTATTCTCCTATTGCACTTCACAAACTGAAGGAAACCTCCGCAAGCAGCTGAAGCACTAGAGAGATGGTATAGAAAAAGAAAGGCAACATCGTTTTCGGTGCTTGCTGTTGTGGTTGAAAAGAATTGACCCATCTTGGGCCCGGCCGCCATTTTCACAGTTTGTATAGCGAATTTACAACAGGTATCGGAAGATACACTGTCGCTGAGAAAAAAACACAGAAAGTCTTAAGTCCCAAAGGTTAGCGATACAGCCAGTGATGTAAATCAGTCTCTAGCTCCTTTGCCAGTGCGCCATTTTATAAACCTGAGTGTAGTGGTAGGTATGTTAAGCATCGCGCGGGTAGCGCGCGATGCTTCAGGAATGGTAAAGGTATTTTGTGTTCTTTTAAAATGTGGCTCATGCATGGAGGGTTCGCTCGGTGGAGGTTCGAATGGAGCTAGTCAGTTGCCGTTCGTACATCTACTTGAGGGGACGCTCCGTGTGCTGGGTGGAGTTGGATACTAATAAACAGCTTCAAACAAGTCTACTCTCTACGACCTCCATCATTTCATTTGGCGAGTGTGCATAGGATTACGTTGCAGCTTGTCCGCTCTGCTAAGCCCCGGCGTCTTCCATCCGCCGCAAAGCCTCGTAGCACTCTCAAGGCCAAGGAGGCGCTGAGC
Source organism: Calotriton arnoldi (assembly GCA_963921515.1). NCBI lineage: Eukaryota > Metazoa > Chordata > Amphibia > Caudata > Salamandridae > Calotriton > Calotriton arnoldi. The sequence goes on from CAWUFW010002346.1 coordinate 1,859,840, forward strand.
CTCGCGGCACTCCTAGGGGTGGCCTGTTCTCCCTGAAGTTGCAGTCCTGAAGTGCCTCAATCCAGAAAATGTCCACGTGCCTCCTGCAAATCCTATACTCAGCCTCGCTGTTGGACTATAATATGGAGCAGCCGCGGCACGTCAGACATAGGATAGCCTGCACTCTTGAGCACTGCTCCACAGCATCTAATGTCCTGGGCTCACTACGCCATTCCGGTCCTGTTTGTGGGTGTTACTGAGGGCAGTGACGTATCAGAAACTCGTGGGAGGTCAAAACAGGCTGCATCATATCCCCAAAGAAAAGTTTTTGTTTCTTCAGCCCCAGCTGCCCATCGCAGTGTAACAATTGTTTTATTTACTCTACTCCTATTGAAATATTAAAGGTAGTGTCATATCCCAATGATTGGTGAACCATAGTTATGGAATTAATTCAAAATTCTAAATTGACATTTATCAGCTACTAGGGACCAATTTAAGATGACCCCCTTTCTCTGCAACAATTATGCTTACCCTAATTACTTATTCTGGGCCTTTAATAGTTGGAGGCGACTTTAGCTTTCTTCAAAGCACCATTTTAAATGTATTACATTTAAGATTAAAAACAATTAAATTCAAGATTTGCTAGAACAATATCTTGGGTCAAGCAGGGCTACGGTTTAATTAATCCCTGGCAGACCGTTAGTCCAACTCTTAGACAGTACTCATGCTCTAAGAAGTACTTAAATACTGCTGTTTCATTGCATTTCTTTTTAATATCCATCAAATAAAAAGGGGAAAAACAGAAATACTGCCTCTTTTTTTCAGGTCATTCGGCCAATTCAACAGATATTATAGTCAATATACAACTCGCCACTTTAGATGGTTCTTTAATAAATGTTTATTAGCAAATAAGATGGGTCTCTCAAAGAACTTCCATCGAATTTCATAAATTTTCGAAATTAAAGAAGTTACTTCAAGCTCCGCTACTACTTGGGAGGCTTTTAAGTCCACTTTCTGTAACCAGATTATAACCTTTCCTTTCTAGACTGGAAACAACAAATTCAACTAACTTCAATGCAATCCTTGTTAGAATTAGGGATCTCTCATTTGATACATTTGGGCTCCTGTTACAATAAGCTCAAATAGGAAAGATCATGTCAAATGTTGTGTGATTTTTATACAAATGAAGAAATAGTTAACAACAGAACGGTTAGCCAGCGTTCTTATGAAAAAATAAACACATTGGTATAATGTGAGCATGGACTGCTAAAGATTCTCATAAACCAATATTAGGTCAATTAAAAACCCTAATACACAACAAACAGCTTAAGATCAATATGATATTGGTAAAATCTTCTTGGATCATTACACATCATTATATCAAGAAACCAGTACAGTCAACATAAAGTACATTTTAGTCTATTTGAAGCAATTACCTATGCCCACAATATCAGCTGATCATCCTATCCAACTTATTATTCAAGCTGAACCTTTATTTTCACTATCTGGCCTCAATAATGGAAAGGCATAGGGGAGGGACGGCTTACCGGTAGAATTCTAAAAGCGCTAACCGAGAAATGTCAAGGGAAGACAATGGTTGCAATCTGGCAGTGTTTCTGTGCTTCCCTGTTAGATCGTTTCCCCTCGACAAAAACATCAAGAGGATACCCTACAAGGCCAAAAAGATCAGGATGGTACACAACTAGGTTACACCATCAAAAAAGGGAACTTAATAAAGCTACACGGGCAATCCTCAGGCGACCGGATTGTGGCCTAAAGTCGCAATTGTGCAGTTTAAAACTCCTGAGAAGAAAATACAAAAATGAAATATGGAAAGCCAAACATACACATTATGAGGGAATATGGGCTAAGTTGCACTTTGTCAGTAAAACAAAAAATCCGAAACATTTTGGGGACAAATAAACAACCTTGAAAATGGTAGTAGAATAGCCAACAGCGTCAATATTCCTGACCAACGCTGGGCAGCCCTTATCCACAGTTTATATGGGGCCCCTACAGACAAAGCCCTGAGCAATACCATCAATTACCCCATGCTAAGTACATTGAGCAATGGAAATAGCAGAGCTATAAGAAGTGACCGAAAGCTCAACGAAGCCAAATCGTTAGCTATGGAAACATGGAAGGTACATCAAGTCAAAATGGCAATAAGCAGGATTAGATCAAATGGTGCGCCAGGGCCCAACGGGATTCCAAACTCGGTCTTCAAGGCTAAGACAGATATCTGGTCAAGGATCCTGACACCTCTGTTCAATGACGTTGTAAAATTCAAGACGGTCCCGGATTCATGGCAGGGAAGTATAATCCAGCCAATTCATAAAAGTGGCCCACTAGACGATCCAGCTAACTACAGGCTGATTGCCCTAACAGACGTAGAGGCAAAAAACTTTCTCAGGCTGTCTGCTCAACGATCTTGAAGAATGGGCCGCTAAAGAAGAAATCATTCCAATATTTCCAACTGGTTTTCGAAGGGGCGAATCAACGATTACGAACTTGACCTTACTGACTTTATTATCTGAAAAAGCAAAGCATAAAAAGAAAAAGCTATATATTTGTTTTGTTGATCTTAAGGCCGTTTTTGATTCTGTCCCCCGCAATTTACTTTGGGCGAAGCTATCTGCATGGGGCATTCCGAACCAATTGTTAGATATGATTATATTGCTATATTCCAATACGAGGGTCCAGGTTAAGGTTAAGGTGGGATATGGTAGCTGTACAACTCACCGATTTAAAACGTTTAGTGGTCTTAAACAAGGTTGTGTCTTAGCACCTTGTCTTTTTAATCTTTTTATGGCCGATCTAAATTCACACGTTAAAAATGTTAATGCTCATTCACCTAATCTAGCTTGACATAATATAAAATATCTACAGTACGCAGATGATACCATATTGTTAAGCCATACTCCCATAGGTTTACTGACGATTAATAGATTCTTTTAATAACTATATATTAGCCAACGGCTTACAGATGAACACCAAAAAAACAAAAATAATGACGATTGGTTCGACTAAATCAGACATGAGAGTTTGGAACATCAATGGTTTAAAGATTGAAACTGTAAAATTTTATAAATATTTAGGTATTACATTTGACGACAAATTGTCTTTTAAACAGCATTTTCTTAATTTAAAAGCGAAAGCTACGGCGCTGTCTTTTGCTTTTAGAAAGCTGAGAAACACATTGGAATGTCCGAACCATGAGCACTTACTTAAAGTAATGGAAGCTAAGCTGATTCCCTCTCTGGACTATGGGTCAGTAATCTTTCAAGGGAAAGACTCAAAAATTCTCGATAATCTACAGATAAAAGTTTTTAAATCAGTCTTTAGAGTTCCAAAGAAAATCGGGCATGCCAACGTTAGATTGGAATTTGGCTTGAAAAGACAGTCTTTAATAAGACAATCTGCATTTTTAAAATCTTTATACTCCTTCTTTTGTTCAGACCCAGGCACACTGGCAAATTTTTGCTGGCTGGAAATAATGGGGTATGAGCATGCTGTGCTGAGAGTTCGAGATCATATTTAACGGAGAGCCTAAACAATTTTAAGTCTCCGCCTATCGAAGATGTAGCTAGAAATAAAGCCATGTTCAGACAGACACTAAACCAATCGGCTAATTTCCTAACGATTTTATTGGATAAGGACGAGTTTGCCAAAAAAAGTCATGCATGGTCGGTTATCAATTCATTTACTAAATTGGAGCCACAATTTTATCTTATTCCCCACTTAAAACCATTTATAAGAGACAAATGTTTGCTGCTTCGACTTGGGAGATATCCCACAAAGGATGGAACCCCTCCATGGGTACAAAAATGGCCCTCAAAGAGCTGTAGGATATGCGGTTTTCATAATGAATCACTATTGCATATTTTATCTATTTGTCCTCAACTGTTAGAAGAGAGGAAAGCCCTATTAAAATCCATCCTTAAAGAAAATGGGGTGAGGACATGTCGCCAAGCAATTATAACTTGTCTCTCTGGGAAATCGGCTCATCTGACCACACAGTTTGTAAAGTTTATTCTCATTGCAGAAAAAAAGTTAACCATTGAGTGTGCCACCTGAGGTTAGGGGCTTGTGATAACCAATAATCGGCTCGTTCAACGATGCTGCCCCAAAGACGCTGTTGTCAACTATAACTTAATCTGACAACTGTTTAGATTGTTGACTGACGTAAGAAAGGATTCTTTAAAAGGATTTGCACAGTGGCACTTTAACTACGGCATTAATTTATGGCATTTTTTATACTGATATTAAAAAGGGGGCAGTGTATGCAATTCTTAGAAGACTTTGTGAAAGGCTCCTTTTAAAAAGGAATTGTACAATGGCACTTAATTATGGCATTTTAATTATGTTTTTTTTAATCTTTATATTCTACAATATGGGGTAGTGGAGGCAATGCTCACAAAACTTTTTAGATATTTTAATTATTAGTTTTATATATAATGTAGCGTAGTTATTTGTGATTTTTGTGAAACATCTGATTTCTAATATTAGAAATCAAACGTCAACCCGAGAAGGTTGGCACTCTCGTAATGTTTACATACATGAGCACCTTAGTAATGGCACTTTAAATTAGGAACTAGAGGAAAAATACTCAAAATGCTGTTAAAATATGTTGTGATTACTGTACTGAAACGTGGTGTATCTTCGAAATTAGTTTCCAAGTTACAATGTTTTGTTGTGTCCATGCACAATTTAATGTTTTTATATGCCTCCTGTTTGTAATGATTTTAATTAATCAACAATAAAGGCTATCTTCCTCTAAATGCAATTTATTTAATCACTACAAGACAAGCTTTGCATGTTATACAATGATATTTTGAAAGGTGGCCCTTTCCCAGACTAATTTCATGAGGCAGCTATAGTGAGCTTTCTTTTTTTTTCCCAACATTTATTTATTGGAGATTTAACAATATTGTGCCATAGTAAAATCAGGAGCACCACAGGAGGCACACAATACGGGCGTTACAGAAGGGTTTAGCAACAATGATCAAGATGGATTTGTTCTGGATGGTCTGACGACAAGTACAAATAATATGTTACGACTGTTTAACTATCAGAGTCCAACTGCTGCAGCCATAGTGAAACCAGGCACACTTTATCTAAGGGGTCCTTGCTCCAGTAGTTACCCCCTCTCAATGGATGGAAAGAGGCACTGTGGTAGGATGTTGGGGGGAGTATGATGAGAGGGGGAGATTGAGTGTGTGTGGCAGGAGGTAAGCACATTGGGGTGCCAGCACCAGCCTGCATATCGCCAGTGGTTGTATAGACGGGCCCTGGTCTATTTGGCCTGCGGCCTGTTCTCCAACCTGGCTCATTGTGCCTCAGACCGTCAAAGGGTGCAGGTGAGGGATGTCACAACACCTGTCGTGAAGGGACTTCAAAAATATGTGATTGATAATTCAGTCTATAAGTGATTTTCTTGTTTTCTAGTATGCAATACAGTTCAAGGAGCCATTCAGTTAATGAAGGGAGAGTGGGCTGTCGCCAGTGGCCGAGTATGCAGAGTTTGGCTGTAGCAAGTGAGGTGGCAAGCCATCTGTGGTCATGTAAAGTCTTGTCGGGTAGATCTGAGAAGTCGTGGAGAGGGCAAGATGAGGTGAGGGAGTGATCTGGAGGGTGCTCTCCCATCGTAGTTGAAATCAAACATGAGCCCAGTAGGGTGCAATAGCTGGGCTGGTCAACAGGATGTTATGCAGGTCACAACGAACGGTGTTACACTGCCATCACAGGTCATGGGGTAGAAACTATGCCCTATCAAGTTTCCATGGGGTTCATTACCAGTCCTGCAGGATTTTAAACTAATGGAATTTCAGCCGGGATTCCCTAAGGACCCTGTCATGATCTAGGAGAAGTGATGTGCAGTCTTCCAGGGCATAGGCCTTTCTCAGAAGGAGTTGCCAGTGGAGTCTGGTAGCCGAGAGGGTAGGGCAAGAGTGTTGTCTTTTAATCAAAATCACGTAGTGGCCAGCCACCAGTCCCTCCATTGGCTGTGGGCCACAGGCCGCCCAAAGGCAGTGGGATCGTTGGTGATAATGCTGGTACTCCGGTCTGGGCCTGAATTCTGTTTGCAGTTGATCGAAGGATTTGAGCCTGCCGCCTTCTAGAACGTGGCTGAGGCACTGTATACCAGAGCTGTCCATGTCTTCTAAAGAAGTGCGCACCCTCCAAAGTGAAGGGTAGAGTCGTGCCAGAGGGGGGCCTTTTGGTTTAAGAAGGGGGGCCCTCCCAGCAAGTGGTGTGCCTCCCGTCAGGCCCAGGCTGTCACTTCCATAATTGGGTGAGGCCACTTTCAGATCTTTGGTCAAAAGGTAAGAGGGCAGTAGGGCAGTCACTTGTGAAAGAAGGTCATGTTCTAGGTGTACCCAGAGCGGGGCTTCCTGAATGAAGCGCAGGTGGGCTGCAAATAGGGAGAGAGGTAAAGTCAGGTCGAAGGAGGCAAGATGGGGAAGACTAATGCCACTGGCCACTGTGTTGGCTCAGAGTTGGGAAACTCTGATGCATGGCTTACACCCAATCTGGGACTGAATGTCAGCCTCAATGCATGCTAATAGCGTTTTGAGAACTCGAAGAGGTAGCATGCCGAATCTGCACTTAAGTCATGTTATAGTTGTGGATGCACGCTTGGTGGTGGTTCTCGTCATTGGGGGGCCTCACTCCTCACCCAAATAACCCTGTAACTAGGGGTGGGTGGAACTTGCAGAGTTTTACTCCACAGAATTCCACGGAGTTGCATAAAAACTCTGTGAGACTCAGTGGAGTTCTGCCCATCTGACTTGCAAGCAGGAGCATCTTTACAAAGCACGGTGATGCATAGCACAGATGAGTATGGAGATGCTCCAGTAGCCGATATGCTAATAGATTGCATTAGGACAATAATGAAAAGCACTTCAGACAAGTAAGCCCCTCTGGAAAACTGAGTAATAGGCCGGCACAGAGGGCATCACAAAGTACATATTCATGTGGGAAGGGGACACGTACGATCCACACTTTCGCCTCTGTTGTTTGTGCGGCCCTGGCGGCCAGTCAAGTCGCCTCTCCCCCAGCTTGTTTACCACACCAAGGCAGTATCACTCACCTCTTTTGGGAACCATCTGCATCAATCTCCAGATCTCTCACAGTACGGTAGCCACTGCTCAAGCCTCTGGTATGGGGTGATCCTTGCCGCTCGGGTTGGAGGAGAATGGCAAGACCCAAAAGTGGCCGCTCCCCTGTCCTTGCTCCTGTGGCCTCACTCAACTGTGCTCCCCGTGGCCTCCTGGACAGTAGCAGTGACAGGTCCCTAGCGGCCCAGCAGATTTCTCAGTGATAGCCTCTCTATCCTCCACTCCCCACGGCCCCAGATCCACCCAGTCTTGGGCCTAGTTCCTCTCTCACCCTCGACTCACAGTCAGCTCGCAGCTCACTGACGTGAGCCATACTTTGTCAGGAATCACCGAATGCTCCCTTTCCTAACTTCGCCCATGTTCTCCCTGCCTACTTCTAGCAAGCTTCTTCTCACAGACAGGACCCTTGACATCACAGCCCATTGGGCCCTGGCAAGTCTCCTGCCAGCCAATCAGCACGTGCCCGTTGAAGGGTGCCTGGAACGAGTGGCCAATAGAGATTGTTTTCATGCAGAGAGGTGAAATAAACTTTAGTTAAAACTTTACCTTTTGGCTTAGGGCGAGTGCCGGTAAACTATGCCATGCTGCTGGTGGCAGAGTGTTTGCCAAACTCCGCAATGGGCAGAACTCTGCAACTGGCCAAACTCCGCAATCCCTGCCTGCGGAGTGGAGATTCCTTCCCATCCATTCCTGTAACCAAATAGCTCTGAGAGATCCTGATGATGGATGTGACTGCTGCTATCAAGGATCCCATTTGGGACAGAAGAAGTAGGATATCATCCACGTTAAACATGATTTTGACCTCCCCTCTTACGTGAGGATTCTGTGCACTTACTGCGATCTGCGGATCATGGCCGATAAGGGTTTGATCGCCAGAAGGAAGAGGAACGGAGAAAGGGGGCAGCCTTGTTGGGTACAGCATCCAACCTGAATCACTTTGGAGAGAAACTTTTTGCAGGACCCTTCTGCAGAGGCGGAGTCATAGAGGAGACGAACTTTCCAGATGAAATAATTCCACAAACCTATGCGAGACATAACCTGGAAAAGGTATGGCCATTTAACCCGATTTTTTACATCTAGTGAGATTGCCAGCATCTCTGATGGGCTGTACTTTGTGCAGGTGGTTACGGGAATTTCGTCCTGGTACAAAGTCCACCTGGGATTCATGGATTAGTTGCAGAATCACCCTCCCCAACCAGGTTACAAGGATGTTGGCCATCAGTTTGAGGTTGACGTTAATGAGAGAGATCAGACGGTACCTGATGTAGTCCAAGGGCTCCTTTTTGTCCTTATGGAGGAGTATGATAGCTGCCTCATTGGATAGAGTCCTCAACAGTTCACTTTTCATTGTCTCATTGAAGGCCCTGGTAAGATGGATTGTGAGGGTGTCTATCCCAATTTTGTAAAACTTGTCAGAGAATCCCTTTTCCCCAAGGCATTTACAGGTGAGAAGCCCTGATATAGCATTAGCTGCCTCTTCTTGCGACAACGCTCCCTCAAGGACCGCCCAGCCCTTGTTGTTCAGAGGTGGGAGATGTAAAGACATGAGAAAAAGCTCAATCTGGTCAAGGGTGGCAACGAGTTCTGATGAGTACAGGGCCGAGTGGTATGCCCCAAAGTTATCCACTATGTCACTAGCATGTACCAGTAGGTGTCTAGTGGCATCCCGAATCCCTGGTATGGCGAGCTGCTGCAATTGTGTAGCCACTAGCCTTCCAGCCTTTTCCCCATGCTCGTATCATTGCCAGTGGAGTTTAACCGATGCCTTCTCAGCTGCTGCTGTAAAGAAAGAGTTCAACTGAATCTTTGCTCGATCTAATTGGGTCCACACAGCTTGCATTAGCTGTCCAAGAGAGTTCGCACCTTAGCCTCCAAGGCCTTAAGGTCTGACTAAGCCTTGCTCTTTGCTAGCGCAGAGTCCTGCATTAGTTGTTCCCTCCGTGCCACTTTACATGCTAGCCATAGACTCTGCAGGAGACTTAAGAGGCCTTGTGTTCTTTAAAGTAAGTGCAGAGGTGATGGTGGTGCTGCCTCTTGCCCTCCAGGCATCTACAGTGAGTTTTCTAAAAAAGACAAGGACCCAATCGAAAAAGGGTCTTAAACATCTATTCGTTTATTAAACACCGAATACAAACTTTTCGCTACAATTGTGGCCAACCATCTTTCACAGGTTATTCAAGTTGTGATACACAAGGACAAACCTTTTTTTTTTACCAGGCAGACCAATAATTGTCAACACAAATTATCTGATTGAAACAATAGATCAGTTTTTTAGAAATACAAATAAATCAACATTAATAATGGGGGATGCTTAAAAGCATTTTATTTGGTCAGTTGGGGTGCCTTATTTCTCATGTTATATACTTTTAGCATCCCAACTATTCTCAAGGTCTACTGCATCCTTCATAAATCAAAAATGTAAAATTAATGTCTCCATCATTTTTCAATTAATATTTTTAGTGTAATTATTCTGTGTATTTTATATATCATACATTATTTGTTTTAAATATATATATTTGGCAGGTTGTTGGGTTTGTAGGGAAGTAGGGTGGAAGGCGTCTTAAATGTTTATTGTTTTCATTTTTTTATTGACTATTTTTATTTGATTGGTTAGTTTATTTATTAAATATGTTAATTATTACAAAACATTTTTTAAACTTATAATTAGTTCCCTTGTCTTGTCAATATATTTGTTGCAAGGAAGAGGTATGCGACAGGTTACCATCCTAACAACCTATAGTCTCTTACTGTACTAGAACTAGTAACAAACCACAATTGTAGCACACAACACCACTCTTTAGTTAGCACCAAGTAAACAATCTAGAGAGGCAAATATCTGAGCCTAGTCTTTAATTTTCATTGCAGATACTTCTCAGAGATGGCTTATCTCTCTTAAGAACATCTTGCAGTTTTAGATTTAGAAAAATTATAGCCTTTTATTGAAAGCAGCAACAAATTAAGGCAGCTTCATGGTCATTTCAAAGGGAAATTGGCACAGAGAAATATCATTATTGCTTCCCAAGCAGAGGCTTCTACCATATTTGGCTAAAATGATTTCACAAAATTAAACTTCGGGCTCTAGAATTGTATTTCACACAAACAAAATAATTTACGTGTTTGCAGCAAAGTAGCTTCTCTTAAACCAAAAATAATTAGGAAAGAGCTGGTTTTTTTTTGGAAGACTTCTTGCAGACTTCCTTTTTTAGGTCAAGCCTAGACAGTGTTTGCACTGTCTCTTTGAGACATGTTGTCTATACTTTGGGAGCTTACAACCCACCCATTGTTTTTCATTTGTTTCTTTCAGTGTCCTTTAAAAATCCTTCCTTTCAAGTGATTAATCTTTCCTATTTGTTCCTCCTTTTAGTCAGTTGTTTACACCCACAGAGCAGCATCCCACTACTTATAGGCTTCCACTTGTCTTATTTTAGTTACTGCCTCAGGAATTTTTTCTTTAATTTTGAAAGAGCACTTCACAGATGCGTTCGTGTTTTGAGTAGCTGCGAGCTTTTCTGTCAACAGGGCTGTTGATCTTGGTTTTATCTTGTCACATTTACTGTTCATTAAAAGACCGAGATCAAATGTCAGAGGCTGTTTCCACAAGTGCACCTGTTTCCTTTTGACTATCTTTTGACCATCTGCCCTTGTTTAATTACAGCGTGTGATGCCAGGGGTTTTCATCGCACCAAATTTTTTAAATAGAACGTAAGTTGTTAAAAAAGGTTTTGCATCATCTCTCATATGATGTTGTACTGTATTAGCATTGGCAATTTTTCCTTTGTTCCTTTGTTCCTGTTCCTTTTTTTAAATGATAAAGATGTAACATGTTTTGAAAGTGTACCAACTGATCACATGTGCACTTGCGGAAATGCACGCCTGCGTGTCCGCTTCTGAAAATGATTTGAACATCCTATCAGTGTCTTGCTGCTTCGCTTGTTAATTAATGACAGCTCAATCTCCTATTTTTTTAAATCAAAAATATGGTAACCGTACGTTTTTTGTTTGTACTACTCTTTATGAGAAATAATTTCAAGCAATGGCTATATAAAGACTTGCAACCAAATCAACATCACACAGCACCAGTCAAAGGAACATGAAAACACTGGCACACACACATGAAAACACACACAAGCACTCTAACTCACAAGCAGCAATCAAGTGTGTGCATGTGCACGTCCACACAGTGCCACCTTCTTTCAAAGAAGGGAGAGTGGACAAATGATGCTAATACGTGCGTGCAGGGTTTGCTTTTATGACTTTTAGTAGATTAATGCTCTGCTTAACCTATGATTAACTTTTTTCGAAACAGTTCAACACAGTTTCATGTGAGCAGTTAACACAAGCGCTCTGTGTTTTCACTAAGGCTGGGCGTAGTTCGCGAAGTAGTGCTTCGCGAAGCTACGCAAAGTGCAGTTCGCACTACGCGAGCTTCGCGTAGCACTACGCGAACTGCGTAGTGCGTGTTCGCAATGATTGCACAGTGCCGGATGCTTGTCCGCACTGTGCAATCATTGAAAACGGCAACTTGCACAGTGCGAGCTGTCTTTTACTGCCGCTCGAGTAGATTTTTACTCGAGCGGCAGCTTTCTCAACGCGGACTGGTAGTTTCTCATCGCGAGCGGTCGCGAGCATACGCGACCACTCGCAATGAGAAACCTGACCTCCCCGCGTTGAGAATCTCGCCGGGAGGTTTATTTTCCACGCTCGCGATCGGCAACTTGATGTTGCTGATCGCGAACGAGAAAAAGTCTCGCCGGGATGTCATTTTGCTTGCTCGCGGTCGCCAACTTGACGTTGAGGACCGCGAGCAAGCAAAATGACCGCGGCACTACGCTACGCTACGCGTGTTTGCACTGTGCTACGTGCAATTCGCGTTGTGCGAAGTAGCGCAGACTTCGCAAACTACGCGAGCGTAGCGTAGCACTTCGCCAGGGTTAGTTTTCACCAGCTCTGACGCTTTCTGTAAACTGGGTTGTAATTCTTGTTCTTATCTCATCGCCTTTGCTGTGCATTCAAAGACTGAGATCAAAGGTCAGACGCTGCTTCCCCGAGGGCCCCTGTTTCCTTTTGTTCATCTGCGCTGGTGCAATTGCATTATGTGATTCCAGGGGTTTCTTTATCACACCAAACTTTTTAAATATAATGTAAGTTGTTCAAAAAGGTTTTGCATCATCTCTCATATGGTGTTGTACTGCATTAGCATTGGAAATTTTCCTCTTGTTCCTCATCCTTTTGTTTAATTGTTAAAGATGTTACATGTTTTGAAAGTGTATCGATTGGTCACGTGTGCGCTCGCCTAAATGCATGCCTGTGCATAGTGTTGGCAGGTTATAGGTTGTATGCTTCGCTTCTGAAAATTATTTTAGCATCCCAGCAGTGTCTTGCTGCTTTGCTTGTTTTTAATGTTAAAGATGTTACATGTTTTGAAAGTGTATCAACTGGTCACGTGTGTGCTTGCCTAAATGTATGCCTGTGCATACTGTTAGCAGGTTTTAGGTTGTATACATCACTTCTGAAAATGATTTTAGCATCCTAGCACTGGAATGAAAATATGTTGTGTTGGGGATGTTCCATTAAGCACGCGCACACTTATCATGAAGTAATCTGTCCTTCCATTCACCACTCCCACCTGCCCTCCTGTCCACCGCCTGCACCCGCCCTCCTGTTGACCACCCCCACCCCATTGCCAAAGACAATAGCTCACCCATAGGAGAGACCTATTGGCTTTGCCAATGCTTGTTTTTATTTATCCATAAAGTGTAATCCAAAGCAATTGTGAATCATCTGTAAACCAGATCGGGTATCAGAGATTGTCCAATAGAGAATAACCTCCAGAAATTGCCAACAATCCTCCACTCTATCTTTCCAGAAACATGTGCAGGTTCATAATGGGGCAAAGAGGTAAAGGTAAGCACTGATTTGCCTAACATTGCTTCAAAATCCCCTTTCACTTATTACCACACAGGGAACATTGATTATAGCCGGTAGAGCAGACCTAAGGAGAAATAACAACCCCCCAGCATTCCAGGAACATGCTCTGGACAGCAGAAGGCCTCTCAGTCTACGAGGTGAGAAGCATATGTGCTCTATTTTGGTAATGGGCCCACCAAGCCAGGAATGTATGATCTGACTGGGCTGAGGTGTTTGTTAGTTCTTACAGTGCTAGAACCAAAGTGCAATGGGTGCAACTCTTTCTTCTTCCAATATAGAGCAATGAGCTACCTCGCTGCCCCAACATATGTTAAATGAAAACCAATTCACGAGTGTTTGTCCCTACAGGTCCAAGATGAAGATCACTGGTTCTGCAGCAATGGTGAATCCCAAAAACTGTGGTGGTTTCTCCATTAAGGCTCTGGGGCTGCACCCCCCTGAAATTCCTAAACATTTCTGTACAAATATTAAATAGATCAATCTATTTAGAGATATGATCGTATCTCTAAACAAATTGATGTATTTAAGTCTGGGCTGTCTGTCCCAGGCTGTCTGCCCCACCTTGCTCTGAAGTAGGAGACAGAAGCCACGCAGTAAATCAACTTTCTGAACTGTGACGCACGATGCAGGGCTTACTGTTCTAAAGCCCTTCATTGCCATTGTAATCTATGGCAGCATCCACTATGGGCCAGTGACGCTTTTAGTGTCATGGTTTTTGGCGCTGGAGTCTCCATCCCTGCGTAAGAGTAGCTGTCCATCATTCACAGGCATAGATCCTACCCTTCCCATTCGTCACACGTAGTACTGGATGCAAGCATGTAGGATTTGGTGCCTTTTTCTCGGTAATGGTAAGTGTTAGAATGCTAATCTTCTGTTCTGTATATTGTGCTGAGACCCCTCGCCACGCTAACCTCCCCAATGTGATAGCCCAGGCTCTGACTGCAGGTCACTGGCCTTGTTAGAAGTGGAGCTGCTGTATTTGTTACCCCGTGAAATTAATCCAAAAGACGAGAAGGCCAGGGTTCTTGTTCCCTTTTGAAGTTGATCCAAATATCTGAGTCAAGCCCAAAGCAAGAGATATGTGCTTACAGTAGACAGTTATCTGCTGTATGACATTAAAACTGGCCCTACCTCCATGCCCTTAACAACATTAATTCCAAAAATATGGATTGATTTACGCACAATGAGTGTTAAAAACATTATGGCAATGCATGTTAGCGATTTAGTTCCTCTCTTATTTCACATTGTACTAAATCTTACCTTCCTCAAGAGTTAGCTATTTAATCATGTTGTGTTTCTGTATTTTTGTTCGTGCATACATTGAGAAGTGCCAGGTGTTTATGAGGGGCTTTGATTGAGAGCTCTGACGCTGACGCTGAAGCCAAAGCAAAGTGCCTGTCAGTGGGTAGGCCTCTCTGCAGAGCACACAGAACAATGGCCATGTATTCCAGTTGTAATTGCAATTCTGTGGAAATGTGTGTGAAGGGGTGCACATTTGGCAAAATATTTACAGGTCAAAAGCAAAAGGAAATACATTGCTCAAATGTGAGTGAGTGAAGTGTATTTGGGGAAGAGTGAAAAAAGGGTGCTGAAGAGGAAAGAGAGGTGGTTGAAGATGTGCATATGGAAGAGATGTGCAGAGAAAAAGGGCACACACTTTAAAAGGATGAAGTTATTGTGTTGTACAATTTGCACATTACAGTAACTGTTGAACATATTAATGCATCAAGATATAGAGCAGTTTTTAATGTGTTTAATGTTTCAAGACTATACATTCCCACTGCTTTATAAGCCTTGCTTTATCACTAAATTAATTTACTTTAAAATGCACCATTTGTCAATCTTTTTTCAATTTTTTCTCTGGAGGAAGACCCAGACTGGACCCAGCATTTGTCCATTAAGCTTTTTTGCATCGCTCACTACATAAAAGTAATATCAAACTTTTATGCCCACCCCTTTCAAATGTCGCCAGCCACCACTGCCCAAAAATACCTTAAAGTGGCCGATGACCTTCTTCCAAAACATCTAGATCAAAGAGCAGGACTGCCATATATGATTGAAGTTTTCCCTGTCCTCCAGACACTGGCAGTGAGTCACTGATGTGGTTGGAGAAATGTGACGGAGGGGCACCAGAGTCATGTACCAGTGGTATATCATCTTGTTCACTGATTCTCAGTGCGGGATGCTCTTGTATGCCTTGAAGATGTCTAACCAAAGGCATACCGTAAATCATCAATGATCATACTGTCAAGGTCTGCTAGAAGGACCACTTCTTTGCTTGGCTGCTTGATTGTAATGCCCTATAAATGCTAGAAAGAATAGCTGTTGATCTTGAATAGATCTGCACTAACTCTTCAAAGTGGATGGGTGCTCTAGTGGCTGCTTTCGTGTTGGGGATGGAGACCGAATATCTGATTTGGCAATAATGGAGTATATCTGATTCTTGCATGACGCAATCCACTTAACATTGCAGGAAGGATTTTATCTGGTCCCTATGGAATAGGTCTGCAGGCATTCTACACTCCCTTTTGCCACAGCTGAAAGGTGTCTTTCTCTCCAATGCTGGGCTGAGGTTTGCATTGTGAAGGATCAGGGTATACAGAGAGGAGAAGTGTTAGACATTTCATCCTTGTTGTGGTCTGCCTTTAAACGTTTTGCGCTCACCCCTCCTCTTTCCTGAATTCGTGTTTGTTAGCATTAGCACTCAGTGCACTTTAACACTGCTAACCAGTGCTAAAGTGCTTGTGCCCTCTCCCTAAAACATGGTAAAATTGGACAACCCCTGATTGGAACATTTCATTTACTTGTAAGTCCCAAGTAAAGTGGTACTATATGTACCCAAGGCCTATAAACTAGATGCTTCTTGTGGGCCTGCAGCACTCATTATACCACCAACTAAACTTTCACTTTAAAGCATGTATCAAGACTGCCATTGCAGCCTGTAGTGCTGTTTTAAAAAAGCCAATTTGACCTGGCAAAATAAACCATTTGGCAGGCTTAAACCTTCCTTTTTAATACATATGTCACCCCTAAGGTAAGCCCTAAACAGTCCATAGGGCAGGGTGCAGTGTATTCAAAACATAAGACATGTGTTGTATATTACATAGTAGTGAAAAACTCCTAAATTCGTTTTCTTACTACATAAGGCCTATCTCTCCCATTGGATAATATCGGGCTACCTTATTAAATCTAATAAGTGCTAATATTTGATTGGGAACAGATAGGGATGTCTAGTGGACTCAAATGAAATATAAGGTAACATCCTCTTTAATGATAAATTCAGATTTAAAGTCACAGTTCTGAAAAGGTCACTTTTAGAAAGTTGGCATTTTCTTGCCTAACTATTTGGTGCCTAGGTCCTGCGTCCTTAGTCACATCACTGTGAATGGCTCTGCTGTTGAACTTTGTATATTTCTCCCAGACAATGATAAAAGGGTAACTAGGTGTTGGTAAGATGTGCCATTCTGCCTGGATGGGGGTGAAGCTATCCCCTGCCCCACTTACACCTTAATGGGGTGCCTCCAACATTCACAAACAGGAACCTGACACTAGTATTTTGTCAACACAGACTTCTTGGAGCCTTGGCAGGGTAAGCGAAGAACTTTCCAGAACCTGATGTAGAGGTGACTAGAGGTCTCCCCACTTTAAAGGCTGGCCCAGGTATAAATATTGGACCTCCTGATCCACTCTTCAGTGCAATCCTGAGCCTCTGGAACAATTCAGAAGGACTGATTTGTACTCTAGAGGACTACCCTGCTGTGTGAGGCCTGACTTCAGGCTGCTGAAATGGCACCAGTGCAGGGAGAAAGGACAAGAATGCACCGTATAGCTTATATATGATGCATTCCTGCCCTTTCCTTTGGCGTAGGGAAGCACAGCAAGGTGAATTGCTGCTCTTCCCTACGCCAAAATCCATAAACAACCCCATTGAGTATATTGCCAGTTTGAGGCCCTCTTAGCGGCATTCTGCAATCACACAGAGGGGTCCTGATACAGGCTCCTGACTTTGGCTTTTCCTCTTTGCAGAATGCAAGTTGTTGTGATGTATTGCAGCTCGTGATGTTGAGTGGCTCTGTGTTCAAGACACCGCTGATTTGAGGTTATTTAACTGCCCGAGGGTATCAGAAAGCACTGTGCTCACCTAACAGATTTTGTCACCTGTACTGCCCTAAGCATTTGAATCTGTGATACTGTTGGGGAGCTGTAACTCATATTGGATTGTCCTCTGTAACTCTCCCTGATGTCCAAGGGCAAAACCCCCCATTTGCTACTCCTTACTGACGTCGTATCAGAAAAGCCGAAGCTCCCTGACCATAACATGACTGATGTCACTTTGGAAACATTATTGAGGGAGCTTAAAAGCATTAAGACGACAATGGACTTAATGTATGCAGACACTAAGTCCACAGCGGCTGATTTTAAAACCCTGAGAACAGACCTTAGTTCTCAGCATAAACAACTAAATGATACAGATCATAGGGTTGAGGCTGTGGAAGAACACCTGACTGTCCTGAAAACTAATCCTGATGTGGGAATTAAGGTGTGGCAACTTCGCAGGAAGTTAGCAGAAGTTAAATATCGTAGTCACAGAAATAACATTTCCATTTTTTGTGTGCCAGAGGATGTAGAGGCAAAAGACATGGAGGGCTTCCTTTCAGTTTTCATTCCAGAGCTTACAGGACTGACCTTTATGCCTCTATTGGAATTCCAGAGGGCACACCAGATCCATGATAGGGGAGTTACTCATCAGAATAACCACAAACAATTATTGCTAGATTCCTATGTCCTCAACTAGCTCGACAGATCATTGTAGCAGCCAAGAGACATATTGGTCCATTTCATGTCACAACTGATTTCTCACATGAAACTGTGCTTCGTTGGAAGAGATTCTTGGTGTTTCTTCCAACTTTGAGGAAACTTGGGTTTTGCTATGGCCCTGTGGAACTGGCCACTATGCTCCTTACCATTGATGGCACACATAAAGAATCTGAGGAGCCAGAAAATCTCAAACAATTTTTGTCTTCTCTGCCTGGAGCAGACATGCAGTTGTCACGACCTGACTCTGACAATGTACCATAGTCAGGTTTGAGTTTAGAACCTGTCCAGTGAGAAGGCCCGAGTGATGATACCCCGGAGCAACAGATGCTGGGTTCTGTGCTAAAATGATGGGAGGGGAGTGTTCACCTAGATGAATTCTCTAGTTAAACACCTAGGTGTTCACCCAGAGTAGGATCTGAAGTTGCGGCAAAAGGCCATAACAAGTCCCACTCTCCCATCAATTTTTGACTGCTTCTGACTTTTAGATTCACTTGGTGAGTTTTTGGTTATTGTTCTAGGGATTCTGATGGGTGGTCTGTATGATACGCTCTATGTATTGGATGGGCTGGCACCTTTTTGATGCTTTGCGGTATGAAAGGGGAGGTACTTATGTCTGTGTTTGACCTATTTTAGGGGTTGCAAGTTCTGATGTTGTGTCTTTGTGTCATGTACGTCTTATCCACTTGTTGATGATAAGTGTTGTGTTTTTCATTTAACTGTGCAGCGCTGGGTTGCCGGGAGGTCTGTAGTGGTCTTGCTATATAATAGAAATATGTTCCTTGTAGGGGATGCTGGGGTGGCAGAGGTTGGCTTATATTCTCTTATTACCTAGAGTTAAGTACTACGGGGCATATTAGCAAGACCGGCGATAACATTATCGCCGTTTTAGCGGCAGGAAACAGCCGCTAAAAAGGCGATAATGGGCTTGCTAATATGCGTTATAGAATTACAATAGAAGCCCAGGTTAGATGTGCAGGACATCTAACCTGGGCTTCTATTGGAATTCTATAACGCATATTAGCAAGCCCATTATCGCCGTTTTAGCGGCAGTTTCCTGCCGCTAAACGGCGATAATTTTATCGCCGGTCTTGCTAATATGCCCCTACCTTTTAATTTTGTAATTTTTTTTAGAATGTTGCATTCTTGCCTTTTAAAACACACACTTACATCTGATGCTTAGCACCTTTGCAGTTTTTGCATGGCTACTGTTTACTCCCACTTGCATATAAATATGTAGGCCTGCACTTATCGTTGCTGTACTCTCTCTATATGTAATACTAGTCCATCGCCTTCACATTGTGAAGAGCTTAGATCTTTCCTTGATCCATGTCATTGCCTCCACAGTCCAAAAGATTGTGAGTACTATCTCTTAATGTTAATAGCATTCCAGACTACATTAAGAGGAAGAAGGTACTGTCTTACATTGCATCAAAATTTCCAGACATTACCTTATTGCAGGAAACGCATCTTAGAACCCTGGAATCTAGTAAATTAAGGAGAGATTGGGTGGGTCGTTTTGTTAGTAATAGTATACTACCCACTTCCTTACTGATCCTCGGACTTCTTTGAAATGGTGTAGAGTTGCTGTTTTGTTTCACAATTCGGTACCGATCACTGTCCTGAAGATGTGGATGGACCCTGCTGACTGAGTTTGGTTCTACCAAGATGAAAATTGGGAGGGACTGAAATGTACGCTTGATCCCCATTTAGATCATCCTAGCCCGTTGGTTAGAGCTAGCTCCAAAGATAGGCTGATCCTTCATGATGTGCTGAGAGATCATGGCTTGAGAGATCTGTGATGTCTGACACACCCTAGAGATAGGCAGTATACATTTATTTCCTGTGTTCATATGACTTGCGCATGCCTTGTTGGTCTTCCTGAGTGCTTGTACTATCCAACCTGGGAAAATCTCTGATCGTGCCCTTATGGTTTTGGAGCTGGATCTGGGACATGTGCCCCTCGCATCCAAGTGCTGATGACTGAATCTCACACATTATCGTACTCTGGAGAGTGAACAGAAACTTATTGGCCATCTACTTCAATTCCTAATAATAATGAATCCTCTACGACTTTTGCACAGATGTTGTAGGCAGCGGAGAAGGCCACCTTGAGAAGTGTGCTCATGCGTGATTCAGTGATCCCAGAGTGAGAGACTTCGGGGCATATTATCAAGAACGGCGTTAAAATTATCGCCGCTTTAGCGGCAGAAAACTGCCGCTAAAGCGGCGATAATGGGCTTGATAATATGCCCTTGAGAATTCCAATAGAAGCCCATGTTGACACCAGAACATGGGCTTCTATTGAAATTCTCAAGGGCATATTATCAAGCCAATTATCGCCGCTTTAGCGGCAGTTTTCTGCCGCTAAAGCGGTGATAATTTTAACGCCGTTTCTTGATAATATGCCCCTTCACGTTTGAAAACTCGATTAGAGAGGGTGGTACATGATCTTACCTATCGGCATCAAACACCGACTTCCTAACGTCGGTTGGAGTGAGCAAATATTATCTCAATACGCATTTCACAACGCAAGCGGAATATACCCTGCTTCACCTGAAGTGGAATCACCATGAGAAAGGTGAAAGGCTGTAAGACGTCTTACAGCAAAATTATGGCACTGGGAGGCCAATTTTGCCATTCCAGTGATCCCTAGCAAGACTCAAGGAATGCTCACACAGCCGGTGGAGAGTACGGAAACATTCACAAGTTTCTTCTCAGTGCTTTATTGCACAGAGGCTCCTGCTGATACTGCCTCTGAACTGGATTTCCTGCTGGATCTTCGCCTCCCCTCCTTGTCTGAGGATGGTAGGCTGCTCCTTGAGGGGGAATTCACAGACAAGGCGATTTCGAAGGCTATCGGGAGCATATCCAACAACAAAGCCCTGGGAGATGATGGCTTCAATTATTTATAAGATTAACAGTTGAAGGTACCAAATCTTCATAGACTTTTTAAGGAGCTAGAGGGCGATGCTGTTATTTGACTAGACTTTATTAGAGTGCTTATTAGCCTCATCTTGAAACCGGATAAGGATCCTACAAACGCCGACATGAAGATTCTCACAAAGGTCCTAGCAACCTGCCTTAAGAAATTCCTTCTCAGCTTGATACAAAGCTCTCAGGTTGGTTTTGTGCTGCGGCATTCTTCCTGTAATCATATGCATCTTTTGTCCAATATTTTATGGCAAGCACGAAATTATTTGGCTGATAAGCTGCATCATGAGTTCCCTATAGGGCCCACTGTAGTTCTCCCCTATGTTACCCTAATTGTCAATCGCTTTTGATTTGCACACGTTACGAAGTTACACGTTTGTTTTTGTGCTACATTATTAATTTAGAAATATGCTGCACATGTTTTTTGTTACTTAGCTTGTCTGCTGGGATTCAGTCTGAACATTAGGTATAAGGTCGAACAACACTGTGCCCTGTTTTTTCTTTGTGGTCAGTCAATAACAC
The DNA here is from genome assembly GCA_963921515.1 of Calotriton arnoldi. NCBI lineage: Eukaryota > Metazoa > Chordata > Amphibia > Caudata > Salamandridae > Calotriton > Calotriton arnoldi. Next base: position 1,881,139 of record CAWUFW010002346.1, read on the forward strand.
CTAACACAAAAACATAACAAAGAGACCCAGCTGCTGTTTTCCAGAATGACATTTCTTATCATATAAGCTGGGACTTGCCATTTTGGAAAAAGAGAGGCAAAATTTATTGCAGAGGAAGGACCCTGGAATGAGCTTGCCAGCCTTGCGCAACCTGAGATGCAGACCAGCTAATGGCAAAAGTCAGTTATGGGGCCCAGCTCTATTCCCAGAAATCTGTTATATATAATTTGTGCTCACGTAGTGAGGTTAGGATTAGGCAAATATATAATTCGCCATGGTATAATAATAATAATAAGTGAAATTTATAAAGCGCAAGGCTACCTCCAACGGAGGTGTCCCAGTGCTAAGATGCAGATTCACAGTGAGGAGAAAGGGGAGAACTACGGGAGGCTAAAGAGCCAGGTTTTCAGCGCTTTCCTAAATGCCGGTTCTGACTCAATAATACGAAGATGGAGAGGCATGGAGTTCCAAAGTGACGCCGTTCTCACTGAGAATGCTCAACCGCCTATCCTAGCCTTAGAAAAGTGAGGTATGGCTTTTCATTGTGTACAGTCTATTGGTAATGCTAATCGCGTTACTAAGTTTGTATGTTTCCTAACTGCAGCACAGTTGCTTCATGATAGAGCACGGGCTATTAACGTAAGAGTATACAGGATCTTGTATCGCCTCCCGAGTGCGGTCAGGCGTCCATCGTCTCTGCATCTCCGTGTCTGTTGTGGCGTCACTCAGGAGGCGATACGAGATCCTGTATACTCTTACTTTAATAGCCCATGTTACGATTGACAAAAGATATTTCCCTACAGCTGATAGAAAAATCTTCAGAAGAAACCTTAAATAGCCACAATCACGTGGAACTAGATTCATCTAGCTTTCTGATCACCATGGCTGCAGACACGCTGCAACTTCCACTTCTCTCCCCTCCCCCTCGAATGGAGCTAGAATCACTCATTGCCCAGACGGAAAAGATAGCTATAGACATGCAAAACGCCCTCAGAAACATGAAGAATTGTGTACTTCTCTCAGAAAGCTATCTCTCCAAAATCATCCAGATTCAAAAATCAGTACACTCATTACACAGCAACAAGTTGAACAGGATCAACACGACCCCATTGCCTCTGTCAAACAGGATCTTGCGTTCACGCAAAATCCTCAGGTATCTGACTGACTCCGACACTCAATCCTTATTGCAATCTTACGAGTTGTCAGCTAGTCCCCCCGGAATAGAAACGAACAACAAATTAGAACTGTTCCGATAAACGTAAATAGAATAACACAGGTTAATCCTAGAAAGCTAAATGCTAACAACCTGAAAGAAATAACATTAATCCCTGTAAGGCAAGACTCTATTCTAAATACCCCTGCGAAACCACTGTTGTGCTTACTACTGAATTGCCGATCAGCAATGAAACATGCAGCGGACATTGCCGACCTAATCCTGAACCAGGGTATTGACACAGCTATTCTTACGGAAACGTGGCTCAATAATGCATCGTCCCCGTGCCTAGACCTATTGGTTCCTCCAAACTACAATATTGTGAGACTAGACAGGCTAATTAAAACGGGTGGAGGAGTGGCCTGTATCCACAGATCTGACATCTCCATCTCTAAAGCTCACTCTGACCCACTGAGTCCTGTGAATACCTGGGGCTCTCTCTATGTCTCTAAGATAATCAACACTTTAAACTACACACGTTCTACCACCCCCCAGGTAATAATGTATTGTTCATTGACCAACTAATGGAAATTATTACAGCAAACTCTGATCCACACTCCAATGATATCTTTCTTGGGAACTTCAATCTACATTGGAACGACCCTAAAGATAATCAGATCAATATTTTCAAAAACTTCCTAGCAGACCATTCACTAGTGCAGGCTTGTGTTCCTCCAACTCATTCTAAAGGCGCTACATTAGATTGGATCATTTCCAAAGAAAACGAGGTTGAGTCAATCGCTATTGTCCCTTGCGATTGGTCGGACCACCACATCATCACCTTCCAAATTACAGCCTTAAAGAAGAAAAGAACCACACAATCAGTCAAGCCTAAGCAATGGGTTAGAGACACTAAAAGACTGAACATGGAGACGCTAACAGCAAGTTGCGAGAACGAACTTCAACCCCCTCCTGAATTGGTAGACGTCAGTGAGCTTACGGATCATTACAACCGTACGATGTCTAATATAATCAATAACATAGCCCCTTTAAAACTCAAAAGAATTCAAGTTAAAGATAAAAACCCATGGTTCAACGGCTCTCTGAATGAAGAAAGACGGAGACTGAGACTAACAGAAAGGAAATGGAGACAGCTCCCATCATCCCCTCATCTAAATCAACTAAGAACGATCAGGAAAGCCTACAATAAAAGCGTACAGCAGTCAAAAAAAGACTTTTTTAGAAAATAACTTGATAATGCGAACAGACCGAGAAAACTCTTCGATCTTCTAAAGGTTCAATTGAACAAATTGACCAAATCCTCTCAATCTGCTCTGAGCTGTGAAGACTTTTCAACATTTTTTACAACTAAAGCTAGCTCCCTCGAGAGAGAACTCATGTATACCGCTGACAAACTTGTGACTCAAATGAGTACTCAAGTGAAGCAACCAGCCCAGCCAGCACAAACAGTACCCAAAAACAATGCCCATTGGTCAACCTTCAAACTATATGATCAGGAAGACATTGCCAAACCGTTTTATCCTTAAAACCTAACAACCATTATAATGATCCTCTTCCCGCAAAATGTTGGCCTACAGTCAACCACATGGTCATCCCTATTTGGACTAAAATAATTAACTCCTCGCTTTCCCAAGGTTCATTTTCTGACTGCCTAAAAACGGGCAGGTCATACCTCTACTGAAAAAACCTACTGAGAACCCTTCGGACCCTAACAACTTTAGGCCGGTAACTAACATTCCCTTACTGGCCAAGGTGTTGGAAAAATGTGCTCAACAACAACTGAACATTCACATCGCAGAATATAAGCTACTAAACGATTGCCAGTCAGGGTTTAGACCAGACCATAACACGGAAACAGCAATTATGCACATAGTTGATGACGCTCTACTTGCTCTAGATCGCAACGAAACCTGTCTACTAGTCCTTCTCGACCTATCCTCAGCATTCGATACTATAAACTATGGTAAACTATTAGACCGAATGGAGAATAGGATGGGTTTCTCGGGTACAGTCCTAAAATGGTTTCACTCCTTCTTAGAGAACAGATCGCAAAGATTCTTGGTGAACCACAATCCATCCCTTCCATCCTCGAGTCATATTGGAGTTCCTCAAGGTTCAACTCTATCCCCATCACTATTCAATCTGTATATTGAGCCGCTCACTGAAGTATTGCAGCAGGCTAGCATCTCATTCCACATGTATGCAGACGACACCCAGCTGTATATGAAGATCACATCACTGGAAGAGATCAACATAATGAATCAAGCACTACAAAAGACCGTTCACTGGCTATCCAGCAACCATCTTAAACTCAACTCGCAGAAAACAGAATTCCTTCTGATCTCCCCTCCTAAATCCTCCTCGTTGATCAAGGAATGGACCAAACTGATCACAGCGCTAAACGGTACTCCAATTCTAGTGGAGTCTACCAAGTCTCTAGGAATCACGCTGGATAAGGATTTAAACATGCGAGCACACATCAACACGATGGCAAAAAATGCCCGATTCCATCTGAGCTATCTCAGAAAATTGAAACCGTTCATTGACACGGCTGATCTTAAAACGGCAGTCCAAGCTTTGGTTATCTCAAGGTTTGAGTATGGATGCACAACTCTAGTAGGGCTTCCTAAGATTTCAATTGCTCCACTAAAAGCTTGCCTCAATGCTGCAGCCAGACTTCTAACGGGCTCTAGAAAATTTGACCACATCACTCCACATCTGAAAGCGCTCAAATGGCTACTGTATGAAGCAAGAATTCAGCTAAAGATGGCGTGTATTACTCATAAAGCGTTACACTACAAAACACCACTTTACCTTGCCCAGATAATTACGATCTCAGGAGGCTTCAGATCTTCGAGGGGGTCCGCAGACTTCCTACTGAAACCAGCATTCTTCCGTAAGAAGAGAACTTATGATAGAGCATTCTCGGGAGCGGCACCAAGAATTGGGAATCCGCTTCCTCCGAATATCAGAGGAATTACCTCTGTCTTGCGATTCAAAAAAGAGGCTAAGTCCTTTCTCATGAGTAAATTCCTCCCTTAACTAACTACGGTTAAGTCCCTCAGTCTTTCCTGAATCGGCTACATTCAGCTGGGCTAATAGGATACTTGTATTGCTAATATCAGAGCAATGACTCTGGTGATCGTACAAGTCAGTGGGCTTTCAGCGATTCTTACCTTTGGGCCACCATCAGCCTTGTTTGGATACCTCAAGTCCATACACAAGATTCAAGGAATGACGATGAATGAAGGTACCTCTACCAAGCCACAGGGATATGGGACTGGACTTGGAACCGTAACTATATCCAGTTGCTGGCTCCACTTTTTCTTTAGGAGTGGTATTACAGTCTAAATGCAATTAAGGCATAGCATATTCTACTATAACCTGTGCTGTCGCCTAGTATGATTTAATATGTTTTTTATTTGTAAATTTGTAAACACTGAAGGAAACTGATTGCGTTTGATTTGTAAAGCGCTCTGACACATAGGATTGGGTCAAGTTTGCGCTATAGAAAACACTACATAAAATAAAAAATAAGAAAGTCTGGAATCTGCAGACACTATAAAATACCATTCAAGTATATGCCAAGATACACAGCCCTGTAGAAGTCGTAGGGTGACCACACCTGAAGATGAAACACGTGTTGGCTGGTGTGAGGCTGAAATACATACCTAAAATAAACGAAGATTTGATGACAAGAGGACAATGATCTGATGATTCTTTTACTATTTGGGACACTAACGGTGTATGTGCTCAGGGCATTGGTTTTCTTTGAGTATTTCTGAGGATGCAGGGTTGACATCCCTACCCTTTGAGCACTCCGTATTGCTGAGATCATATACATATGGGTATATTGCCTGTGTGCGCCTGATTTACCTCATTCACCCCCTTCAGCTTCTCATGATAGAGCACAATAGTTTTAATAAATATTGAAAACTTAGCTCATGTCTTTCAGTTGTTTATTATGGACATGTATGAGTGAGAGAACGAAAGGGTATGGCCTGTTACCGCGGTTCCCTAGGGGGACTAGAGTGTTATGTTCTGGGGTGCCAACTTACCTGTTACTCTGGGAAGGTTAGGAGGGCAGGTAAGGCACTATGAGCTACTCAGAATTTGGGCCCATAGGTACTGATGTGGTATGGTGACTCAGTCCCTACATACTGACGTTCTGCGATCCCAGGAATAGTTCTGGTTCCAAAACAGAATCCCTGCAACAGCTGCTGCTCTCTTTGAATGCCAAGAAGGCTTTTGATCGGGTTGTGTGGGGTGATCTTTTCCGCACCTTGGGCCAGATTCACAGAACTAACTTACGTCAAAAACGTAAAGTTAGTACTTTTTGGTATTCACAGAATACACTTACTCATTTTGGTATTCACAGAGTGAACTTACTCATTTCGGTATTCACAGAAGTTAGTAGTCCTAACTTTAGGACTCCTAAATGCCTTCTGTGAATACCGAAAGTCTTAAAGTTAGGATTTTTCTCAGTTTAGGAGTAGTAAAGTCCTAACTTTACTACTCCATCGCTTCATATCTACCCGCCTGTTGTTGTTCAAGGCAGTACTGAAACTGGAAAGTTGTGACCGGTAGTGTTATATGACCATGGATTAACCATTCTGTGGATGGTGACTCTGCCACAGTAAAAGGTAATTTGTCCAGTTTTTCAATACGCAGCATTGTATATTTTGCTCCCCTTTGTGCCATTGTTATCTGTTTTTCTGTTAGATTATATGCAGAAAAGAGTGACGTACTGTTGATAAATCGCCAAGGCACATAACCAGCGTGCAATGATCGCAGCGTCCAGCTTAATAGCATAATAGAACGCAGTTGTGATTGTCTGTGTTGTAATATGGACAAGTCTTGTTCTAGTATATCTATAGCAGAAGATACAATGTTGCCCAGTGAATAAACCCTGGATGTTAATGTAGTCATACCATTGTCAACTACAGCTAATGCCTTTTCTAGGTTAATTTTATCTATTTCACAAAGTCTCTCCGCAGCTTTTTGTTGAGAGATTTTCCAGATTTCATTATATGCAGCGTGATCAAAACGTTTCTGACGTGGCTTTCGGGGACCTACTAAAAAATCCCTTAGATCCACCTCATCTGAGAGTAAGGATAAATGCAGTTTCACCTGGGACAGTGTCTGGGTTTTTAGCCAATCGAGGCACAACTTCCCAACACTGTATGATGTCACTAACCCCGGATGTTCTCTATTTACATAGCGTTGGTCTGGCCTATGGATACTAAACCAATTGGGGTCTGAAGTATTGTACTGCATGATGTCATCTATTGTATCCCCTCCACGTGATGTAAAATTGATGTGCGGAGGTGTGGGAATCCGAGGTGTGTTCAAATCCTTGTCCTTGACTAGTCCAAGACAGGAAGTCTGTTGCACAGTTTCATTCAGAAATATAATCTGCTGTGGAATGAGGCACACTCTAAAAAGTGCTTCTGTTCCCTGAACTTGCCATTTCTTAGAACCCCAGACTGATTTTGTGTCTATAGTGTCCTTCCATAAATCGAAACCTTGTTCAGACAATTGGGAAATAAAGGATGCAGAATAAATCTGTTTGGTGTTAGTCAGCATATTTTTCTGTGCAGGTTTAGGTGCAACTTTATAGTAATATGAGGTTGGGTCAGAAGTGTTAAACCCTGAAAAATACGAAAATGTCTGTGCAAACGTTTTTGAACTACCTTTTGGTGGTGTAGGGCAATGTTCCCATTGGTGGTATGTGAAAATATTTTGTGGGATACTGGATTTGTGTAAAAAGTGATGACCATAATCATGGTAGCAGTACATATTATCGAAATCAGATGTGTCCTCTAACATTTCTTTGCTTGAAAATGCAGCAGATTTTTCTAAATCAGACAACATATTATTCACAGTTTCAAAATCCCAATCATCAGAAAATGTACTGGAGGGAATTATATCATTTAGAGAAATTTTAAACAAATGTGGTATTTTTAAATGTTCAGTGGGGCCAAATACATCATAATCAACTTTGTCCCAAACTATACCATCAGGAATTGGAACAGCTGTAATGTTCACGGAAAACAAGTCTCTTTGTTCACGATGAGATGATGTATCAGGTTTCAAGACCAAGTTCACATTTGATACTGCAGAGCGTTCTGGGAGATATTTTCCATTTATGAGTAAGCAAAAAACAGTCACTTGGCCAATCCAGAACAGAAAAAAAAATATTCCAGTTATGATCCAGAGCTGGAGCCAAGGTGATACTAAGTAAGTCTTTTTGAGAAAAGTGTCAAACTCACAAATTTGTTGGTTATGGGAAACTGGAGCTGGCGTTGTCTCAGGTTTACTGGGATTAAGAGAGAAGGTATCAAAATTGATGAAGTAGCCAGATGCAGTTCGATCAATCTTTGGTAGCTCGGCAGGTTGTGTAGAACCGGCAGGTGTCTCTTTTCAAGGCATATTGATGTAGACATCGGTATTAGGCCAAATTGAAATTTGTCTTTCATTTGTGCTTTGAATTTCTGTTGCAAGAGGAATTAGTTCCAATTCATTGTTGGAAATTCCATCACTTTGTATTGGTGACTCCTCAAATGTTATGCGTCTTTCTGTCTGAACTTCCTGTATGGTAGCGAGAGGAGAGCGTCGGCTACCCAGGAGCCCACAAGGCCTACTATTCAGTATCGACCACATTGTGTGGTTTGATAAGATCGATGGAGACTAATCTCTTTTTTTTTTGCCGGCAAGAGGCGGAAGAAGTACTGTTCTTGTTCCTTCGACTGCCAGGACAGGTAAAGGCTTTCTGTATGATGGCCCAAATTCTTTCTTGTCCTTGATCTTTTCCCTGACCAGATTCACGACTTTTGGGATCCAGACAGGTCTTGCTATGAATGATTTGACTTCCCCAGTGGCGGTGCGTTTTACTTGCAAGTTGCTTAGTAGAGCGCGGGATTCATTCAGATCCTGTAAAACAGCCAAACATTAATTGATATCAAATGGTTTTTCATCCGCCACTGTGCTTTTATAATCAAGATCAGGTACCCACATTCTCATCCTAAATAGGACCTCGTAAGGAGTGACACCCCCTAGAGAACTTCTTGGCATGTTGTTGAGGGTTCTTTGTACCCCATATAAGTGATTGACCCAACTACCATCCGAACCTAATACTCTTGCTGTTAAAGATTGCTTTAAGTCTTGGTTTTTCCTCTCCATGACCGAATTTCCCTTGGGATGGTACGGAGAGGAGTACCGCAACGCTACACCCAAACCTTCCATGGCTTCTTTGTAAGCCCTAAAGCTAAACGCGGGGCCATGGTCAGAATGTAATGTGCCAACTGCGTGTGTCCCTATAAAGACTCGCAAATCTTTTATAATAGTTCGAGCGTCAGCCAAGCGCTGAGGCCATACCCATAGGAATCTAGAGCATGAATCCACTGCCACCAAGATATACTTGTAAGCCCCATCTGATTGTAGGGGGCCGCAGTGGTCCAAATAGACACACACAAGTGGTCTGTTATGATATCAGTAATGGTGTCTGCGCTGGGCGTGCTACAGTGGAACCCTTCATCTGCTGACAGAAATTGCATTTTAAGACAAAATTCATTGTCTGTTTTGTTAAACCAGGCCACCAATAGCGTTGTTTCAGTAAAGAAACCGTCACGGTAATCCCTGCGTGTGCAGAACCTAGACCCTCATGTGCAGCTAGTATTTAACCCAATCTGCGATCCATGTTTGGTATTACTCTATCCCCCACTCCTGGAATTTGAGCATACCGAATGTTGTTTGCATCTAACTTGTAGGAGTACTTGAGTGGAAAACCTTTCGGTAAGGCTGAACTGTTTTTGAGTGAAGCAATGACAGCTACCATTATCTGTCCGTCTATTCTCGTTTTTGAATGAGTGATTGCAGCTACGGCAGCAGTACGTACTGCCCCCTTTGTGGCTTCATCAGCCAATGAATTCCCTTCAACGTGACTGCTATCACGTTGGTGACTCAGCATGTGTATCACGTGAGCTCTTGGTAGTTCGTTTTTCAACTCAGCTACCTGTTCCCATAACATTTTATGCTTAATTGTGCCACCTTTTGAGTCGTTATACCCATTTTGACCCCAGTAGTGAAGATATTCGTTGTATGACTGGACACAATAAAAAGAATCGCACACAATCAGTGTGGGGAATTCTCAATCCGTATTTATCAGTGCCAGTAATAGGGCTTTTAGTTCTGCCAGCTGAGCCGTACAGTCTCCTAGAGACTGTGTCTTCGTATCGCTGGTATGGAACTTGCCATCCTGCTTACGACCTTTTACAATCGCACAAGCAGCGCTGTATTGTTGTCTACTTCCTATGGCCGGCTGAGCAGATCCGTCAGTGTAAATGATGTATTCATACTGATCTAGAGGCATTATTTCATTTGGGAGAGGATATTCTTGTTTATATTGCAGGAATGCCTGTGTCTTTAGACTAGGGTCATATCTGTATTCTACATCCGTTGCAGTGAGAGAATTAGCCCATTGTATCCATCTTGGATGTAAGGCTTTAGCATTAGGAACGCTTGCCTTTGTAGCAGCCTCATAGGCCGGTACTGGAGTCACAACATTTATTCGTTTCCCCTGAGCCAGTGCTCTTTCTTTTACTACAGTGGTCTGTACTGCTGTCAGGATTTTTTTTGTAGAAGCAAAGCGCATTTCAGCGTTTGTGTACAAGTGTGATTTGTATGCTATGGGTACCGTTTCACCTTCATTGAAGGTTAGGTAAGTGTACCCAGATTGCCCCGCTATAACGCGGATTACCAGGTTGCGGACGTTTACGCTTGTCTGCTGTTTGATGCTATCATGTCAGCTTGTAGGGAGCGAAGGATATCAGTGTGTTCCTGTGTCCATTGCCTGACTGAAAAATCAGGTCTTATTAAGTCGTAGAAAGGTTTGACTTTTTCTGAGTAATCTAAAATGTGCGTTCTGCCAAAATTTAAAAATCCCAATATGGATTGTAAGTTTTTCAGCGATTTTGGAGGTTGGAGCAGCGCACACTTTTCTAAAAAGTTAGCTGCAAGGCTTTTCCCTTTACTTGATAATTCATATCCCAAAAATAGGACATTGCGGTGGGCTATTTTTGATTTTTTAAAGTTGAATTTGTAGCCCTCAGAGGCGAACCCCAAAATTATGTTGCTCACCCTGGCCAAGCGATCCTTTAAATCATCATCCGTCAGATAAATATCATCTACATAGGACAATGCTTCTTCATCCAAATTTTGAAGTAACTCTGTTACCCTTGCGGAAAACAACCTGGGGCTATTCTTATACCCTTGGGGGAGTCGACAAAATTGACACTGAGAGCCTAGCGCAGAAAATGCGGTTAAATACCTGCTCTCGGGCGCTATATTTTGGCAGAAGAATCCATTTGAGATATCTAGTGTTGTTTTGTATTTTTTCCACACAATGATATTCATTAATGCGGCAGTGTGTGCATTCTGTACTGCAAATGTTTTAGTGCATGTGTTCAGATGTGTGAAGTCTAAAACTAGACGGTATGAATTAACGGGGTTCATTTCAGGAAACAAAGGATTGCTCATAGAGGAGGTGCAAGTTTCAATTACACGTTGGTATTCAAGTTGATCTAAGATCTCCCTGACTTGTTTTTTCACTTCTTGTTTTATTGGGTACTGTCTCTGTGGAGTTGGAGTAGTTTTTACTGGGATTATATGGTGTGGTGACTCAGCATCCCACCCAACATGGTTGCGATATAGTGCTGGAGCAAGGGCTACCATCCACTCCTGCGCATATGTATGTTTTAAGTTAATTGGAAGAAGTTCAGAAAAGGATGGTAAAATTACAGTTTCTCCCTTTGGGCAATCCGTAACAATTTCAGGCGGCCAATCTTTTTCAGCTAAAAGGATGTCATAGCCAAAAGTCAGGTTCTCCCAAAAGAGACCTTTAATTTTCCTGGGTTTGTCCCCCTCCATTTGGAGTGTTATCTCATGTAACCTATGTGGGACACTCACCCTTGTATCAGGTGTTTCCACCGTGATATGCTCATTCAACTCCGCTGTCACCAGAAATTCCATCAGGTTCTGGCGGGCTATTGTTACTTCTGCTGTGCTGTCTAGCATCGTCAGAGCCCATTCCCCGTTCAGAAGTTGAGTCCTCAGAATTCTGGGCATGTCTAACTTTGAGACCTGCTACTTTCTTCTTTTTAAATTGAGGTTTTTATTTTGGCTTCTCTTCTTTCTTGGAAGTATAATCTGATGTGCATGGCGTGTCTCTGGACTTTGTACGCTCTTCTTGTCTGTGCTCTGACCGTCCTTCCCTCTCGGAGTTTCTTGGTAAACCCTGAAAGAAACGAGAGGAACGTGTATCAGTATCCTGATACCTGTCAGGTTTTTTAATGTTATCTCTATTCCTAAGGTTGTATCTCCTTTCGGAGGGCTCCTGTTGAGGAGACCCACTCCTGGATTGAGATCTATTTTCTCTAAACGTTTGTTTTTTATTAGTTTATAAGCTTTATTTCGACTGCTCATGTGATAAAAGCTATAAAACAACATATCGAATTAAAACAACGAAAAAGTAAACAATGCATACAACAGCAGATTGCAAGTAGATATGTGTAGGCGAGTCATCTAATGTCCGACAACACCCAGAATACAATATGCAAATCTACAAATTGGCGATAAAACTATAAGTACAATTCTAGAGTAAAAACATGCTAAAAAACAAGTTAAAAGGGGGAGAAATAGGCATTGTGATGCTTCCTTATCTAGCGCTTCTTCATGTGGACCCATGTCACAATCCCTGGTGGGCCCTAGTTGGCATTTCCAACCCTCCTCTCGACAACACTGTGGCAAGACTAAGAGCTATAAAGTGCACTTGCATAATCTATATATAAAAATCTTCAGGTACCAGCCTAAGAGCCCAACAACAGCTGCGAATAGTCTTCATACCGCAAGCTGCTGCAGCGTTCCTGCCTGGGTCTTCGGTCTAATAAGCCATGCATGGCTTAAGAACTTGGCCACGCTGCATGCAAGGTGTCGTCTGGGATCTGACCTGAGAATGCGCAGGGCAGCCCTATAGTCCCATGTGCCCGGCTGCTGGCAGATCGGTTTTAGCCATTTCCTCCTGTGCGTATTATACACCTGGCAGGCAAATATATCATGGGCAACACTTTCTACTGGAGCCCTGCAGCATGGACAATCTCTCGGTGTTGGATTGCTTGAGTGCCATTTAGATGTTGTCTCACAGATGGGGAGTGTGCTAAACCTAAAATGGATGTATAACATCCTGTCCCGAGGGACCTGGATAATATCTAGAAAGGGCTCTGAATATCTGGACTGTTTGTGTAGATACAATTCTGCAGTTAATCTCCCCAGGTTTGGCTTGCAGGATTCTTGATGATCCACCCATTCCCAATAGAGACGCTTAACCTCTTCTTTCCTAGGTGGGTCCTGCTTGTCCCAGTGTGCTTGGAGGCCTAGTGCTAACATCAACTTCCTTACGTTGGAGAGCCAACCTACTTTGTTGCCTTTATTTATCCGGATGACCTCAGATAGTGCTTCGCCATACTGCATAAGCTCTGGGGTCCACCTAATGCGGTCCCAGAAGAGCAGGGGGCGTAACCCTGCCATATTGCCAATTGATCTCTGTTAGATTTGGGGGTCTCTAGTTGGCAGAGGTATGTACCTTTGTCCAAATAGGGACCCTTGAGTCTAGTCAGGGAAAGTAGGTACACTCCCGAAATAACCCCTGCTCACCCTCTTGGTAGCTTGGCACGAGCAGACAGGCTTAGTTCAGAGGCAGTGTGTAAAGCATTTGTGAACACATACAGTAATCAAGTGACAACACTACAAATGGACACCACACAGGTTATATATTTATAAAAATAGGTATACTTTATATAGATTTATCACAAGACCATAAACGACAAAAATAATCCACAATACTGTTAAGAATACTTAGTTCTGATCAAAAAGGCTTCATTCAAGGTTCTGTGCGAGTCGGTAGCCTCCTCCGGCTACGGCGATGTCGAGAACAAACAGAGTCTAACAAATCCAGCTGACCGCGTCGAGACGGGCCAACACAGCGTAGACAGACTCGGTCACAGTACCTTTTACTTGAAGCGGCAGGCACGGGCGTGCGAGCCGGATGGCTGTTCGTCGCGGTCGCGATGCAAAAATGGAAGCGTTGCAGGACGCGTTGTCCCTCGATGCGGTGCAGGCAGCGGCTCGTTGACGTCGTCGAGACGGAGTCAGTGAGACCAGGGCCGTGCGTTGCAGGGCGAGACGGTGCTTCGATGCGGTGCTGGCAGGTTGCGGTGCGGCGACGGAGCCGGATTCAGGAGCTGGCGTCGATCAGTCCGGACAGCGGTGCGAGTCGGGCGGTGCGTCGCAAAGCGTGCGAGCGGTGCCCAACTCCGGTGCGGTCACAGGACTCGAACTCAGCAGCAGTGACCGTGTCGGTCGGACCAGTTCGATTCGGCGTAGCGAGCGTTGCAGGACGCGTTGTCCCTCGATGCGGTGCAGGCAGCGGCTCGTTGACGGAGTCGGTGAGACCAGGGCCGTGCGTTGCAGGGCGAGACGGTGCTTCGATGCGGTGCTTACAGGACACCGAGTCGGTCGTGAGAGTCGGTCACAGCTCCCTACCTCTGCAGCCACTGAAACAGAGTTTCCAGCAGCAATTCACAAAGGGGGTGAAGTCCAATGGTCCTGGGACTTCGGTCAGGGGGCAAGCTCTCTTCCAAGCCCTTGGAGATCCTTCACAAGTTGATGAAAGTCACAGCAAAGCAAAAGTTCCTTTCTCCTCTCTTTGGCAGTCAGGCAAACCACTGCAGGCCAATCCCCCAAGCAGCACTTCAGGCTTAGGGATAGTCTCTCCTCAGTTTCTTCTTGGTTCCGCTCCTCAGCAAAGGTTTCTTCTTGTTCCCAAAAGTGATCTGATTTTCCTGGGGTCTGGGTGCCCCTCTTATACCCTGATTCTCTTTGTTCTCTGGAGGTAGAGAGGCCTCTGCCTAGTCCAAAACCAGTTCTGGTCAGTTCTGGAGCACTTTGTTTTTCTGACTCCTTCTTTCCTTTCAGAATGTGGGGCAGAGTGCTCAGCCGCCCGGCAGGAGGTGGAGCCAGCATTGTGGAAGGCAGGCACAGCCCTATTCAGACCCAGGTGCAGCTCCTCCCTCCACTCTGGATGCAGATCTTTCTATTCAGCCCTGCGCTGACTCACCCTGTCTCCTGTAGCCACCCCCAGCCCCTGTCACTCAATCTCCAGACAAGGAATACACAACCTAGCAGAGGCAGGCTTGGATAGTTAGGCAAGAAAATACCCACTTTCTAAAAGTGGTATTTTCGAACACAGAATGTTAAAACCAACTTCACTAAAAGATGTATTTTATCATCCTGAGTTCAGGCATACTAAATTCGTTTTTCTACCATGTTCCCTGGGTCAGTTCTGACTATAAGGTGTAATAGTCAGTCTGCCCATTCTGGCCTATGGGGAGCAGGTAGCCTTGCAATAGTGAAGAACGAAAATGGCTGTAATTCACTATTAGGACATGCCACACACACCAGGGCATGTCCTACCTTATACTTACAATGCACCCTGCCCTAGGGCCTACTTTAGGGGTGACCAACATGCAGTAAAGGGAAGGTTTAGGGACTGGTAAGTGGGTGTACTCACCAAGTCGACATGGCAGCCCGAGGCTGCACACAGGCTCTGCGATGGCAGGCCTGAGACACATTTTACAAGCCGCTTCTGTGGGTGGCACAACCAGTGCTGCAAGCCCACCAGCGGCATTGGATTTACAAGCCCTGGGCACACTGAGTGCGCTGTACTAGGGACTGACAAGTAAACCAATCATCCAATCATGGAGTCACTAATACATGTATCAATTAACGATAGGGAGCACTTGCACTTTGGCACTGATTAGCAGCGGCAAAGTGCCCATGAGCATCTAGTCCAGCAAAAACATATCGGCAACCGTGGAGGCATTACGAAAAAATGGAAGGGAGACCCACGCCAAGGATGCCAGGTCTAACAATCTCCTACCCATGTCTAGCATCAGGTGAGTAAGGGGAGTGTTTTGTGGTAACATAACCAGGTCTCTTAGAAACTTATGTTCGGACCTGCAGAGATCGTGGGCCTTGTCAAATCCCCACAGCTCTGCTCCATACAGAGCTGTGCTTATTACTTTTGCGTCATAGACCTGTAGAGCTGGATTATCGGTCTACTAAATGAGGAGCGATGTTCTTTCCCAAGAGATCCTGCAACTCGCTTGTGGCCCATTAACATCTTGATTAGGTGGGGTTTCCAGGACATCTTATCTGAGAGTAAGACACCGAGATAGTCGTGGGTGCCAACTCTTTCCAGGGGAGTCCCACCCAGCCGTGGACTGCCTCTATAGGACTTATGGGGGTTAAAGGCCATAAATTTTGTTTTTGCAGTGTTGATAACCAACCCATTATTGTCGCAGAAGAGTTGGAACCTATTAAGCAATCGCTGCAACCCTGCTGGCGTCTTTGACATTAGCAGGGTGTCATCTGCGAACAAGAAGGTTGGTACCCTCTCACACTCCAAGATTGGTGCATCGGCAGGATCTTCTTGCAGGAAGCTGACCACGCCATTCATGTAAAGGAAAAATAGAGTGGGAGCTAGAACGCAGCCCTGTCGAACTACCCTACTGACAGGGATACGATCGGTCAGTTGTCCTTGTGCCCCCCACCTGATCTGTGCGTAGTTCTCTTCATGTAACCGAACTACCAGGTTAAGAATAAGTGGGAGGATGCTGTAGGAAGGTGGAATCTGACTATATGGTTGCCCACACTTATTTTATGGTGTTTTGCTGGTTTATGACTTAGTTGGACTGGGATCCTGCTATTCAGAGCCCCAGTCTATCTGCTTTCTCTGTAAAAAGGTTTCCATGTGCCTTAGGCACATCTCTGATTGGAATCTGGAGTGCCCTTATAAGTCCCTAGTATATGGTATACTATGTACCAAGGGCATAGGTACCTCAGAGGCCTACCAGGGGCTGCAGCATGTATTATGCCACCCCTGGAAGGCCATCCAAACTGACACCACAGGTCTGCTACTGCAGCCTGGGTAAGGTGGTGCATGCACCCCTTACTGTGATATAGGTTACCTATATCACTAAATACATACACACATATAAACCTATAAGTCACTCCTAAGGCAGGCCTTATCAATCCTAAAGGCAGAGTGCATGGTTCCTATGTGAGAGGGTACCCTGCATGAGCAGGGCCCCTCTGCAGCGTTCGGAGACCCTTCTCTGATGCTGTTTGTAGTGCAGCCTGACCATATACTCTTAAGCGCATTATAACCTCGCGTTAAATGCTAACTTTGGAATGGCTGCACCTAAACATGTCGTGTTTGGTGTCAAACATCTTGGAATACTACCCCCCGCCAATTCTGGCGGCGGGGGTAGCATTCCACCCTTCTAGAGGGAGAGACATGTTAACCCTGGCCTGGCCGGTAACTTCTTTCTAAAGCCTGGCATCACAAAATGGATGCTACTGCCACAGACACAAGTCTGGCCTCCTGCTGCTGGACGAAACTCCGGCAGGGGAGGCCTGGACAATAGGTTTCCTGTCCCAGGGAGGTGTGACCACCTCCCCAGACAGGATAATGTGTATTGGGGCTGGGCGGGAGCACTTTCTGGTGCTTTGAAGTCCTGCACTGGGGGCACACTTGGTGTCCCTGTGCATACCCCAGTTCAAACCGGATCAGGGGCTTGCAGCCCCTGCTTTGGTGCGAACTGGACAAAGGGAAAGGGTTGTAGCCACCCCTCTGCCCTGACCCACCCATAGGTGGGGCCACAGAGTAGTCCAACCCCTAAACTTGGTATAAGTATAGGAACCCAGTCCTTAGGACTTTAGATTATCCCTGGACGAAACTCTGAAACTGAATCCTGGACCTTCGACGCTCTACTCACGATTAGAGGACAGAAGAATCTCCCTTGGGGTCAAGGAGTGACTCCCCTGCTTGGCAGGCACCAAAGAAGCATCTGTCCGGTTCGCATTTCTGAAGCTCCCGTCGGACGCCGAAGTCATCGCATCACCAGAGGTGGATTCTCAGACTTCTCCAAGGCTACCCTGAGTCCCCAGCAAAGCTGAGGCCCGTAGCTATCGTGGGTGACTTGAGACCATGACCCCTGGACACCGAGCACATTTGCAAGTGCATCCTCTTCTGGGTCTCCCACGAAGTCGTGCTTTGGGCTATGAGTAGCCCTAGCCTCCAGCACCAACTGCACCGAAGATCACTGGCCTCCACTCCACGAGTGTCCTGTGAGCCAGATCCACGTGCGACGTCTCGAGGCTCCTTCGCGGTCGCTAGCCCGTTGGCTAGTAGCCCTTAACAAAGGCCAATCTTTTTCTTAATTGGCATCCTGGTTGCTCCAGGCCTGCCCTCACTTACCCTCGCTGGGTGAGTTCCCCAGACCTTGCTGGTCTGCACCATCGATGATCTACATCTTCACCAAGACTTGCCGTTGCCAAGGCTTGTTGGGTCCAATCCGGTCGCCGACACCTCAGCACTCGATAAACATCGTGTACCAGCCTGAATCCTGCTCCTGGTCACCGACAATGCCTCCTGGACCTCGTGGCTGAAGAGTCAAGACGACTGTCAACGCACCTGAAGCACTCAACATCGGTGGGCATCTGTCCATCGCCTTCCTGGTCACTGGCTAGTGACCCAGACTCTGTCCCCTCTGCTTTCAGGTTCTTCAGATCTCCGATCCACTCTTGGATCCACCCGGACACTTTCCACTTGGTCGCCAGCAGCACTTTGCAGCAGATCGCCATTCAAATCGACGACGAAACCCGACCCCGAAAGACACCTATGCACCCGGCTTCCCTGGGTGAGGTAACACGAGTACTCCGGTGCTCCCGTGGGTAGAGACTCTTCAAAGTACTAGATCTCAAAGGGTTTGCTCCAAGTCCTCCTTTAAGTGTCCCTTTTCTCTAATTACCTGATCGCGACTTTCTCCATAGAAGTCAACGGCGTATCGCGGTTGTGTATTTACACTGCACGCGTCCCCCGTGGGTCCCCTGTGTCACTACCTTGGGTGGTTCCTTGTGGTCCAAGCACTTCTAGAGGCTCTAGGCCTAGTGTCTAGTTCAGTCGTGGTTCTTATACCACTTTATTGGTATATGGTTTGGTACGCCCTAGGGCCCAAACGTGTATTTGTGCTATTACTGTGTTTAAATAACTTCTAACTTATGTACTTCGAACTCTAGCCTCATAAAGAGACTAGAGGGGTGTGTTTAGCAATAAATACATATATTTTGAATATATACCTGGTGTGGTGCTCTTTCATTTGATCACTCAAGAGATTATAGACTGGTAAAACAAGCTGCTTTACATTCCTTCAAGACTTAGCCTGAAGGCTGCTCTCCATAGCTACCACTAGGATAGCTTTCAATAAGGTTGTCTTTAACCTATCTCCAATAAGGGGTTGTTTGGACTGGTGCAAGGTGCCCACTATAATTAGTGGACAGCATATACCAGGCCAACTTCTCACAGATGCCCATTTCTTTAAGTGCCAGCCAGAGTTTGCTCCTTGGGACTAAATCAAAGGCAGTCTTCAAATCAATAAAAGCTAGGTAAAGGCTGCCCTTGCCAATCACCACCACCTTCCAATAAATAAGTAGGAGCCGAAATGCCTGGTCAATAGTTCCTGTCCTTGCCCTAAAACCCGCCTGATACTGAGAAAGTATGGCATTGTCATCTGCCCATGACTGGATCCTCTGCAGGACAACTCTGCTGAAGACCTTCTGCAGGGCGTCGATCAGGCTTATGGTCCTATAGTTTGCGGGTTCGTTTCTAGCTCCTTTTTTATAAATCGGCACCACCTCTGAGCCCTTTCAGGATGCAGGGACGGGGGCGCCGTTGGCTATTGCGTTTGCCAAGAGAAGAATATATCTGGCCCAGCTCGTGATGTCGGCTAGGAATAAATCACCCGGAATGCCATCTGCTCCTGCTGCTTTTGACGGCACTATTCTGCCTATTGCGGCCTCTATATCTCCCAGGGTAAAGAGTTCATCGTCCGAAGGATGCCCCTGAAGCTCAGCCATTTCCACTGGGGGCATGTTCTCAGAGATTGAATATAGCTTCCGGAAGTGGTCGTACCACTCCTGGCCAGTGATATAATTAGGGGGTGAATATGCTCCTGCTTTGCTACCCCTAGTGACTAGGGACCAGAAGGACTTGACATCCTTCGCTACACTAGCTTCCTTGAGTTGCAACCAGGGGGATTCGTCCCATGCTAACTTTGCCATACGCAGGGCAATCTTATAACACTTTCTGGCGGTTTTATTCAAGGGACAGTTCTTATCTTTCATAGCTGCAGCTAAAAAGGATCGTTTGTGCCTACAGTCTTTGGTGTACCACGAATGAACCCCTCTTGGTGACTTACTAGTATTGCTGCCTGACTTTGGGCTAAAAAGTAGGCACAAAGTTGGTTCAAAATAAGGGAATGAACCAGTGCGACATTTCCCAGCCCATTTTCGCTAGAGACCGCAGACTGAAGCTCAAGAGTACCTGCTGCCAGGTCGCGCTGTATGCCTAAAATCTTGTTTTCTTGCAAGGCCATCTTTCGCCATTTTAGAGATCTGTTGTTGTTTGAGGGAACTACTTCCCTAGTATGGGTCACAGGTGGGTTGCTTTTGGGGTGATTGGGGGCTTCCCACAGGGGATTCATGCTTGAGCAGAGAGGATTATGGTCACTCTCTGTAGTGGTACCCACGCTCATGTCAATCAAATCTCCCCAGAGTCTCACGTCGAGGAGAACATATTCGATGCGAGACGGGCAGCTAACTCTGTTGTACGTATTCGCACCCTGCCGATCGGAGGGAGTTCTACCGTTTCCTGCACTCAGCCCAAACTCGACGCTAAGGGCGTTAAGTTGAAGCGCTGTCTGCGTCCATCTTTTAACAGGGGGTAGATTTAAGGGTGGAATAGCACATTTAGCATCGTCATCATCAGTACCTAGTAGATCTTCGTTATTAAGTGGCTCAAAGGTACTATTAAAATCGCCTGCTACTATTACTCTAGAATGTGGTGAGCAGCTGGTTAAGCTCTCTTCCAATAATGTGATAGTAGGTGAAAGTCTGCCCCCTTTAGTCCCCCTCACATAGACGTTGAACAGGTCGATGGAGTCTCCTCCCCTCGGGCCCTTAATGCTAACCCACAGGATATCCGGACTCTGGCTTGAATGGTGGGTGATCCGGCAGCCCAAGGCTATGCTCACCCAAATAATCAGTCCCCCTGCCGGGCGCCCTCTACCTATTGTCGTTGCTGGTAAGCAAAAACTCATAAAGCCTGATTTAAATAGGGGAACCAAGCTCCAAGTCTCCTGGAAAATGCAGATGTCATAACCCTCAATTAGATCGTTCCAGTGTGGAAGTGACAATTTGCTGTTTAACCCAGCCACGTTCCATGATATTACCTTGAATTGTGGACAAGAGTCAGGGCTGGGAACAGCTTCTAAATTAAGAGGACAGTGGCTGGTGGGGGCCTACACTAGGGCTTAAGAGATACTGTTTGTACAGGTAACCACACCTTACAGCTCACTAGGGTCGGTAGGGGTGTTACTTATGTCAACATCTGCCAGAGATCTAGCTTCCCCTTGATAAAACACCTACTGTTGGTGACTCAGCATTCCACCCAACATGGCTGCGATATAGTGCTGGAGCAAGGGCTACCGCCCACTCCTGCGTGTATCTATGTTTTAAGTAAATTGGAACGAGTTCGGAAAAGGACGGTAATATTACAGTTTCTCCCTTTGGGCAATCCATAACAATTTCAGGCGGCCAATCTTTTTCAGCTAAAAGGATGTCATAGCCAAAAGTCAGGTTCTCCCAAAAGAGACCATTCATTTTCCTGGGTCTGTCCCTCTCCATTTGGAGTGTTATCTCATGTAACCTATGTGGGACACTCACCCTTGTATCCGGTGTTTCCACCGTGATATGCTCATTCAACTCCGCTGTCACCAGAAATTCCATCAGGTTCTGCCGAGCTATTGTTACTTCTGCTGTGCTGTCTAGCATCGTCAGAACCCATTCCCCGTTCAGAAGTTGAGTCCTCAGCATTCTGGGCATGTCTAACTTTGAGACCTGCTACTTTCTTCTTTTTAAATTGAGGTTTTGATTTTGGCTTCTCTTCTTTCTTGGAAGTATAATCTGAATTGCATGGTGTGTCTCTGAACTTTGTACGCTCTTCTTGTCTGTGTTCTGACCGTCTTTCCCTCTTGGGGTTTCTTTGTGAACCCTGAAAGGAACGAGAGGAGCGTGTATTAGTATCCTGATACCTGTCAGGTTTTTTAATGTTATCTCTATTCCTAAGGCTGTATCTCCTTTCGGAGGGTTCCTGTTGAGGAGACCCACTCCTGGATTGAGATCTATTTTCTCTAAATGTTTGTTTTTTATTGTTATTATCCCATTTCTTCTTGGAAGAATCAGGTGCTTGCTTGGTGTTATCCTTTTCAGGACCGCCCATGAGTTGAGGTTTTGTTGCTCTAGCTCCCAAACTATCTCTAGCTAATACAGCATAGGTGTCTTCGATAATTTTAGGTAATTCACGTTCCTGTTGTAAAGGAGTGAAATCCCGCAGGCATTGGCATATTGCCACTGCTGCTGCCTTCCCTTTTATATTTGCTAATAATATAGCTGATACCTGGGCAAAATTACCTAATAATTTCATCCCTAAATTCAGAGCAGGTTCTGCTCCACTCAGTTTGTATTTGTTTTAATACATCTGGTATTACTGCTAATGAAGGGATACCATGAGTTCTGGTATATATGGCAGCAAAAACTGTACCCCAAGAGGTACAATCCTCTATCTGGGGAGCTGTCCCCATTGGCAAGCAGATTGTTAGCATTCTGTGTTTTTCTTCAGGGCTTGTATGTGGAAATACCGCTTCTAGCTGTGTTATTTTCTTAGCTATCCAGAATGGCATTTGCTCATGTTTAGTGGGCATTTTACTCATAACTGCGTGTAGCGTTTGTGGTGTAATTTTAGTTGTAGATCCCTGAATTTGTCCTGTTTGTGTAGCCCTTGTTGGCTGAAGTGTGAGTGTTCTCATCACAAACTGTGTCAGGTTTCTGTACAGTTTTATTATTTCTTTATGAAGTGGACGTAAATCTGCCACTGGCATTGAGTCACTGTCTGGATGTGGTGTGTGAGCTCCTAGGACAGGCCAAGTGGCTCCATCTCTTCCGAGCGGACCTAGTCTTACTTTGTCTTTTGTGTGGGGGAGAGCGCCTTTAAACCAGTTTATATGCTCCTGGTAGGTGAGCGGAACGTCAATGTCCTCAAACGGACAGTATTCCTCTGGTGTTTCATCTTCAGTGTAAGAATGAAATGTATTTGATTGTGCATCTGCTTGTGGGAATTTAACCCATGAATAGAATACCTCTATTCTATATGACTCGTGAGCCTCAATCACGAAGGTTACTGTCCCACACCTAGCTGTTACTCCGTAGTCTGTTAGCTTTTTAGTAAGGGTAGTTCTAACATTTTCTGAAATGTTGATTTCACCTTACTCTTTTTCCTCCCTGACTACAGCATGTTGTGCTCGCACGGTGGCGTCCTCGTCAGCCATTGTTGACAAAGGTTTCTCAAGGAAGAGTTTCAAGGAAACTGAGATAAGGTTTTATGCACAATAGGAACAATTTGTCCTTCAAGCTTGATAAACCTACAGCCAATACGTAGGATATGCCTACTGAGCTGTGGCGGATAGTTCCCTTCCCTCTCCAGAAGTCTCTGAAAAAATCTGAGTAGGGGTCTCTAAGAAAAGCACGACAGAACTACTAAGATTTGACCGTTAAATAAGTACCAAACCAACGTTGGCGGCGCCATGTCGTGTTGTTCCTATAAACCTATATAGGATCTGCGTGTTTAGACAACATACACTATAGGATTGGTGTCAGACTGATTCTAGACACCCCTAACCGGGTATGTTAGCCTGTATACTAGCTAGCTCACAGTGCCACTAGAAGCTCCTCTTACCAAGGAGAGAATAGTTCTTGGCAGCTATCGAACATGACAACCCTGATCCCTCAAGATCGTGGAAACAGTGTATCACTTTTCGCTCAGTCACTCGTGCTCACTTCGTCTCAGAGAGATACAAAGAATAAACGGTGGGGACGTTTTTCAATAAGCATTTATTGAACGAGCGTCATTCTAGTATAAAATAGGTGTGCTGAAACAACCACTAGACAGAAACAGATATAAATGATTACAAGCACTAACAGAGTAAAAGGATGGTAGATTTCTACCATCGTGCTAAAACAATGAATACAGGCAAGTATATAAAATACATGACCGTAGAATGTGTACTCCTATGATGCAACCCTAACTAGATGTACCTAAGTGTACCTAGCATGTATGTGAGTGTAAAGCCAAGAATCCCTCTTACACAACCCCATTAGTTGAAGTGAGAGACGATGGGACACCGTCTTGGTCTCGAGATGGACACCCCGCAAGGGATGTCAGACCACTGCGAGCTGGAGTGTCTGCGTGCAGGAACCCTTAGCTTCTTGTGCCAGTGTGTCGGCATGGAAGTCCTTTTCTCCTCTGACTACCTCAGCAAGATATGGTGTATATATACCCAAAGTGGTACCCTCAGGGTTTCTACCTTACTGTGTCATGTCGGACTTAGGATGATGGAAGGAATCACCCTTGTGCATAGTTATTATGCAGGAGATGGTAGTCCTGCTGAGTTTCCAAGAATCCTCATGCATAATGTATGAGGCTAGTTTTCAGGGAAAACCCCACGTCCTGTATGCAGTACCGTAACTAGGTAAAAGGTCAGTCCCAAGAACCGTTACGTAGTGTAATGGTAGGGGAGAATATAGGTGAAAGGTGAAGTTGCTTCTTGAGCCTATATTGGGGTACCTATATGAAACATAACAATTGAAGCCCTTCCATATCTCGTGAAGTACGCAACAGGGTTGCCCTCTGTTTCCCTTGTCGCGCCTTTTAGCTCTTGGACCATTGGCGGTAGCTATCTATCAGTCTCCTCTAATAACGGAGGGGAAATGCCTGTTGGTGCTTGCAAGATCTTGTTACACACAGATGATATCTTATTGACTTTGAGTGAGCCAGACTCCTCTGTTCCCCAACTCATATCTCTTATGGAGACTTTTTCGGTCTTCTCTGGGTACAAGATAAATTGCTTCAAGTGCAAGGCGTTACCGCTCACACAGAGGGATTGGCGCACCTCATAGAATGCTTTTGGATTCACATTGAAGAACTTTGGTTTGAAGAATTTGGGATTGTTGATAAACAGAGGATTGGACAACATGGTGGCTGACAATATCCAGACATTGTTGACTCGAATAAGCAGAACTTCACGAGATGGTCGGCCTTACAGGTCTCTTTTTGGGGTAGAGTACAAACGAATAAGATGGTGATGATTCCCAGATTGAACTGTTTTTGGGAATGTTGCCCTTGATGATTTCTTTGCATACTCTTCATGCCATTAATCAGAGTATAAAGAGGTTTGTTTGGGTGGGAGGGAAACCATGCATTAAATCTTCAAGGTTGCACGTGGACACCAGATTAGAAGGTCTCCGGCTTACTGACATGCGGCTTTACAATCTGGCACAACATTTATCGCAACTGGCGTATTTGTTCCTACCTACTGTTGATCAGCCTCATTGGGTGTCACATTGTGCGGGCCCCTTATAGGTTTAGGCATCTTATACAAAACCCACGTCTTGGCAGCCCCACCTTGTCCTCCTACCTTAAGGGCTATGTGGGCTGCTTGGAAAGATTCACACCGACTCTTGGGGGTTGATAGAACTGTTCACAAAGATGTGCCTCTCTGGTATAATGAGGGAATCACTGTGGACTGACAGCCAACCAAATGGGCTCTCTGGGAAGATGGGCACATTTGAACAATTGGAGGCCTTCTTAATGGGGGTTCATTCCATTCCTTTGAGATGTCAAAATCAGAATTCTCGCCGGCCCATTCGCACATCTGGTGGGATTGGCTGGTGCAGCATTGCTTGAGAGGTAAGCTTGGGTGCTATCTGATTCATCTCTTGGCTTTACCGATTCTAGACTACCTCAGGCTATGGGGATTTTTGAGGGGAGGTGTGTTCTATATGTACCAAATACTCATTGACAATCTTTACGCGCATGATACTATCTTTGTGGTGTAGTGTACTTGGCGGGTGAATAGAAGGAAATTTTAGAGTATCATTAGCACTCACTTAGAGAAACACGCTTGAAGTACGCTTATTTGAAAATCCTCCATTATTTGCATTGGTCTCCATTCAAATTAAATAGGGCACCTTTGATGCCTAGCTCAGTATGCTGGAGGTGTCCGGATGTTGCATGTGACTTGTACAATATATTATGGTCATGCCCTACACCAGATACCTACTGGCACTCTGTATGAGAGATGCTACACTCAACTAGTTTTATTTCCTTTGAGGGGTCAGACAAACTGGCCTTGTTACCTGACTTTGTCGCCTTGGCTGATGCGACTTCCAATTGGTGTTGATGGATGTCGATGGCCCTGCATAATGAGGCATTGGTGTATGTCACAGCTGCCCACACCTTAATAAAGGCTTGCTGAGCTTTACCGGCTGGCTACGTATGAACGCCATATTTACAACGTTAACAATCAAATTTATGTATAAAATGAGGTATGGGTTCCCTTTCTGAGATTATTTTGAACGTTACCTGTCTTCTCTCTCTAGTGTAGGATTGTCTCTTTTATCTGTTCGATTGGAATGGTGCTTGGAGTGCCAGCATTCCTGATTAGAGTTTGGGATGGAATGCTTGGGGCATTTGGTGCAATCAATTTGTCTGGTGTGGTTTATGTTATGAGTGGGGAGGTTAACTTGGGCATTGTTTAAAGAGAGATGGCTCCTTTACTCTTCTTGGTTTAAAAAAAAAAGATCTTTCTGTTCTTTCCGGGACAGTCTAGTATTTCTGTTTAGAGTGTAGTACTTTATGAGGACAATTTTATTACTGTTGTGTTCATGTGTTATAAAAATGTCAATAAAGAAACGTATAACAAAAAAGGAGGACTGGCTAGTGCCCCTCTGGAGTGTGAATGCTGATTGGCATACTCAGGCTTTCATACCCTGCGAGCATCCACTTCTTGATTCTATGGCCTCAACGAACTCCTAGCTGACACAGTCAAATTATTTCTCTTTGTCTAGTGATAGAAAGATCGCTTGGAGTCCATAAAAAGAGCTATTATTTAATCCACTGTTTGCCATTTCCTTTACTTGGGCTTGCAGGAGCTGCTGTGGTTTTAACCTCTTGCTATCAAGCCAAGCGTTCCTTCTATGTGAGTGCAGACACCTTTCTGGCAAACACCAGGCAGGATGTACTCAGCACGAGATGGATGGGTCTCTACATCACTAATTATTCTTGTAGAAGGCGGTGGAATTATGTATTTATTCATTTGTAATGGTGTTTGGGAGAACAATACATCTGTCAATTCAGTGTGCATATCTATCTGGGGGTATTTGTTTGGACATAAATGGTGCGAGCCCTGGTAGTGTTTCTCTGGAACAGAGATTCATTTTGAGGATGTCTAAGAGGAGCAGCAAAGCCCCCACTGTGCACAACCGAAGGCAGTGGGTGGTGGTCGATCGCCACTCAAGACCGTGTGATGTGGGGGTTGCTTTAAGGGATGATATAGGTAGTATATCATAAAAAAGCAGACATTCACAGAAAGATTTTGTTAAAGGGAAGCTGTGGTTTCTTCAACTCATAATATGTTTTCCCTCTTTCCCTCACCCCATAAGGGCAGTAGTTAATTTCTAAAAAAGTAAGTGCCAGGGTTCTCCTCAGGAGGCAGCTTGCACCAACCCTTCCGCATCTCCTGCTAGCGCCGCCTAAAACAGAACCAGCTTCTGACCATGAAAGTGGGAAGAGCATGTGGTGTAATGACTGGGAAAATCACTTAATCTCCTAGTGCCCACCATAAATGAATGTGTGCTTAACTGGTGCTCATGCAAAGCGCCGGTGTTAGTGATTAAGTGATGGTGAAGAGCACCAGAAACCCCCGGCTCAGATTAAGCACTGCATAAGGGTATGTGTAAGCGCTCCCTTCCATAATCCCTGTGCCTTATTCCACCCACCACAAAAAATTGAAAATTTTTTGACTTTACTCTTACATTGTCCACATGCAGCTCATACACCAAAGGAAAAATATGTTATGTATCTTTCTCAACACTGAATGGCAATGGATCTCAATGTGAATTAATTTACTGTCTGCACAGCCATATCCTTCGAACTCAATTTAAAAATAGTAAATTAAATTTGCAGCAAAGTAACTCCTGCACACACTGTTTTTGCAAGGAATCTGTTTTGCAAACGTAATAAAAACAAACATAAGCTCTGTAAAAAAAAAAGAAGCAGAGGCTTTTGCAAATAAATTGCAATTCCATTCTCTGCAAAGTATTTCCATCACAGCACGACCATACCATTTTATCCCATCAAGACTTTAGGAATAGAATAGTGCTGTACCATAAATTCTGATTTCGTGAAATTTTCCGTTGCTGATTTGATTAAAAAAAATAATGAAACTTAAAAAATGTAAACACAATTTCAAGAAGTCTGCCAAGCAACGCACCACACCCACCAAACATAACATATAATTTTTAGAGTTTTTGTATTTTTGATTGTCATTTTCGTTCTGTAAATAATCGTAGCACAAAAATATGGAAGGCTGCCCTTAGAACTAGCAAAACCAAAGGAGATGATGGACGGAGTGTTGAACATTGCAAGCACTCACCCCCAGTCAACTGATCTGGGTTTAATCCATCATCATTCTTTAGCTCACTCCGCCACCCCAGTTCAGACATGGCCATATGCAAATCAGTCTGACCCTGTGCCTCATGGGAACAGTCCAGCCCAAACTGCCAAGCCATGTCTTCCCTGGACCGGAAACAAGCATCCTGGGACCGGTTTCTGGCTTACAGCCGTCATCAGCCAGGCTATCTTGAATCTAGTGGCAAAGTGAGCAAGGGACCCACGTCTGGGCATACCCTGCCAACTTAGGGCGAACATAGCAAAACCAAAGGAGATGATGGACGGAGTGTTGAACATTGCAAGCACTCACCCCCAGTCAACTGATCTGGGTTTAATCCATCATCATTCTTTAGCTCACTCCGCCACCCCAGTTCAGACATGGCCATATGCAAATCAGTCTGACCCTGTGCCTCATGGGAACAGTCCAGCCCAAACTGCCAAGCCATGTCTTCCCTGGACCGGAAACAAGCATCCTGGGACCGGTTTCTGGCTTACAGCCGTCATCAGCCAGGCTATCTTGAATCTAGTGGCAAAGTGAGCAAGGGACCCACGTCTGGGCATACCCTGCCAACTTAGGGCGAACATAGCAAAACCAAAGGAGATGATGGACGGAGTGTTGAACATTGCAAGCACTCACCCCCAGTCAACTGATCTGGGTTTAATCCATCATCATTCTTTAGCTCACTCCGCCACCCCAGTTCAGACATGGCCATATGCAAATCAGTCTGACCCTGTGCCTCATGGGAACAGTCCAGCCCAAACTGCCAAGCCATGTCTTCCCTGGACCGGAAACAAGCATCCTGGGACCGGTTTTTGGCTTACAGCCGTCATCAGCCAGGCTATCTTGAATCTAGTGGCAAAGTGAGCAAGGGACCCACGTCTGGGCATACCCTGCCAACTTAGGGCGAACATAGCAAAACCAAAGGAGATGATGGACGGAGTGTTGAACATTGCAAGCACTCACCCCCAGTCAACTGATCTGGGTTTAATCCATCATCATTCTTTAGCTCACTCCGCCACCCCAGTTCAGACATGGCCATATGCAAATCAGTCTGACCCTGTGCCTCATGGGAACAGTCCAGCCCGAACTGCCAAGCTATGTCTTCCCTGGACCGGAAACAAGGATCCTGGGACCGGTTTCTGGCTTACAGCCGTCATCAGCCAGGCTATCTTGAATCCAGTGGCAAAGTGAGCAAGGGACCCACGTCTGGGCATACCCTGCCAACTTAGGGCGAACATAGCAAAACCAAAGGAGATGATGGACGGAGTGTTGAACATTGCAAGCACTCACCCCCAGTCAACTGATCTGGGTTTAATCCATCATCATTCTTTAGCTCACTCCGCCTGGCTGATGACGGCTGTAAGCCAGAAACCGGTCCCAGGATGCTTGTTTCCGGTCCAGGGAAGACACGGCTTGGCAGTTCGGGCTGGACTGTTCCCATGAGGCACAGGGTCAGACTGATTTGCATATGGCCATGTCTGAACTGGGGTGGCGGAGTGAGCTAAAGAATGATGATGGATTAAACCCAGATCAGTTGACTGGGGGTGAGTGCTTGCAATGTTCAACACTCCGTCCATCATCCCCTTTGGTTTTGCTATGCCCTTAGAACTAGTTATGCCTCCTATGAATTCATGGTCAGGGTAATGAAAGACCTGGAAAGAAGCGTCTTTTTAACATAATTTATGCAGCGCGTACGCAAGTGAGGATACTGAAAGGTGACTTATCTAGAAAGATTCTCTCAGGCTTTGTTAAAAGGAAAGACATTGATGAGGAAAACACATCATTGTTTGGATAACATGACATTCAGACGTGGACTAGAATAACAGGATACATCACAGTTTGATAGCTTTCAGCCTCAGAAGTTCACCGGTACTGATGACTGAACAAAGACAATAATAAATTATTTCAGCACTGGAGGCGGAAATTAGATGAAAACAACACAAGAGACTTACTCTGGTTTGAGAGCTAGAGTGTTTTCCATTTCAATTTAAAACCCTTAATGTCTGTCTCACTTTTTATTGCCCGACAGAGAATAAAAGAATGAGTTTAAAGTTGTTCAAAGTTGGTCCATTAGAATGTGAAAAGCTCCTTTGCATTTTATTACATTAGCACAGCTTTCTTTGTGTAATGATCAATGCAGCCGCCTCATTTCCATTTTCCAGAAGAGTGGTGCGGTTCCTGGGCATTAAAACATTTTCCTCTTGAATGGATTCAGCTAGAGGTCTGCAGAATTGAACAGTTTCATTCATCCATAAATATGCTTAATTATCCCAAAACCTGTGAAGTATTATCAGTTTAGCATGAGGGGTGATTTTTCTTGAAAATCCGAACTTGTGCGCTTTTTTCGCAGGTGCTCTTTGTTTTGCGTCACCCAAACAAGGAAGTAACTCTAGTACGAAATGGTCACAAGGTACGGGCGCACAATGGGGCATAGTTACAAAAAAATGTCAGAGCGCGGTGCTGCGCCAAATTTGGCAATGCCATGCTCAGACATTTTTTAAACGCAGGAATACGGTGCACCCTTGCGTGTCCCCTAGTGCTGGAGCAAAAAAAGCTGCCTAGCGCCAGTGCAGGCATACTGCCGACATGTGGCAAGAGTGCCTGTGCTCCAGGGGTGATTGTTTATGTGCAGGAAGGTACACCTTCCTGCACATAAACAAACAATAATGGCGATTTGCTCTTTCTATGTGTGCAGCAGAATTCACCATACATAGAAAGAGCAAAAAACGAGGAGAAATTAATAATTTCTCCTCGTATTGCCATTCTAAGACCAGGTTTTCCCTGGTGTTATTTTGTGGTGCTGCTTCAGCCTTGTAAATCTGGGGCGTTGTAGTCGAACGCCCACTGCAACACCCATTGCATGCTCCTTTGCCACAGAGGACTGCGGCGGAAAAGGGGGATATTTACAAGGTGGCTTCAAGCCACGTTAAGTGGCTTAGCACCACCTTGTAAATATGGGGAATGGCGCTAGTCCACCGGAGACTCAAGAAAAGTGGCACTCTGATGGCGATAGGGGCTTGTACATATGCCCCCACATTTTCAGAACATTTGCTAATGAACACTAAATGAAACAAGGAACACACACGCATAGAAAATGCTCTTGAGGTACTCTTAACACTCACAAGAGAAAACCTTGTGAGCTCGTAGCCATAAAAAAAGTAGGAATATACATGAGTTTTGGGCAGACCAATAATTTGGATTTCCACAAGTCTCCATTTATAGAATAGAAATTTGTCACAGATTTAGGCCCATATTTATTAAGGTTTTGCATCACATTTTCGCCACGCAAGGGGGAGCAAGAGCAATGCAAAACCTAAGTGAGATTTATCAAGTCACAGAAGGCTTCCTTGCGTGGCCCTGTAAGGCTTGATAAATATAGAAAAACGCAAGGCAGGGCAAATCGCTGCCTTGTGTAACTCTGCAGAAGGAAGGCGCTCCATGGTTGAGCATGGGTGTTCTCATGCATCCAGCCGTGGATTTTGGTGCATTCACAGATTTACCATTAGTAGTAGACATGGGAATGGTCAAAATGCTATGCCTCCCCAGGTGAGTCGCAACAAGAAAAAACATCTTTATTTCTCCTCATTTTCTCCTTTTTCTACATGTGATGCATTCTGCAGCACACATAGAAAGAGGAAAATGCCCCTAGGATTCATTTTATGCAGGAAGGTGTCCCTTCCTGTGCAAAAACAATCCTGCCTACAACGTAGGCACCCTTTCAACATGACACAAGGGTGCCTGTGTTGGTGCTAGTCAGCTAAAAGTGCACCAGCACTAGGAAAGGACAGAAATCGCCATATAATGGTAAATTCAGAGCATTCCTGCCCTTTCATGTAGGACAGCACTGCGTGAAAAAATGATAAATCTGCCTATCCAGGTGGAGAACCTAAGTTGGTCAACGTCAGCCTGGTTCGCCTTGTTTCCTGGGCTCAAGCCTCACTCTCACATTTACAGAGTGTAGAAACCCATCTCACAACTTTCCATGGGAAGTTATTGTCAAGGTTTGCAACATTTGGGATGGAGAGAATGGAAAGAGGTCCCAGGCAAAGAACTGTGCTTGCATAAGACTCCTTAAGCCTTGCCAAACGGTAGGAGATCAAATGCGGATGCTAAAGATGAAAATATGCAAAGCAGAGGTGAAACACATGGACAACTTAAGTGCTCAAATAAATGTACTGTAAACACCCTGCTAGCTGGAGAAGTACACCTTATGGTCAGAGAAATCATGATTGAAGATTGACAGCATGCAAAAGATTTAAGTTGTATTACTTAATGGGTATCCATGAAGATGTGTTGATATATGGTGAGAAGCACTCAGCTAAATTTTAGTGTCATATTAATATTTAATGTTTTGTACTAGAGAAATGAATTTTGAAAATAAAGCAATGAGAAGAGAAAAAGAATGAAAATACGTATATAACTAAATGTATAAAAATACTTTGGGCCTCATTAGGATGGCACTAGCGGTGCTGGGACCGGCTGCCAGATGTGCGGCGGTCCCGCACCACTGATTAGGATGTGACCGCCACACTGGCGGTCGCATCCTGCATCTTTGACATTGCAGCGGGTGCTGCTGACAGAGGCACCCGCTGCAATGCCAAAATGGCATGTGGTACATTGCCATGCACAACGTGGCAGGCACCGCGCGGGGCCTGCCACCTTGTGCATGGCAATGTAGGGAGGTATCATGGGTACCCCCACAGGGCAGACACCCCCCCCGGGGGCCCACAACGGGCCCCCAAAGCAATTCCCGCCAGCCTTTCCATGGTGGCATCGCTGCCATGGAAAGGCTCTGAATGCCACACATCCTGATATGGATGGCGGTGCCTGCTAGGCACCGCCACCATATTAGGCCCCCAGTCCGCCCAGACGGCAATCGTAATGATTGCCGGCCGGCGGAAAAGCAGCAGACGCACTTTGCGTCCGCCACGGTACCCCCCGCCATAATAATATGGCGTGGGTAATTCTGGTTACGATGGCGGGCGGATCGCCACCGCCGGGCTGGTGATGGCGATCCGCCCGCCATCGTAATCAGCCCCTTTGTGTGGTGTTTTTGATATATATATGGTGGTCGGCACTGTGGGTCGTTATAGTTAGGTCTGCATTTCCATAGGAAAAACATTTTTGTATTCCTAATAACTTTAGTGCCATTTGACAAATCTTCATGAAACTTTCTACAAAAATGTCTCATCCACTTCAGCTTCTTCCTGGAAAGTTTTAGGGTGATCTGTCAAACAGAGACAAAGAAAAATGAGGATCCCAGAACATGTTTTCCCCATTTAGTTTACCATTGGTAAATTGAACAGCGATACCACAAAAACCGCTGAGCGGATTTACACCAGATTTTGCAGAAAGCTAGATCTTGGTGTAGAAAGCGTGCTTTTTGTGATTTTGTGTAAATCTATTTTGTAGTTTTTGAGCAATAAAGGCTTAAAAACGTATATTTTGCACAGTGGAGAATTCCTGGGCTGACAGATATCACATTAGGATCTAATTGGTTGCAATCACATCAACAACGATGTGGCAGGAGCCATATTAGAACTCGGACTCAGCCCTGAGTCTTAACAAATAGGTAAAAAACAAAAGTCATAAGGAGGACGGGTAGGGATACCCTGACCCCCAAGGCGTGGGGCAAAAAACATTTTGGATGAGGTCACTGGGGCGTATTAAGGCTTGGGTTGGGAGGCTGCATGATCCCCTCCCCTTATTAATGGAATTAGGCCCAGGGAATGGGCTTCCAGGGGCCTATTAAGGTTTGTGGAGGGGGCTGCGCACCACCCTTCCCTTATTTTACATTACAACCCCAGAGGATGGGTCCCCAGGGCCTCCGACAAGCTCAAGGAGGGGTCTCATGCACCCAACCCCAGAGAAGGTATTTTTGGCCTGGGGGATAGGGTCCCCAGGGCCACTATTTGCTTTGGAAGGGGCACCGTGTGCCCCCTCCCCTAACTAAATAAAGGCCCAAGGGGAGGAGGTTCCTGGAGCCGATGGGGCTTGAGGAGGGACCTGGGGTTGGCTGCCCACAGGTGGCTGGATGCAGGGAGAGGCCACAGGCCAGGCCCTGTAGCCAACCTCATGCCTCACACAGATGAAGTCAGCACTTTGTGTGGGGTTGGCTGCCCATGGGGTTTCGGATGCAGGGAGTGGCCACAGGACAGGACCTGCAGCCAGACCCACACCACAGCTAACCCACAACTTTCACATCAAAAGATTTCCCACAATGCATGACGTACATCATGCACTAGCACTAGTATAGCAAAAATGAGAATCTACAGAATTCACACCTACATTGATTTACATCATGTACTGGTCTCCAAAGAGTGAGCCATCCAATATCTATTTGGGTCCACATTGTGTGCCATGAATTTGTATCCCAGTAATGAAACATCCAACATACTCTGCCATGAAGCCTCTATCTTGATTTGAATTCCACCCTGACAACAATATAGTATACTAAATATGATTGACAATATTATCATCCTTTTCAGTGTAGATTTTTCATTGTATACTGCAGCTGGGAGCTTCTTTTGCAGATGATATTTATGACACTTTGACCATGATTACAAGATTTGGTGTTTTTTCTCGCGCATGATAAATAACAATACTAACACCTAGCATGAGTTTGTGAGGAATAACGTGGATTTTGGTGTTTAATGCACCAAAATCCGCATGGCACTCTAAATATCGTACAATTTCTCTGGTTAAATTTCAGCAGGTTTTACCTGCCGAAATATAAGGACAGCTGAGGTATTTAATGCATCCGATAATTATCGGATGCATTAAATATATAGCCAAAC
The DNA here is from genome assembly GCA_963921515.1 of Calotriton arnoldi. Classification (NCBI taxonomy): domain Eukaryota; kingdom Metazoa; phylum Chordata; class Amphibia; order Caudata; family Salamandridae; genus Calotriton; species Calotriton arnoldi. The sequence continues at coordinate 1,915,851 of CAWUFW010002346.1, forward strand.
TCGTAATTTCGACACATGCGTAAACAGGGGTTTACGCATGGGTCAGAATTTTCCGACTCACTTGTAATCAGGGCCAATGTTAGTTCAGGCAGTATTCTGACAACGTTATTCTGGTTCCATGCCATTCCTACCCTTTTTAGGAGACACCACTTTTTAAGAGAAACCCACATATACAAAATGCTCCTAAAATGTTCTGTAATCGTATTTTCACTTTTCCTGTGCATGCTCTCCTAAACACCTTTCTATTTTTTTTTTTTAACTTTTTCTCCTTCTCAAACTCTTTCTTTCAGTTTTTGTAAAACTTTAAACTTATTAAAAAAGGAAAAGAAAAACTCTGGATAAATCGATATATCGATGTCAGCCAGATCTTAAAACCCATCTTCAATTTAAAGTAAAATACATTATTATGTTTTTACACTTTCTATGCCTAGGTACAACATTTTTCTGAATTACGTAACATTTTGCTTTCAAATAGGGTTCACCTAATCATGTCCATGTTTAACTTCCTGGAGCACATACTTTCAGCTAAAAATTCCCATAAAATCTCACGCAGACAAAAATAAGCCTGCATAAAACAGGAAAATTACAAAGTTTATCAAACACCATCCTGTTTTGGCTAGATAGAGTGCAGTGTGATATTCAAGGAAGGCCATTTTCCAGATAACAGGCACTTTCTGAACAAGGTATCCAGTTCCCTAGGTAGCGTACCTTGACGCAGATGGCATAGGAAGCACAAAGCGGTGCTCTTGCAGATAGATCCCCATCCAACAGCTTCCTGATAGTGCTAGTCAGCCCAAGGGGGGGTAAATGAAGGAGCGGCACCCCCGCTTTTGCTGGAGTGGTGAACCGCTGAATTGTGGTCAGACTGGCAAGGTATTGAGTTGTAGCAGCGCGGCTAGGGAATCCAACATGGCCACTGCCGCTGACTCGCAGTAAAATGGAGGCACAGTCCTGAGGCGATATAAGACTTACCTCGGAGCCTGCAGCTTTATCGCCTACTGATGGAGCAAGGACTCACAAATGAGACTTGCTCGGATGCAATCCTCTTAAAGTATTAATGTATTAAATTGTATTGTTTATACTAACCATTGCACACACAAATACAATTAGCAAGGAAGCTTGCTTATGTGTTTTTACTAACAAGTGACGCTTGTCTATTCTAAAATGGCCGCTAAAACGCGGGAACTTTACTGCGCATGTCTCAACCATATCACGTGGTGTGACGTCTTTCTTTGCTTGGTGGGAAAATTCTTGCTTCTGCGCAGTGTGATTTAAAATGGCTGCTATATGTTCTCACATGCTACAGCTTGCTCTTATGTTTTGTTTAAAACTGTAATATTCTAACGCTATTAATGCGGGGATAAGTTTATAAGTAAATGGGAATAGAATAGACAGAGTGGGTATACAGTGAAACATTTTATTTGTGATTTTAATATTTTCTTCTTTGACTTTAATAGTTCGTAAATGTTGGGCCTGGGGGTTGGTGAACTGAAAACTCGAATGACGTGGGTTATGCGCATGCTCCTTGAAAGACTGCCCAGAGCGGAAAGGATGAAGTCAACCTGGACGTCGTCCAAGGCCATGACCTGATGGCCAATATTGTCATATTCATGAAATGTCCTTATAAAATTGTAACATTGTACATGAAAAAGGCACAAACTTTGTCATGAGACGGGTGGGAAATAAAGCAAATGTATTAAATTTAAGGGGCGGTATTCTAAAACAAAGAGCTTTAAGAAAAGGCATTAAATTAATATGGTGTGAAGATCAACCCCCTGTCCCTGTCCAATCAGAAGTAGTGGCCCCATAAGTTAGCAACATTAAGGGGAGGTACATGGGCGAAGAAGGGTATAATAGATATAGAATTAGCAAATTAGCGCATTCAAGCTTAAGTACAGTGGAAGGAGCAGAGAATACTCTGGCACCAGACATACGAGCAGATCGATTGCAGACTGAACCGCTGTCCAGAGAGGTTCTGAGGTGGGGGCGGCGGAATCCATTAGAAGGAAGAAACAGGAGAATCGAGGAGAAGCGAAGTACCAGAGAGGGGAACGATGCAGGCGTCGTGGGTAGAGAGGTCACCGGTCCTGTCCTGATCCGGGAGGAGTCTTTCTTGCTCTTCATCCTTCCAGGGTCATATCTTTCCAACTCCTTGGCCAAGGGGTTTGGTTCTCGCACTTAGGTAAATATAAATGCAAACCTTAGTTGCGCTGCTGTCTCTATCTTCTCTTTTTCCTAAGGGACCGTCATTAATCGATAAATCATTGTTGTGCTCCCTCCTTGAGATTTGATTCAAGTACTATGTGGCTTTATATTTTACTCTGCTAAATCTTTAGATAAACATTTTAAAACTTCTTGACTTTGTGATTATTTAGAAATTATGAATTGTATGGAATGTCACTCATTTTAAATTTCCCAATTAGCAAAGGATTCATTGGTAAGTCATTACTCTTCAATCAGAAGGTAATTGGTAGCAGGGATTTGATAAAGAGTACCAACTGACCCACCAGCAGAAATTGCTAGCGTAGTATGAATGTATGGGCCCAAGTGAGTATTTTGTGTACGAATGCTTGTTGCTAGTAACCCGCTGGATCAGTTTTCTGGTTATCAGAGGATGGTTGTGTTTTGTTAATTGGGTAATGAGAATTTTATTTTTATGAACTAACATCCGCTTTTTGTTTAAAGTTTGTTTTATGTTGTCTAGAATCCCCGGGGAAAATTGAGAAGCGGTTGGTAAGTGGAAGCCATACTGCAGTGAGGTTATCTGTCAGGCAGAAATAGTACTGAAAAGTTAAGTAGGGCTATCAGTACTTGTTAGGGACTCTATGTGTGTGAGTAATAGCAAGGGAATATGCTAGTGAAAGTTTGATGTTATATCACCTAGAAAGGGTAACATTGAAGAAGTAACAGGTATTTCTGAAGCTTGCGTGAAGAGTAGACGGAAATGTTTTACTCGTAGTGTATGTATAGTAAACGGAAAGGTTTTACTAAGGGTGAGAGAAACTATCTTTTTCAAATTTAGAGAAACTGGCACGATAGCGAATGTTTTATGTTGTTACTAAATTCTAAAGAAGTATAGAGAAAATAAAGTTTTGCGTACGATTTTGTAAAGGGAGGGTCAGCTATCGGAGAGGAACCTGACGTCACAAACGCCGCGCTGGGATAGGTTAAAACCGCGGGAGTGAAAAGACTCTTGTAAAGGAGGGGTCAGTAGTCAGGAGTAACACTGACGTCACAAACGCCGCGCTGGGATTGGTTGAAACAACGATGGACAGAAAGGCGCAGATTGTAAAGGAGGGGTCGTCAGAAAAGACGTCACTGAAAAACCGCGCTAGGATTGGTCCTGAAGCAAAAGTTAGCTCGAATCTGATTGGTGGTCAACATAGAAGTCGAAATCTTAGTGGACAGTGGAAATTGTATGTTTAAACGTGATCCGACTTTAATAGGAGTTCGTCCGGATAGGAGATTCCTAGGATTTGCAGAATATAATTTCATACATCGAGATTTACCCAAAATGTACGGGGAAAAGAGGAAAATGTCAGTTCTACAAAAGATTAAGAATTATTTTAAAAGGATAAACCAATCAAGACTAGGGAAGGAATTATCATTCCACCAGCTAAAACGCCCGCATCATTCATGATGATGGAGAGAGGTTATCATACTTGTGTATGGTTAGAAAATTGGATAGAATATACCAAAAATGATGGAATATTAGCATTTCCTGATAATGGTACTTTCAATGGGAGAATTCTTCAAAATTTGAGATTAAGAATGAATGATTTAGAACCCATACCTAGATTAACTCAATACGAAGCCTTAGAAGAATGGGAAACTGAGGCATTTGAATGGGATCGACCCAGAAGTAATAGGGGTTATCGGGGATTCTTTCCCAGATACCAAAACGAGTCAAGGGACAGTCAGATGAAACAGTGGAGAAGAGCAATGCTTACAGAGGGACTGTATCCCATATTACTGGCAGAAGAATCGTCAGGGAGTAAATGCACAGAAAAGACCAAACATTTGGCTAGATTTGGAGATTCCGAAGACGAATTTATGGAAGATTTATCAAAGAATCCACCACCATATCAAGAAGGGACAAGTGGATGCCCCCCAAGTGCACCCTTGTTACGGACACCCTTGGTGCCTGAAGTATTACATGATTCACCAGTTAGTAGAGTGCTTCACAATAAAGAAAAGGAAGCGATAGATAGAAACAGAGCAGAATTAATTAAAAAAGAAACGCAATTAAGTGTTCACCCTGATTCATTGACCATACCTGTAACGATTGGTCCAGTGGTTCCCTTATATGGTGACAAGACAATTTATCCCAAACCTCTACTTGTACCTACACCTGTGAATGTTCCTAAACCGGAAGCAGTAGTAATGGTTGAGGATCACTTTAGTGATTGTGAGTCTATAATTTCATTAATGGACTTGCCCATTCAAGATTCTGTAAATAGTACTCGCAGAAGAGTAACACCTGGTTGCTCCAAAGATGTAAACATAATAACTTCATCAGGAACGAAAAGTGCCACAGTAGTTACACCTGAAGATTTAGAAAGGTGGACAAACAGAATACACCCCCAAAGATCATGGACATTTATAAATTAAAAGTTGAATTAGAAGAAATAATAGCAGGAAATGTAGGAGTAGATCGCCTAAATACTTACAATGAAGAAGAATTATTGTTCGTATGCAGAAGCATCACAAGAAATGCAAAAATATTTCATGAGAAATTATCAGATCTAGCTCATCAGATGGGAATTGAAATAGGGAAGTCAAAAGTATTGCAAAAACCCTATAGAGCAGATTTTTCAGACAAAGATTTAGAGAATATGAATGCCTCAGGAAGGAAATTACAAATAAAGGAATTAATGACAGTTTTGCAGAAATGGGGAGAGCTAGATAAATGGAAAGCTAGATGGACAAAGAAAAAGGAAGAGGCACGATATAGTAAAACCACTTCAGAATATTTGATGAAGGAAGCAGGGAAAGGAGATCAAATGTACCCGATGCGAGAAGTTCCAGGAGGGGGATATGTACATGTCCCATGGAGCAGACAAGATATTTTATCATTTACGAACGATTTCCCGAAATTGAGAGAAAAGCCAATTGAATGGTACAAGCAGGTTGAGAGGTTTGTGAAGGTGTCAAAGGTGTTGTTGAAAGACTTGGATGGTTTGTTTGACATAGTGGTACCTGCAGATTTGTGGACAGATTGCAAAATCACAATTGATTGGCCTAGTGAAGAGTATCCTAGAGATCCAAAGACAGGTGCCCCGTCCAATGATGTAATGAAAAAATATCAGCAGGTGATAACTTATTTGAAAGGGAAAATACCACCAAAAGAAACAGATTTGGTGAAAATAGACAGAACTACCGAAGAAGCCAGTGAATCGGTACATGCCTATTATGAGCGTTTATTGCAGGTATTTAAGCAGTATAGTGGATTTGAGGACATTGGAGATAAAAACATGAGTCAGTTTGTTTACCGATTTGTTTACGGTCTGAAGCCAGAGATTTGTCAGATGATTAAGCAGCACATGCTGTGCTGGCAGGGAAAACCCATTGACGAAATTTTGAAATATGCGAAATATTGTGGAGATGACATTGAGGATAGACACAAGAAATTGCAAGAGAAAGTGATGTGGGCTCAGGTGAAAATGGCTGAGCGACAGGGAATTAATTTGGATAATCCAAATGATAATCAAGGAAAAGATTCTGGAACGAATGGTGACACTGGGAACGGAGGAAAAGTGAGAGGACGAATGAGCAGAGAAGAGGCTAAAAAGAAGTTTCCTTGTCATGGATGCGGAAAATTAGGGCATTGGAAGGATGAATGTAAAAAGATTCGGAATAATAATGGCCCAAATCAAAATTTAAATCCACAGACGCAGAATGACTCACAGCAGGGTGTAAATCCTCAGAGTCAGTTGCCACCTGCACCAATACAGGGTAATGTAAGCAGAGCAAAGCACGGTACAGACGTCGGATATCAAGGAGGTAGGGGTAAGAATGATTATGTAACGTCACAATTTCTTTTACAGGACGATTTCTGTCCCTATAGTTCATGACGGTGCCTAGGAGAGGGGAAGAAGGAGTGCGTACTTGGTGCATCCTTACAGGTAGATCAGTCAGGTCCATATGTTGAAGGGAATGTGAAAGGTAATGATATTACTTTTCTTTTGGACACTGGTGCTACTAGGTCTACTGTGAGAACAGCAGACATCCCAGACCTTCCTCTCTCTGGAGAAGCTATCCAAGTTGTGGGAGTGGCTAATCAGAAGATTAGAACACCTCTTACCGAACCAATGGAAGTAAAAATCGGAAACTTTAGAGAAATGCATCAATTTGTAGTATGCGATTCCAGTCCAGTAAATTTATTGGGCAGGGATTTGCTGTGTAAGATGAACTGTACAATTTTCTGCACACCGGATGGGGTGGCAATTCAGACCCCAGATGAAGACCATGTATATAAGTTTATGATTGCAAAACAAGGTACAGAAGTGGATGAGATGTTTTCTTTGATAACAAAAGACGAATTTCCAGAAGAACTGAAAACTACAGTGAATTCCATAGCATGGGATTTCCCGGGAAAAGAAGTAGGACTTATGGCCAAAATAGATCCAGTTAAGATTATTGTAAAGGAAGGTGCGATTTTCCCAAACACTAGACAGTATAAAATGTTGTAGAAGGAAGCAATCATATAAAGTGACAGAAAAAGGAAAGAAGAGAAAGTTTGATGAGATTGACCTTGAAGATTTAAGAAGTGAATTATACAAGAGACTGAAAGGAGATGTGAAAGGTAGAAAGTGTAAAAATGAAAATGAAACTATAATATGCTAAAGGTTGGCATCTGATTGTGGGTAGTATTTTTGATGGCTCAGAAACGCCATCAGAGAGGGGATTGATGGAGCAAGGACTCACAAATGAGACTTGCTCGGATGCAATCCTCTTAAAGTATTAATGTATTAAATTGTATTGTTTATACTAACCATTGCACACACAAATAGAATTAGCAAGGAAGCTTGCTTATGTGTTTTTACTAACAAGTAACGCTTGTCTATTCTAAAATGGCCGCTAAAACGCGGGAACTTTACTGCGCATGTCTCAACCATATCACGTGGTGTGACGTCTTTCTTTGCTTGGTGGGAAAATTCTTGCTTCTGCGCAGTGTGATTTAAAATGGCTGCTATATGTTCTCACATGCTACAGCTTGCTCTTATGTTTTGTTTAAAACTGTAATATTCTAACGCTATTAATGCGGGGATAAGTTTATAAGTAAATGGGAATAGAATAGACAGAGTGGGTATACAGTGAAACATTTTATTTGTGATTTTAATATTTTCTTCTTTGACTTTAATAGTTCGTAAATGTTGGGCCTGGGGGTTGGTGAACTGAAAACTCGAATGACGTGGGTTATGCGCATGCTCCTTGAAAGACTGCCCAGAGCGGAAAGGATGAAGTCAACCTGGACGTCGTCCAAGGCCATGACCTGATGGCCAATATTGTCATATTCATGAAATGTCCTTATAAAATTGTAATATTGTACATGAAAAAGGCACAAACTTTGTCATGAGACGGGTGGGAAATAAAGCAAATGTATTAAATTTAAGGGGCGGTATTCTAAAACAAAGAGCTTTAAGAAAAGGCATTAAATTAATATGGTGTGAGGATCAACCCCCTGTCCCTGTCCAATCAGAAGTAGTGGCCCCATAAGTTAGCAACATTAAGGGGAGGTACATGGGCGTAGAAGGGTATAATAGATATAGAATTAGCAAATTAGCGCATTCAAGCTTTAAGTACAGCGGAAGGAGCAGAGAATACTCTGGCACCAGACATACGAGCTGATCGATTGCAGACTGAACCGCTGTCCAGAGAGGTTCTGAGGTGGGGGCGGCAGAATCCATTAGAAGGAAGAAACGGGAGAATTGAGGAGAAGCGAAGTACCAGAGAGGGGAACGACGCAGGCGTCGTGGGTAGAGAGGTCACCGGTCCTGTCCTGATCCGGGAGGAGTCTTTCTTGCTCTTCATCCTTCCAGGGTCATATCTTTCCAACTCCTTGGCCACGGGGTTTGGTTCTCGCACTTAGGTAAATATAAATGCAAACCTTAGTTGCGCTGCTGTCTCTATCTTCTCTTTTTCCTAAGGGACCGTCATTAATCGATAAATCATTGTTGTGCTCCCTCCTTGAGATTTGATTCAAGTACTATGTGGCTTTATATTTTACTCTGCTAAATCTTTAGATAAACATTTTAAAACTTCTTGACTTTGTGATTATTTAGAAATTATGAATTGTATGGAATGTCACTCATTTTAAATTTGCCAATTAGCAAAGGATTCATTGGTAAGTCATTACTCTTCAATCAGAAGGTAATTGGTAGCAGGGATTTGATAAAGAGTACCAACTGACCCACCAGCGGAAATTGCTAGCGTAGTATGAATGTATGGGCCCAAGTGAGTATTTTGTGTACGAATGCTTGTTGCTAGTAACCCGCTGGATCACTACAATAAACTGGTTGGCTTCCTGTCGAGCCGGGATCAATGGCGGAATAGTCCTGCCCTTTCGGGGGTCCCGGCTCATGGGCTGCTGTCTGCTGCAGGGGACCCATGATGCTGCGTACTCAGCGGAATCAAGGTCAGTGTCACCCAGCAGTGAGATCCAGGGAGCCTGAGACTGTGGTTTGCTAGGGGAGGGCTCCTGCGTTGCCTGGGGTGCAGTCGATTGCCTCCCTGACACAGATGATGCCGGCCTGAGGCCAGCGCGGCACTGCGGGGGAGCAGGTCCCCTCGTCCCTAGCGATGTTCTTCCTAGTCCTGCAATGGCCGAAATGCGACCCTTTCGGCACTGCAGAGTGAAGTGGCAGTCCCCAGCCATTATGGGCACTATAATAAGCGGGGAAAGGGCTGCGACACACGGCAGGACAAGACGCCACCTTCAGGGGCGTAGGAGACACAAAATTTCTGGGGGGGGGCAGGGACAACCTTGTGGACTTTCCAGTGACCCTATAGAAATCGCCCATTGCATGAGACCGTACGCCCGTTAAACGAATACAATCGGATAGTTTTGAAGTGAAATATTGAGAAAGGCAGGCATGTAGTCACAGTTTGCAAGTATGCATTATTGTTATTTGCATTCACAAAGTAATTAGACCAAATGTGGAAAAATCATGTATATTTTTTTTATAGTGCTGCTCATAGTTCACTCAGCTCTGTGATCTACATGGTACCCGTTCTTTGCAGCAGGCACATCAACCCTCCGCGCCACTTTACGATGAGCCAATACTTCCACTAGACAAAATTTCGAACTCTCACTAGTAGGAACATTAATCACCAGAGTTATCTTGACATTTTTATTGTTGCCTGAAAACTGCCTGATGCACAAGGAAGCTCATGTGCTTTTAAACCAAAAATTATTTTTAAACATGGCGCCCCCTTCCAAAGTAAACGCCAGGTGCAGCTGCACCGGTTGCACCGCCGTAAAGCCAGTCCTGCTCCCAGCAATGGGGCAGGACAAGCATTTCCAAAAATGGGATCAGAGCTAACCTCATAGCCATTATATGAGGAAAAAGATCGATGTAAGTGGTGAGGTGTTATACTTCCCCCAAATTCCAGCAAGCAAAACAATTTAACAGATTTCTTGTAGATGATTTAAGGGAGAGTAGACTTCTCCCATGAGAATTTTAAAAAAATTTTGGGATCAAATTTCTAAAACGCAGCAGACCCTTATGGGGCATTCATGAAATATTCCAGTACTTTCATGGTGCACCAGGGAAGCCTGGCTTTTCCTAGGAGTAAATCTGATTTTTATTTTAGATGTCTTAAGTCAGAAATAGCTTCCACTATACTAAGGTTCTCATTTTTCATATGTGAGCCCCTTGTCAATGAGTACATTCAATATGACAGTGCCAGAAATTTACCATGGATACTGCAGTCACCGTCATGGGTACCTCTAAAAATTCCCTCCGGTATACAAGGGTTAGAATTTTGCCATTGACACCCCCGATGAAATGATTACAGGAAATCTTATGACAAAAGTTACCTCAAATATCAGTTCCAACATTTTGCTATGGATCCACCCCATATGCTAAGAATTAGGTGCATCATGTCAGGGCCTTCGGCCAGGCATGGTGACATGTGTTCTGTGTCCCTGCCGCTGGATATGAGTGGGTTAGCGGCTTTCTCAGTTAGACTGTTCGAGACCCCACAGCCAATGATGGTGTCTTCACAGAATCATGTCAGGGTCTGCAGTTTGCCATAGGTAACACCTCCCATCCATAAGCTGTTAGTGCCCTTGTCCGTAAGGCAAGATTAACCTCCAGTATACCAGACCAGCACCACACGTGCACGCATAACAAACATATACACGCATGTTCACTGTATCTCTTGCACTCTTTCGTACCTTTGTACTTTGTCACACACACACACACTGCCACTCACACTTCCATTAGTAAATTTGTTTTTATTGTGTCAGAAAAGCTTGCCCTGCTGCTTTACCTGCCTTGCCTTTTAGTGAAACTTAATAAAAACAGATTCTCTATACGTTATTCAAAATAATAATATATTGCCTTGTCAATGTTGGTTACAAGTATGATGTGAATGAAAAATGCACTTCCTTAAAATAGCTGTGTGGGGCTTATATTTGGGTTCACGTGTGGATCAAGCAGTTACAGTACTGGAAATGAACTAATCCACATTCTAATATGTAGTATCACAGCATCCAACTGACCTTATGAAATGCTTGACTTCTTCGGCAACCATGGATTTCATCCAGTAACACATTACATTTTGGGGTTTTTGAGACCCAACTTGCAATGTAAAAGAAAACTACATGTCTCGGGATGAAGCATTGTGGTGAATGGAAAGCCAGGAATGGCTGAATCTGTCACACATTCTTCAATCCACCACCATACCCCAAAGCCTCCGCCCTAGTCTCCCTCCTCGCGCCATCCCACATTCTCAGTCCACTCTCCCTTCTTGCAGCAGCCCCGTTGTTGCAGATGGAATTAAGTATGCATCTAGTACCACGGAAAGAACAGGTATTTTTATGGGTGCCTTGGTAGAAATATGTGTAGATTCATGAGAGTTGAGCAATTTTTATATGTACACAGTAAGAGGTGTGCTCATGTAAGTGCTGGATGATGCTGAATAGTGTGAGGGAATGCAGCATGAGTGATGCGAGTGTAGGGTGAAAAATGTGCCGATGGGAGTGTCGGGTGATCTGCATGAATGCAATGTGAGAGGAAGGCCCATGTAAGTGTCAGGTGAGAGGAGAAGTGCAGAGTGAGAGGAGAAGTGCAAGGTGGTGTGAGCGGTGTAAATGCAGAATGAGTGGTGTGCCTGTGTGTGGTGCAGGGTGAATGGCAAGAATGAAAGGTGATCTGTGAGAGTGACTGGTGAGTGCATAGTGAGAGGAGTTAGTGCAGAGTGAGTGGTGTTCCTATGAGTTCCAACAGACTATTGTCTCTGTGTGCAGGCAGGATGAACAGGGTGTCTGTATGAATGCAGGCTGAGAAGTTTGTCCGTGTGAGTGCAAGGTAAAAGGAGAAAGTGAAGGGTAAGTGGTGTGACTCCAGGGTGAGTGCTGTGCTTTTTTGTGTGATATGAGTGCAGGGTGAGTGTTGTGCCATGTGAGCGCTGGGATGCCTTTGGGTAGCCATGCGCTCTATAAATGCTAATTAATAATAATAATAATAATAATAATAATGTGAGTGAAGTGTGAGCTGTGTGAGTGACAGGAGTGCATATGTGAAAGCACAATGAGCGATGTGACAGTGGGAGAGTAGGGTGAGAGGAGTGACTGCAGGGTGAGTGATATGACATGAGTTTGGGTGCGGGTGAAAGTGCAGAGTGAGAGAAATTAATGCAGGGTGAGAAATGTGCTTGCTTGTGTGAGACTGCAAAGTGAGCAGTGAGAGTGACAGGTGAGTAAAGTGGCACGAGTGCAGGGTGAGTGGTGTGCTTGTGTAAGTGCAGGGTGAAAAGCATGAGTGGTGTGAGTGCAGTGTGATCACTGTGAGTGCAGGGTGAGCAGTGTGCTGATGTGAGTAAAGGATAAGTGGAGGGAGAACGGCGTGAGTTCATGGCGAGGGACGAGTGCATTGCGGTTGCTGTGAGTACAAGGTGAGCGGTGTGCTCGTGTGAGTGCAGGGTAAGAGGAGGAAGAATGGTGTGAGAGTAGGGTAATAGCGTGAGTTCAGTCTGATGGCTGTGAGTGTAGGGTGAGCAGTGAAAGTGACAAGTTGACAAGTGAGTGGAGTGTCATGTGCATGCAGGGTGAGTGGTGTGCTCATGTGGGTGCAGGGTAGGAGGAGGGTGAATTGATGTGAGTGCATGGTGAGCAGTGTGATCGCTGTGAGTGCAGGGTGAGCGTGAAAGTGAAGGGTGAGTGATGAGAATGAGGAGTGAGGTGTGAGAATGCAGGATGTATACCAAGACACCTGGAGTAACTCAGAATTGCATTGACGTGTGGGTTGAATATGCACAGTATAAAGCCTGGCCACAGACTGAAGCCTTTTAGTTAAAAGTTGTGCTAGTAGAAGTAGGGCCCACAGAATGATCTTTGGTGTGGCGAATGAATTAAATTCCAGTTACAAAGGTGCTACATCTGTGGCAAAAAAAAGCAAAAAAACTGTTCAGTTTGCAATTGCCAATTTGGGAATTTTTCAGGAATCCCCTGGCAATCAGAGGTTACAGGCTCCAACTTCAACAATGACAGGCTTTTAGCACTGATGTCCTGGGGCTTTGCCTTTCTGTTGGAAACAAAATTAAGAACCAAGTCCATCCCTTGAGTACTTGAACCCGTGTGTTTGTGATCAATAGTTGTCCATCACTTTATTCTCAACACACAGTTCAATGCTGTACATAAATGTTAGAGGGAATTAATATAGCATGCAACTAGTAAGACATTTTTTTCCACAACCAGGACTTATGCTATTTAAAAGGCACTGGCATCAACGTATGCAGTGCACTTGCAGGAGGGAAAGGCAGATGGGTTGTATTCTGTTGACCCCTAGTGGGTCCCTGTCGACCCTTCCCAATGGATAGTGATATAGAGTGATGTGTTCCAAAGTTCTTGCTGCAATGCCTCACCTTTGCACTGCACCTTGTTTCCGTCTTCGCAGTCCTCTGCCGGCCGGTTCTGCTGTTTGCAAGCTAGGGTGAGAGCCATGCTGATTTAGTGGTTTATCATCCACACAGCCCAAGGCAGTCCCACTCAGTGATTGTGCACTGACTTGGCCAAGAAAGCCTCGGTTTCTGGTGCACATACTTGTGTCTCTGAAGGAAGGCTGTCATGGAACTCTGGTTCGTGAAGAGGCTCTGCTTCGCCGAAATCCTATGATGGTTGGGGTTCTTCAGTGGGAGATAATGCTCGAGCCCAAGCAGGAACCCAACACTCAAATAAAGCGAAGATCCCTCCTCGCATCACAGTGGTGATCCAAATGGGGTCTAATTGCAGTAAGAAATCTGGATTTATTGCCAACTTTCTCAAGGTGCTTTGGTTTCTTCTGATAAGACTGACAAATTTTGTCAGACTTTCTAAACACCAAGCCTCCCTTTTGCATCCTGATACACTTCCACTGTCTGGGAAAACGGCTTCACCCCGACTTGTGCACTGGAACATGCCTGGGACGTCCAAATGGAACACGTAGGCCTTCATCACTGCTTCGCATACACGCATACTGGATATACTACAATAGTCACACACAACATACACTTGGACGGGATTAGGTGATAAAACAGGGTATAAATCACCCTCTTCTTGCCTTCCATCCTCTGTATACCTTATATTTCTGAGAATAGCCTCCTCTGCCTCGTGCCCATCTGCCACAATCCTTCTTATTGTAATTCTCCAATTGGCTGATACCTCATTTCATCGGTCACAACCTCTCCTCTTTAAAACCCTATCCCTGTAATCTAACATTAACTAATCTCTACCAGTCTATCTATCTCACCAAACATTCACCTGAAGCCACATAGCCCCCTCTAATTAGCACACCGCTCTGGTATTAATACATAACAAAATTAATGGAGTAAATGCATGCACTATTTCTTGAGAGCACATTAGTAATCACAATAACTAACAATAACCACTAACCTTGGGTTCCGGAGTAGCATTCTACTCACCGTAAAGCGCTTAATTCCTCGTATGGGGTAGTAAGTGCTACATAAATTGAATTACAGCTACAGGTACGTTGAATTTTTTGGAGGGGGGAGAGGGGTGGGGAATCACAGGATGACATCTTTTGTGAGTGCTTAGCAGTCACAAACACTCCTGCTTCAGGGCATGTCGCAGGGGCACCAGTGTCTCAAAACCTCACCACACAGCCTGGGAGTGCTGATATTTCCCTGGACTGCAGCATGCTGCTGACCAGGCACGGCCGGTCCATTTGGGTGGAGGGGTCACGCCCTTCCACCTTTTGCCCCATACGAACAGTGTCCTCAGGCTGAACAAAGGTCAGCCTGACAGACACTGTTCACTTCCAGTTCAGGCAGCCAGGAGCCAGACATGCGCATTTAGCACAGGCTCCTGGCTGCCTGAACTGAACTTTGCTGGGCTGAGGAAGTCACAGCTCCTGTGGGCGTGATGTCCTCAGCTCAGCAAAGGTCCCTGAGGCCCTCCCCTCAGTGACGAGGGGTAGCATCACTGATTGCCTTGCACCTGGGCGCTTCAGTTTTAAGCCCTGAAGCGCCCAGGGTTGAGTGTCAATCAGTGACACTTCATCACAGAGTGGGTTAGGGTCAGTAGTTTCACTGACCCCATCCCCCTCTGTGATGACGTTGGGACTGCTGCCTTCCCTCATTGGCTGACCCTAGGTCAGCCAATGAGGGAAGGCAGCAGTCCCAAGCCTTCGGGAACCACTGAGGGAGAGCTGGCTGCAGGTAAGTGTGTGTTTTTGTTTTCTTTTTAAATTATTATTTGGTGCATGCGTGCGTGTATGTATGAATGTTTGGGAAAGAGTGTCGTGAATGAATGTGTTTGTGCGCGTGTGTGTGAATGCATGGTTGTGAGTGTTATGTGTGCATGTGTGTGTGTCCCGTCCGCCCCCCTCCCTCCAAAACTTACCGGCCGCCACTGCTGCTGACAGTTCTTCCTGCCTAAGGTCCTTGCAGTCTTCCTTTTCTGGATAGCTTCTCATTTGTACAAGGACACCTACAGCACCCCTCCTTAACACTCATTCAGCTTTTTCCTTTAAAGTAGGCTCAATGCAGTTGTTCTCCTAGCAGGTTGCAGAACTTTCAAGTCTCTTCCCAGCACCTGGCAAAGTGGATTTGTCAGTCAGAGACTCCATACCGTGGAGCACAGAAGAGTTTCTCGTTCTCCATTGGTGAAGGACCTCGGATTCTGGTTCCAGAGAAAGCCTGGCACATTGGCTAGTGGTTTCTGTCCCGTACTTATAGCAAGTCAGCAGGCAAACTCAGCTCTGTGACCTGCTTCAGACAGTTCCTGTCTTTAGTGTATTCCTTACATCGATAGCCTTTGTTTCAGTGCCAGCAGGAAGACAGGGTTATGTTGGGTGTTTCCTACCAGGGAGGTTTCTTATCTGGGAGGTTTCCTGTCAGAGGAGACCCAAAACTAAGGCAAAAAAGATGGAGGGGCTTCTCCATTCAATTCCCCTCAACTTGCTGTGGGTAACACTGTTAGGGAAGAATGGAGCTGGAGGGGGGCAAAGGGTTTCCCAACACTACAAAAGGACCTTAGTCTCCTTCATTCCAATGCTTAGAGTCTGGTCCACCACAAAGGGCTTCAGTAATGCATTGGAGGAATCCTGCAATTCATAATGATGTCTGGGCTCTCTCCTACCTTATGCACTTCGCCAGTACAGGAAATCAAAATGGATTCCTGAGTGACTACAGCCTCATGTAGCATTTAAACTCCACACACATCCTACTTGACATACATAAGCTATTCACTCATAAGTCATCCATGTCCAGGGTCCCAGAATCCCAAGAGAATTTTGAGGATTACCTTCACAGGGGGGACATGCACCTCTCAAAGGGGGACCCCCTGGAATTCCATCACTTGATTTCCTCTTCTATCTCAGCACATCATCAGCAAATTGGCATCAGATCCACATAATCCTCCACTCAGATGTTGTCATGCTGAGTGCCACACTGCCTTTATTGTTTAACCCTTTGGGTGCGGCCGGAATTTCCCCGCGGTGCGGGAAAATTCCACGCGTGCGCAGATCGGACGGCTCCCGGCCGTCTGACGCACACGTCCACCGTGACGTCGGGCGGCCGGGGGCTGTCCGACGCATGGAAGGGGTTAATGGCTTCAAGCCTCCTCTAGCATACCTGTTGCACCATTGGCTGTCTGGAGATGCTGCAGAACACAATTCCTGAGTTTCAATTGGAGAGCACAGTATGAATCATCTTAGTAGGTGCTCCTTCCTTACTTCTGAAAATCTACATTTACTATGGATCTTGTAATCGCTCAGCAGAGTTTGGGATGCCTGTACATCATCTTCATGTACAATGTGTCGTAACTGTCATCAGTACCGACAGCAGTACACAAAAAAGATCTTCACTTTAGAGACACCAAAATGATGGGTCTTATTTTATTAATTGTTAGCAGGCTTAAACCAGAGTAACAATCACATTTGACTACAAACATAATGTGAACAGTGCTTTTAGTACCAGTGGGTAGGAATGGGGAGTGCTGCCTTCTTGCCCTAAGGAAATTACTAAACTTGTATATCTTATGAAAGCAGCTTCAGGTGTGACCTCCAATACCTATGTCAGGGGCTCTCTCTCAACGTGGCAGTGGAAGTCAGTAGGGGAATCAAAGGGCTCATTTACAGCATCTTTCCTCCCGTCTAGCCCCAATAGAGTTCTCCTTCTGCCCTTTTCCTCTGCCCGCTCTCAGGACCATACCCTGCTCACCTGTGTTCTGTTCGGTTTTCCATTCTTTCCTCTCCCCGCTGTGTCAGGTGGGGGTAGGACCTTCTCTCCTCTCTGTGCCACAGTCGAGGAGACTGCATACAACTTCATATGTAGACTGCTGAACTTGCACTCCTTTCCCCGGCAATCCCCTCCATAAACTGCCTACATTGAATCAGCAAAATCCTTCACTCTTATGCTGTGTGCCATAGAAATTGTCTCCTGGTCTCCCACCTGTTACAGGCACTCTTGCCAGCTACAGACGCTGTAGCCCCTGCACTAGAAAACTGCAAAGCTGAACAGGAGTTCAAACATCAATTGCAAGATGGTCACCACTGTGGTAAACTACAAAAAACATGGATTCAGGTTCACATCTGCCCAGCTGCAGCCTAGGAAAATCTTTGGTCTATAAAGTTTTCCACTTTGAATTTACTAAATTCAAGCCTTGCTGGCAACAGATATCAGCTACATAAAACGTGCTGCACATAACTGAAAGTAATCAAACTCGTTTCAATGAAGAATGTACCACATGTCTATACCTGCTGCACAAAATATTTTCTGGTTTTGTAGAACTTTTTAACATTGCTCACACATGCTTGTGGTCACTTCTGAGCAATTTCCAACAACAAAGTGTGATTGAAGTAAAAAAATAACTAACCTTAGCAGAGGTCAACAATGAGAGAAATTATTCTGATTATAGCTCATATAATTGCAGAAGCTGTGAAGTTTCTCACCCCCCCCCAGATTCCAAACTTTGAGACCAATGAGTTATCCTACAGCATTTCAAATTATTGGGGTATTGCCAGAGGTTCATTGGCCAGGGTATGAACTCCAAGCTGTAAATCCCACAGAGAATGCCCCCACCGTCCTTAAACTGGATTGTCTATAAGGCACTGAACACCAACATAAAATGTGGCAGCAGTTTGCCTGTGGAAGAACAGGCGCTTCAACAGCTGAGCACTGATTTTTGAGGCTACGTAATGATGGTCACTTGATGCAAGTGCAACTAAAGCTTGTACATTTGTAAAACAGTTAGAATTGCTTTCAACGCTTAAAAATGAATGCCCCCCAGGAAAATAGTTATTCAGGTTTAAAAGATTCCAACAAAGCAGTATGTCATAGCTCTGGGAAACCAACAGTAATGACTAAATTACAACAAAAATGAAAATTAAGTAACAATATATTCTTAACAAAAAGTTCTCTTGCAGACTCTGTAAACAAAAACAAATGGCTGGTATTAATTTTTTTTGGGGGGGAAATGTGTGGTCCCTACTTGTGAGATACCTTTTTACTACATGCACTCCCCCACTGTGGCAGTAAAAATAAAATAAAAAGTAAGAAATAGCGAATAGGCAGAGTGGGGACACATGGGATACTGGAATCAGTCAACAAAACAACAAAACCTCCATAACCAGTTCCAAAGGAATGTAAATGCTCTTTTGAAGATCTGTGAAAAACGTTTGTGTGTCAGAGATAAGACCCCAGACACAGCAGCCCGAGCTGCAGCAGCAGCCCGGGCTGAGACACACGACGAAGGGGGCGGGGGGGGCAGGGGTGCTAAATTCCTTTCAGCCCCATCAAGCATACAGCCTGATCACAGGTAACTGGAGGCAAGTGCATGGCCATTATGCATAGCGCTTTTGCGCGCTAATGGCCCTGCCAATCACAGAAGGGAGAGGGGAATTTCCTTTGTCCCCTCGTCCCCCCACTCTTGTCCCCCGTGTTCCCCGCAATCCAAACTCTGGGGGGGATATATCCCCCTCGTCCCCCACACTTCCTACGCCCATGGCCACCTTGCTGCACAGCAAGCACCTTTTTGGGACAGCTCTACCCTGCCCCCGCCTCTCTTTCCCACCACACTCCCCCGCTCAGAATTCGGCCCGAGTGCCCGAAGCAACTACCGCGCCACTGGAGGGCAGGGTGAAGAGGGCGCCAGGGGACTGGGAGCTATGATGTGGATCTTTGGTGACTGACTGGAGGAATGGCTCCCGGAACTCCTCAGTGAAATAGGTGGGATAAAGGTGGCAAAAGAAGGAGACCAGGACCTTTGAGGGTCACATAAAATTAATAAGATATATTCATGGGGGCTACCCACTCTGATAGCCCTCTTAGTGATCTGCAGATTGACAATGGAATATGGTGGTACATGGGGCCAGACCAACTAAAGAAGCTGTTTACAGTGTCTCTGCCCCGAGGCTGATCTGCAGGAAGGCATTGTTGAGGCCGTCATTTCCTCCACCTCCCATCTTACAGATACCAACGAACCACACTATTGAAGGGGCATTGTGAACTGTGGCGAACAGTAGGTTTGCGGCAGGGGACTAGAACAGCCCCCTGCAGAACTTGTGTACTGTGAACAAAAGGCAGCAGCTATTTGCCTGACATTGGGATGTGAGAGGGGCAGCATAGCTAAGTGAGGGGAACTGAGCCACCTGATAGTTGTCTAAGTGAGGTGATGAAAACCTGAGGGACTTGTCTGAACTCTTGACAGCCTACGGCGATCCCCCTCTCACCTCAACCAGCATTGATACTTTTACCTGGCTGGAGCGAGAAGCAGCGGTGCTGGCTGCATCCCCACCATTGTCACTTGGGGTAGTGACATCTAGCTGCACCACTACGCATCAACCACACAGCCAGTGCTCATTGCCTTCCTCCCCCCTCAGCCAAGATGGGGAAAACTGCTAGGAGAAGAGACCAGGAACCGGACACCACTCCAATGGAAGTCTCCCTGAATACTAGGAGGGAAGAAGGAGACAGAACAGGAGTATTGGGACTACCTGAAGGCCCTACCCTACAAGACATCATGCACTCTATGACAGCCTCTTGTGAGGTGCTTGAGGCTAAAATAGACATGCTGGTGACAGATATGGGAATATTGCAGGTCGGCCATCGATGCTTGGCAGAGCGAGTCACTACAGCAGGGAGGGATATCGCAGAGTTGCCACCGACATTGAAGACAACAACTGAGCGGATCACTACATTGGAGACCAAGGTCAAGACACTAGAACCTAGAGCAGAATATGCGGGAAATATTTTGCGGAAGAACAACATCCGCTTAATAGGATTGCCCGAGAAAATTGAAAGGTCCAACTTGGTGGAATATTTAGAGGGATGGCTCAGAGAGGAGGTGGCAGAAGAAGGACTCTCCTCATTTTTTGCCTTAGAGAAGGCACACAGGGTGCCGGCCCAAACCTCCACTTCAGGTAGCCCCATCGAGACCGATAGTGGTCTAACTACTGTACTATAAAGACAGAGACCACATCCTTAACCAAGTCAGGCCCAAAGGAGACATTACTGTGGAGAACAGTGCCGTTCGAATATTCCCGGACTTCTCCAGGGAAGTGCAAAGACAGAGGTCGTCCTTCCTAGATGCAAAGAAAACAAAATTGAGACAACAGGGGATAGCATATGCAATGATTATCCCAGCAAAACTGAGGGTGGCAACAGAGGGAGGGGTGCAGCTTTTCCAGTCCCCAGAGGATGTCTGGAACTGGTTGGATCAGCATCAGATTAAACCGCAGAACCAAACGCCGCAACACGGTGGCCCCCATGTTGGAGGAGGTGCGCCAAAAGAGGCAGAAGGCAATGGAGGAGCTGCTGAGTGGCAGCAGATTAGGACTTCCATCGATTGAAGATGATACAGAGACAAAAGACTCAGACTCTGACCATGGCTCTACAGTTTCCGTGAATTCCAATACTGGCCTACCCATAGTAACTCCTGGGACTTCTGATTAAATCATCTAAGATGCCCCACAGAAGGCACCTTACAACTGAGATGGGAGTAAGGCAGAATGGGGTGATGAGGAAGAAGTACATAATGATCGTTGGTTCTCCCCCTGGGCTGGAGAGTATAATCTGCTTTGCTTGTTGGATGGGTAAACTTGGTTGTGGAGCATGGAACAGCCTTATTCTACCAAATAGAGTTGCATGTGGGAATTCCTGCGAATGATTGCAACATGTTTGCAAGTTTGGAGGGGGAGTCATTGCCCACTCTTCCTGGGATGTGGGAGTTGGGGTGAATGTTACATGCTGGTTGCATGTGGGAGTTTGAGTTGTGACGCATTGGTTGTAGTCTCGAGGATTTGGTCATTGAGGTCCCCGGGAACCAATGAACGTGTACCCCATGGAGGGGTGAGAGTTTGAAACTCAGTATTGTGGGTCAATGGATACCTCCCTAAATTATACATTCCTGACCTGGAACATTAGAGGGATGCATACACACATTGAGGAAACGATATAAAGTCTTCTCCTATTTAAATCCGAGAGGTATCCATATACCGCTCTGACAGGAGACACATTTGACAGCCAAAGAGGGAGCAGCATTGCAAAGACGGTGGAGAGGTCAAGCCTATTTCACCACTTACTCGGCATATGCCTGAGGCACACTGATTTGGGTTCATGCAGGGGTACTCTTCCAACACACAGGTCACTTGATAGACCCAGAGGGCAGATATGTAGTAGTGACAGGCCGCTTAGAGGGTCGAGATATTGGGATCATCAATATATATGCCCGAATGTGGATCAGGGCCATTCCTTGCTACTCTTTCAAGGTCACTGGCCCCTTTCTCTTCTTCATACAACAGTAATGGGGTGACTTTAATTGTGTGGCAGACCCCCAACTTGGATCACTCACATCGCCCACTGTGAGATGCGCCCATAATTCGGACATCCCGGGCCTTTACTGATTGGCCGGCTAGATGGGGTCTGATTGACACCTGGCATCAGTTGCTCCCACAGGAGAGAGATTACTCCTTTTTTTCTAGTTTGCATAAATTGCACATATGACTAGATACATTTCTTTGCACCCCAGATGCTCATGCATTAATAAATGATGTAGAACATCTATTCCACACCATATCAGACCACAACCCAGTGCTAGGTTGGATCAGTCAAAGGGAGAGCCATGCTGTATATCATACTTGGGAATCAGAATTGTTCATGAACGGACCAACCTGCTGGAAGGGAACGTGGGTCTAGCTATTAGGTGGCTGAAAGGGAGTATGGAATTCTGGCAAACACTTCCCCTATCAGTAGCAGGCAGAGTGGTATTGCTTAAAATGATAGCATTGCAGTGACTGCTTTATTTCTTCAAGGTACTACCACTGAGGATCCCCAGATGGTTGCTCAGGGATATAGACTCCTCGACCACAGGATTCATATGGGCCTCCGGGCACAAGCGGATGTCATTAACTATGTTGCATTGCCCGGTGTCAAACGGGGTTCTAGCAGTGCCTGACTTCGAAGCATGCTACCTTGCTGCACAGCTGCAATGGTTCACTAACTGGATAGCAGGAAGACGAAATTCAACCCGTGCACTAGGACCATGGGTACCAACATTAGATAGATTACTGAAAACTGGCTCCCCAATATAGATGATATTAGGGAATTCCAGGTAATGCGCTGCTGTTGGTCCCGCCTCCTCCAGAAAACGCAGCAAAAACTCCCTTATACACCTGATTTACCTATAACAATGCTCAACACGTTACCCCATGGCGGAGACTGGGGAGGGTTGGCAGAATGGGTGACTGCTGGAGCGACGAAAGTAGGGGACCTGTACCATGGCGGCGAACTCCTCCCTTTAGGGGCAGAATTTGACCTCCCGCAGGGCCACTTCTTGCTTCACAGAGCAGTAACAACAGCATTCCGCAAGCACTGGAAGACGGGACTGATGGAACACCAACCCCATGGGACTAGCCAATATATAGTATCAGCTGATGGGACATATAGAGCAGTGACAGCCCTCTATAGAGCTATATGAAGAGAGGTACTCCTGCCTTTATTTAATCTTCGCACCAAATGGGGGCAAGATCTAGAGATCCCTATCCCTGAGAAAGACTGGGTGACGATATTAGAAAGAGTACCAAAAGTATCCAGAAATGCAATTTTTAAACTGAAACATTTGTATGTACTACATAGGGCCTACCCTACACCTAATCGCATCAATAGATATTTCACCATGGCTGACTCTGCTTGTCCAAGATGCAGGGAAATAGGGGCGGGACTCATGCACATGCTGTGGCACTGTCCAACCTTGCAGGCTTACTGGGAGGAAGTAATGACTGTCACTGCAGAGATTATAGACAAAGAAATCTCCCCCAAGACACTGTCTACTAGGCTAGTTCCCCCATGCATCTGAAATGAAAGTAACAAGCAGGTTCCAAGATTTGACCTTTATATTAGCAAAGAGAGAAAATACCAAACACTGGAAATCCTCAATAGGCCGTAGAGTGGCCACCTGGCAAAAGGAAATGAAGAAATGGGCATTATATGAGGGAGAGGTCCTGTTGAGAAATGCTAGGAAGGGTATAGGCATGATTGACACGGCCCAAGCTTGGGATAGCCTGAAAACCCCATATTCCCAGTCAGGAGTACAGTCCCCGGGAGACTCCCCTGCTCGCCCATCTCCTCCTGGATGTGAGTAGACTGAATGACCCCCCACCCCCCTTAAATTTAAATTAATTCAGTTTAGTGTAGTGCATCC
This sequence comes from Calotriton arnoldi, assembly GCA_963921515.1. NCBI lineage: Eukaryota > Metazoa > Chordata > Amphibia > Caudata > Salamandridae > Calotriton > Calotriton arnoldi. The sequence continues at coordinate 1,939,216 of CAWUFW010002346.1, forward strand.
TCCCCCCGAACCACTAAAACACAAATGATGGAGAGCCATCTAGAAATTCATTGCAAACACAAAAGGGACAGGGCCAACCTATCCTACTGACTACTGCATCATAAAGGAACACAACTCCCCCAAGGGAGGAGGGTGGGATTGAAGGAGTTAATGAGTGAAAGGTAATCATCTTACTGACCATTATAATAGTGATGGGAACTGAGAGCCCATTGTGGGCCACTGCTGGATATAACTGCCTGATGAATCATATAAGTGCTGAAATAACAATAAAATGTGTTTAAAAAAACAGAAAGTATCCAGTTCCCTAAAACACACTCTGGGATCTACACTGCTAGCATCCTGAAAAACAATAGCGAGCAAAGAAGGGCGCTTATTTTGACTGCTGTCACTCTTGTAATATCAGCTGTCTAACTGGCCAAAATGCACATCAACTGTATTAAGGAAGTTATAATTTTCAAACGAAATGAGTGCTGCACAGTCATTTTTGCCTTCTCCTTTACCACAGACAGCTCCTGGAGGTAAGGAATCTGTAGGTCACAGTAGGCAGCCAACTTAACTCTTATTTTTGCACATTTACGTGATCATGGGAATGTTCTGCTCGTCCCAAACTATCCTGAGAAAAATACGTATGCATCTGAAAGCTTAATTTTAGATAGCGTTTCAGTTTCAGTGCTATTTTTGGCACACCTGTGTCATATTGTAATACACTGTACGCCGAGGTGAATGCTTTTCTCATCAGATATCTTCAGATAGTTCAGAACGTGGCATATGCTTTGCAGTTTGTGCTAAGAGAATGGGCGACGTCAATCCCTGACCTTGCAACGATTGCTTTAAGAGGGCAGCCAGATAAAGTTAAAAGCATTAAGAAAAATCCACGTTCATGAGCTTGAGAGATTTATCCCACCTCTTATAAGGATCTTAGAATACCACCCTGTGCCTTTGAAACAAGTAATATAATTTCTATGCCCTCACCGGTAATATATTTACATATATCTGGGACTCTATATTAATTGACGTATCTAGCATTAGCATTACATTGACGTTGTATACATTTACCTAACTTGACAACAGATTTGGTGGCTTCATTTGGATACACAGGTCTAAGCAAAGGCAATGTATAAGAGTGTGCAGGTACATCCATAGGTAGCGATTGTGAAAACCAATAATGAGAGGCACACATGTACATTTATCACCACTAACAGCATAGGAAAATAGCTCTAACTTGACATTGGCTATAACTATAGCATGTGGGTGCACTTATAAACACAGATATCACAGGTACACATGAATCTGCAATAATAATCACAAGCACGGTGGGGTGCAGTTGTAACTACAGGCAATCTATATCCATAGTTATAACCACAGAAAGCACTGGAATATAAAACTAACCGCAGGCAGCATTGCATAGACCTACCACGTTAAGTATAATGAGTGTAGAGCTATATTCACAAGCATAATGGGTACAGCTATAATGTCTGCTGCATGGGCGAACAACTATAAATGCAGCCAACAGGGAAGGACCGGCAGTTTGGGGACACAGCTACGAATATATAAGGATTGGTTGTAAAATTATAACTACACTTTTCAAGGATTCAGACTAAGGTGTGCAGGCAAAATATGTGTGCAGCAGTACCCACAGGCAAAATGGTATAGAATTACAAGCTTATGTGGCATCCAGCTTCTAACACTTTAGCTTTGATAGAGCAGAGCTGTCTTCTTAGTCTGAGGACGCATTTAGTCTACTTACTTCATAGCCCAGTAATAAAGGAAATCAAGCAATCCCTCTGTTTATCTGTGCTGTGACTGTGTAGACTACATAGGGGCATATTCACAAGGAGCTATCGCCGAATTAACGGCACTTTATTGCAGCCAAAGTCGTGATAAATTTACCCCCCATTCACAAGCCCGTGTTAACAGTCCACAGCACCAGTTTACCCGCGATAGGAGGCGCAAAAAACATCGCCACAGAGGACCCTCGCAAATATCGCTAATGAGATGCAGAGTAGGCGTTCCCGTGACAAAAGCAGAGACAACAGCACACCTCAACATTCACAACGACCAGCCACATCCGCGATAAAAACACAAAACAGGCGATAAGGCGCGTTAGCACCAGGAAATCTACACCAGCTCTGACCTGGTGTAAACTCGGACGGCAGCCAGCACCACAAAATGGAGCACAGCCCAGGGCCACATCCGAAGGGCAACAGATGCCATGGAGCCACCCATCATGCGGCCCGGACACCCAAGAGGGCCACAACACCCACCCCCACCAACCCCAGGACCCCATCCCACACCCGGAACACCCCCCCCCGGACCAACACAGATGCAGCGCAGACAAAGACAGCGGAACCCCAGGAAACATACCAGCCGCACAGACCCAACACCTGACAATGTCACCTTCCACTACAGGCTGAAAGGGACAGCCAACCTACGCATCCTGACCATCATCGCCTAACAGGCCTACGGCAACAACACAGCGGACAACCAACATCCCACCCCACACAAAGCTGATGGCGTGGCTGCACCTGTTGGCCCTGGGACCCCTCATCCAACACCCGCCAGAGTCGGAGGAGTCTCACAGCCAGCCACATACAAGTCCCCCACACCTGCCCTGGACATCACCATCACCCTGGTACCCCAGTCCCCATATGTACAACACAAGGCGCAGGATCCGCTGGAGACCAAGCAAGGGCCATACGCCATAGCAGGATGCACGCACGTGTTGGGGGCAACACACAGCACACATGTACTACCTGTGCCCCCTGGTAACACAGCACACAATCAGCGCAACCGGAAGCACACGTCTCACACCAATGTGCAGGCAACAACAGAACACCGTGGAACACCCAACAATGTCGCCTCCAAATACACAGCCAGTGTGCATGATACCTTCATCCTCCGACAGTCCATCATCAACCAGCGTTCCCAGGATGGCAACAAGGGAAATGCACACCCCCTTGGCAAGTCCGAAATGAACACCCCACACACCTCAACACCACAACCATGCAACTCACAACTCTGGCAATGCACATGTCACAAAATCACATACAACAGGCACAACAATATGCCCACCCACCAGACACAACAGAACCACTTACAATGTCCACATGGGCAAGCCCTGAACATGAGCCAGCAACGGCATGGCACCTCAGCCACACAATATCCGAATGTGGGGAGAGGTGGCAACCAGGCATGTGTGAAGGATGCAGTAGAACCAGATTGGGAAAGTATACAATGCCAACAGTGCCGGAGATGTGCTGGACACCTCGCAGTATGCAGAACACACCCATATCCATGGCGACATACACAGCTTGCGTATGGAGTGTAGTGGACAGTGGACGCCACCATGTCACCACAGCCAGTGGGGGACATCGCGGAAATGTTGGCTGTTACGCCCCCCCTAAGCGTCAGCGGAGTTGGATGGCCCAGCGTACACCACGCCAGCGTAGGGGTGTGAATAAAAAGCATGTAGGCCTGGGCGTGGTCCTCTTCCAGAAAGACCAACGTCTCTGCCAGGGCGGCGCCTCCCACCCCTCCACGAGGCCGACGCCGTCCTCGTGAGCCGAGTTGCCTGCGATGCAGTGCGCCTGCCGGTCCCCGGCACGCTGGACCACGAACACGTCAGGCCCGCCCCTGCGCAGCCAGGCCACACTGATCACCTTCCGACACCGGCGTGTGTCAAGGAGGGCCCACCACGTGCCAGCGCAAGCTCCAAGCCCGAGGCCCGCGAACTTGGCAGTCAGCTCAGACCACCAGGCCTCCACGACACAGGCCCGCTTTATTCCCTTTCGTCGATGTACTCCACTGCCGCCCCCGGACTACTCTTCGGACCAGTAGGTCCCACATGTGGAACTGTGTCTTGAGTCATGAATGGCAGTGACCCCATATCCCGGCCAGCGGCCACAGCACCAGACCCCCCCAGTTCAGTGAGGCATAGTTCCATATGGGCATCTTGCGACACGTGGTGCCACTAACCCTGTTCAACGCCAGCCTGCTACACATGGTGCCACTAACCCTGTTCAATGCCAGCCTGCTACACATGGTGCCACTAACCCTGTTCAACGCCAGCCTGCTACACGTGGTGCCACTGAACCTGAACTACGCAGGCCGGTGGGGCCATCCAACCTATGCCGGCAACACAAGGTGAATGGGCCGTGCTGACCGCTGCCTCAGGCCTACACCATGGTCAGGTAGGTCACACATTTGGAACTGAGTCTTGATTACACTATGGCAGTGAACATTAGTTAAGGCAGAGAACTATTCACCATACACCCTTCGATGTGGTGGCAACAAGTCTGTGCATGGCATCACAACCACACGTGTCTGTGGGCCTACGCGGACCACTGCCCTCGGCCTACGCTGCGCTCGAGTGGGATCACAGAATTGTAACTGAACATCGGTAATTCAAAAGGCTGAATACATGTCTTCGCACGCACGGAGGGGCGTAAGAGGATGACGTGTTGCAGGCCGGAGGGAACAGGATCATCGCCATGGAGGTGATTGAACACTACCGACAACTGCCACTGGGTCACTAACTCTGTGCCCCGCGAGCCAACGACAGGTGGCTGTGGGCCCATGCTGACCGCTGCCTCCGGCCTACACTGCGGTCCAGTAGGTCACAGGGACTTGATTTGGCAATGTTGGAGTTCACATCTGTGTACCGGCATCATCGCAGACTGCATCCCCTCTGAGCACCTGTGCCACTAAGTGTGTTCCCCGACATTCATGGACACTCACTGGTCATACATTTGTGGCGTTTGTGTCAATGGAATAGGGGCTAGTTTACATCCTCATGTAGCTGATCCCGAATTGTTTGTGACAACGAGGGTTGCGCTTTCCACTCCTCAATTTGCTGCTTCCGGATGACATCAGACCTTCCGCATCATGCCCTGGAGGTCACCTTCCACTGTCCCCCGCAAAACTCCGCAACATACACCTCGGACATTGATGGGGACCCGCTCAGGTCGCATGGCCAATCTGACTGCACCGCAAGTCACCGTCCCGTGGCTTAGTGCCTGTGCCGGCCGCAGTGCATCCGGGGCCACTAACTCTGTGCTGGTCATGCCTGGGACCCCTTCTTCTGAGACATTGAATGGCCTCTATAGTGATGGTCTTGGGGTCATCAACGCCATGTGTCTGTGGCCCTGCGCTGTCCGCCTCCTCCAGGCCCAGCTGCGGGCCACAAGGGCCCACACATGGCATCGAGTCTTGACCGGCCCGGACGTCGCATCACTGCAGGAGGCACACGCCACCACGGCAAGGACCACCTCCAAACGCCATCTGCCAGAGTTGAAAGGGTGGTCCTGACAGACCTACGGAGTTGCCCTGACCTGTTGTGGATGCCATCATCGGCCTGCTGCCCTGCTCAGCACTCCAGGTGCCAGTGCCTCAGTGCACCGCAAGCCATTGTCCGTTACTGATTGAGTTTTGTGCTGTTGTGAGGTTGCGCAGCAATGTCACCTCATGCAGTGTGGGAGACCTGGGACGTTGATGAGGAAGTTGATGCAGGTGTACCACACCCCACTGCATCTGCATCAGGACTAACCCTAAGGGACACAATCCTAGCAATTCCTTCGCATGAGCGTGCTCTTCTCTAGTGACCCTACCTCAGTGCACTGCAACTCACGTTATGTCCAGACTGAATATTGGGTGACCTCTGTCCTTACTCCGGATCCCTCCATGTTGCTCTGCAATTGACTCTGTTATGCTGGTGTTTTCTGTTTCCATTGCACTGGTGTCCACTGTTCATGTTGTTGCCAGCACCAAGCACTCCGTGCGGGCTGGCTTATACTCACCCCACACACATCCAGCACAGGCGTCACTGTACATGTGGCCCTGCCAATAAAGGGGCCGGGCGCACGTGCTCGTAGCCAGTTCAACATGATATGTGCATGTGTCTCTGTGGAGGTGTGGGTCTCCTTTGTGGGGTGTAGGTGGTCCCTGAAGGGTATTGGACACCCGCGTATGTGTTCTACTTTGCATTCCATGGGTTAGGCAACACCCTCACCTGTTGGGCCACCTCCTTTTGGCGTTCGGCCACCTGGCATTGGGGTGCCATGTGTGGGTGGGTGACGTGTTGTGAGGCAGCCGTGATTGCGGGTGCTTCATGCTGTGTGGTCTGTTGCAGGGTCTGGGTTCTCCTCTGAGTAGCTTGTCTGCCCTGGTCCTGGTGGTGGGTTATGTGGGATGTCCATGGGCTGTTGTAGGGCGTCGGGTCGGGGGTGTGGTGTTCATCTCGGGCATCACTGATGGGTTGTCTGTTCAGACCTGCTGGAGGTGTTGTTTGTCCCTCTGCATTGTGAAGGGGAGGTGCATGTTGGCATTGTGTTGGCGCCTTGTTCTTGTCGACATGCAGACTGTGTGACAATGTACATAGTGACTGTTTGGGCGGTGGTGGGTATTTGAGTTGGGGCAGTGTACATTTGGCCTACATGGCTGATGTGGGGTTGTAGGGGTAGATGTGCATCTCACAGTTCCCTGCTCTGTCCAATGTGATTGTTCTGTTTCTGCGCCTGGGTGGACCCAGTTGTGTCCCCTGTTCTGCAGTGTGGGTGTTGCACTTTGTGCCACATTGTCATGGTATGTGCTGTGATTGCTATGTGTGTGTGCTGCAGTGTGCTATGGAGATGGGGGACATGTCCCTGGGTACTTGTGGATGTGCAGTGTGCTACACCTGATTGTGCATGTGTGGCATTGTGCCCATCACCCCCTGTCCCCCCAGTCCCTGTTGGATCCTCACCCTGTTGTTGTTGTGTCAGGTCCTGTCAAGCTGTGTCCGTACTCCCTGCTCCTTGCACCCTCTCCACACTGATGACTGTGGCCAGGCTTTCCTCCTGCTCCTCCTGTGTCGCTGGACTGCCACCTCCTGTCGCCGTTGCTGCCTTCCTGTTGGCAGCGGGTTTGTGCCTGGTTTCGGTTGTCACGTCCTGGCGGAGCCTCTTGGCCTCCTGGATTGGCCTCCTGGGCTTTGCAACTGCATTCCAGGGGGTCTGCTTGTGGGTCATTTGCTGGTAGTGTTCTGTCGCCTCTGTGGCCTGGTCTTGTTTTACTGAGGTCTGCACCCCGTCTTCCTCTCCATTTTCTCCTTGGCCTTCCCCGAGCCAGTTGTTCCTTGCTGGTGGTCTGTGGGGGTTGGGGGTTCGCGTTGCCCTCTGCGCCTGGTCAGGATGCATGGATGTTGCTACGTGCTTTGGCTTGTTTCTGGTGTGTTGTGCCTGTGGTTTTTATGGTGCAATTGCCCGCCAGACGCGTGGGATTTGCAGGCCTGAGGCTGCTTTTCGCAGCTTTTTGTACCGCGATTGGCCTCATCGCATGATTTCTCGCGTTTCGCATTTTTTGGGCATGGTGTTGATTTACACGCTGGCATTTGACGCGTTATCTGGTGACTATCGCATGGTACCGCCTTGTTGTGAATCCCACGTTGACACAGGGTTATTTTCCCGTGATAGGCTGCGTTATTGGAAGTTGCGTTACGCTACTCTTGCGGTAGTTATCACACGTTCTTGTGAATATACCCCATAGTGTTTCCTGTGATTTGAGTTTGTTATTCACTGTATGAACTTTATAACTATATATTGCAATAATAGTTTTTGATGTTATGTAGCCTTTATTTGGTGAGTAATATTTGACTTGAATTAATTCCTTTTGAGCCTGACTGTAATAGCTTTAGCTGTCAGTCCCATTTTATGACATCAATACATCAATACCCTACAATTAAAAACATAGTACAACTATGTAAAAGAGAACTGCATGCACAAATCACATTTTGAAACCAGAACACTCTTCATTAAAAAGGAGCTAGATCAAGCCAAGAATCCCCCAAAGAATTGATCGAAATCATTAAACAATCCACTAACGCAACTGAAAAAGTGATCACACAACCATCAAAACAAAAATACAAACAACGTTGCAAAAATCTAACTTTCCCTAGCAGGTACTCTGAAAGATGGAAAACCAATTTTAACATCCAAAAACCAAGGAGATCAATGAGATCAAGGAGACCATCATGAGTTTATATGAGGCCCTGCACAAGCTCAAAAACACTGAGGTCGGTAACCCAACCAACAGATAAGTTCCTAAACTCTAAAAAATATTTGTCCAATAGGGTACACTGAAAATACCCTCACAATGATGAATATGACAATTTAACATATTTATTAGTTCCAAGTCATTTAATTCCAAATATCTTTATGGTCATTGTTTTAAAAAAAAAAAAATTTTATTGAGAGTTCATTACACAGTTGTTCATATACAAAAATAAAGTGCTTTCAGTGTTCAGTTTAGGTTGACACGTTTCATCCAAGCATGATCCATCAGTAAAACATATCGCCATGAGTAATACCAATAAAAATACATGAAAGCACATCTAAAAACCACCTATTGCACAATTCCCTTTAGTATTTCATTTTATCTAATTCGCTGGCTAACTTCCTATGGACTTCCATCGTTTCTCAAATTTTATGTACGTGCCCGACCTTAGGGCGTAGCGTCTCTCCAGCTCTCTGACTCTATGCAGTTTTGCCTGCCAGGCATGGAAAGTAGGTATATTATCACTTCGCCAATTCTGGAGAATTAGTGATCTCGCCACTAAGGCTGATACATATACACATTCTTCTTGTGTTTTATTCATCGCTATATTTGGGGAACACCCTAGAGTTGCAATATATCTATCAACAGTTGATGTGTGTCCCACCTTCATTCTACAGCTTTTCTCAATTTCCTCCCATAGTTGCTTGATCTTTGGACAATCATAAACAATATGAGTCCAGGTGCCTCCCCCCTCTTCAGTGCAACGAAAACATCTATCCTCAATCTGAGGGTATATGTTGTGGAGAAAAGACGGAGTCCTGTATAGTAACAATTTTGTATAGAATTGCATTCTCCTAAAATTGGCGCCTCTTATTAATGTGATATTAAGTTTATTAACCCTATTCCAGACCACCCTTGAGATCTGAAGGTCTTCTTTCTCCTGCCATTTATCTCGGGCCTTTTCGTAGACAGTAGAGATCTTATGTTCATGAAACATTTTTACCCAGCTACTTATTAACCTCTGTCTCGTTGTTTCTAGCAGGGCCTCGCTAAGTTCTAGTCTTGCTCTTAGTGCTGATGAATCAATATTTTCTAAAAAGCACCTTATTTGAATAAAAGACTATTTAAGAATATCTGTAGAGTGACACAGCCCATTCTCTATCTCTGTCCATCTTTTCCACATGTCTAAATTAAGAAAATCTCCCACATGCCTATACCGGTTCTCCTCCCATTTCTTTAATATACCAGGTTGGATCAGCCTGTTTTCCCTGGCATACAGGTCGACCAAGCATGTGGAGCCATTTATCCGAGGTATTTCATAATATTTGAACAGTTGGGCTTTTTGTTTCAGAAACCACTTCATGATCTTATAACGTACTTTCTTAGGGTTCTTCACTATCCTCATAGGATCTACGATTTTGTGTTCGTTCAATATTCTTACTATAAAAAAGTTATCCATACCTAGCAAATTAAGATGATTAGAATATTTGTATTTGTTATGTGCAAAGTTTGAGTGATAATATTCCCTCAGGTTTGGGAGAGCTAACCCTCCCTCCTTGTTTGGGTTACTTAAAGTGGCTAGTGCTAATCTCGGTACCTTATTGGCCCATATGAAAGATGAGAATAGACCATCTATTTCTTTAAAAAAGACATTTGTAATACACAGGGGATTGCTGAAAATAGAAAATTAAGTAATGGTGAAATTGACATTTGTAAAAGTGCCACCCATCCTATTATTGAAATTGGAAGTTGATTCCATTTATTTAACGAATAAACGCTTGAATTTTTGCACTGGGGGACATCATTTAATATATATGGTTCATCCACACTTTCCGACACATATATCCCTAAGTACCTCTTAGGCCTCCAATTATATACTAACTGAAAATTTGGAAATAGTGTCTGGCTTGAGCAATTACAAAGTACAATTTCTGTCTTAGCATTATTAATTTTATACCCACCCAGCGCTTGGAATTCTGAAAATATCATTAAAAATTCCATTTGAATGCTATCCCTGGGTTTAAGAAATAGAACAATATCATCAGCGTAGAGTTTTATATTAGACATGTCTTGTAGAGGTGCAGTTTGTAGTGCTTTGTGCCTAATGACTATTGCCAAGGGTTTTATAAATAAGGCAAAAAGAATTGGATATAGGGGGCACCCCTGCCGTGTACCCCAACTTATTCTACAACTACCTACATTTCTGGAATTGATTATTAATTGTGCCATAGAATCCTTATATAGATATTTCACTATACGTATAAATTTTTCTGAAAAACCAAATCTAGCGAGAATTAAAAATAAAAAAAGACACTCCCAGGACACCAAATCAAAAGCTTTCTCAGCGTCTAAAAACCACACCTGCGCCTCTATTTTGTAAAATAATCCAAAGCTTCTATCAGAAACTTTGTATTCCAGGAGAGTTGTCTACCTGCTACAAAACCGCATTGGTCCCCATGTATTATTGATCCCACGATCCTATTGAGCCTGTTAGTAAGAAGCTTTGTAAAGATTTTATAGTCAGCGTTAAGAAGGCTTATCGGCCTATAGGAATTGATGTTCTCCCTGTTTTTGTCCTTCTTTAAGATACTAACTACCACTGCCGTGTGAAAGGAGGCCAGAGGTTCTCCACCTCTTAGAATATGATTAGCAAGATTTACCAATTGTACATTTAAAGTTGGAGCGAACCTCTTATACAGTTCTACTGGTAGTCCATCCTCCCCAGCTGCTTTACTGTTCGCCATTGAACTCACAACTGTGTCTATTTCTTCAAGAGAAAACTCTGCCGTCACCATCTTGCTTTGCTCTTTACCTATAGATGGGATCAGTAGTTTATCTAGAAACCTTGTAATGCGGTCAGACAATATTTGTTGATCCGTCTGATATATTTCCCTATAGTGTCTTAAAAAGGCCTCCCCAATCTCAGGGGGACTGGTTATCTGTACTTTAGAGACCTCATCTATCAGCGATTGGATTCTAGTTTGAACTGGTCTCTCCTTTGCCTGCCACGCAAGTAATCTCCCTGTATATTCACTCTCCTCGTAGATCTTCTGGAGGTAGGCAGTGTTAGCAGTATCACCCTAAAGATAGTAATATTCCTAACATTTCTAAATTTCCCTGTAACAGCTCCTATTTTGAGGCTAGATTTCTGACTTTAGAATGTTTCCTACTTGCTTGCTCAAGCCTGGAATCGAGCTCAAATCTCTTTTCCCTTTTTGCCCTCTGTTGGGGGATTTCCTTGGATGTGATAATCCCCCGTAGCGTAGCCTTAAAGGCATCCCACACATTGCTTACCGTGGCAGTATCTGTATTGTTCAGGAAAAAACTGTTAATTTCGTTTTCTACCTCTGCGCACCATTCGTCTCTCTCTAGGTTTATTTTGTTAAAATACCATCTCTTAGGTGTTTTTTCAAGCCCTACCCCGACTGCTTCCATTTTAATTAATGCGTGGTCTGAAAAGGCATTTTGAATATATTCATGGGTAATCATTTTCAGACCATGCTGAAATCAAAAAAGTCTATTCTAGAAGCAGTGTAGTATTTTGAAACATGAAAAAGCTTGTTTCCCAGGGTACAGAGAGCGCCATGGATCTACTAGGCCTAGGTCCTTTTTACAACTAGCTACAGCGATGGCCACCTGTGGCTTATTTTGTTTTTGAGGTTTAGTAGAAGAATCAGCTAATGGATCCTGGAGGAAAGTGAAATCACCACCCAAGATAATAAAGCCAGGAATGTTAGTTAAGGCCTGTTTGAGCTGAAGCAAAGGGAGCGGATTGTCTAAAACTGGTGCCTAGATCGTTGCTATAACAATGTTTGATTGATTCAATCTCCTATTTACAAAAGCCCATCTTCCACCTGGGTCTATCTGCATGGCTTTCGCTTGGAATGGTACATGTTTACTTACATAGATTCCCACACCCTTCTGTACGCAGTCATCATTAGACAAACAATAGAAGCCGGCGCACTGTTGCAGAATCCTGCTTGCACTATTTATATTCTTGAAATGAGTTTCCTGCAGAGTATAATTTCTGGGTTATGGCTTCTGAGCCAGCTTTCTATTGCATATGCTTTGCGTTTGTTATTCAATCCACTGGCATTAAAAGAAATTACTGTAAGTACCTCTTTACCCATTACTTACTAATAACTAAACTAAAGTGACTTGTGCTGTTGTAAACAGATGATGTAAACACATAGGGGCATATTAGCAATGCCTGGCGATAATTATCGCAAAGCGCAATTAGCGCTTGGATAATTATCACCAGGCATCGCCGGTTTCTATCGCGGGAGTTAGCGTGCAATCAGCAATGCTAATCTCCAAAGCGATAGAAACCTTGAGAGCTAGTGTGAATATCGCCTGAAAACAGGCGATATTCACACTGTTCCCCAGTTCTGCTTGCTGATAGTGCGAGGGGACTTAGCCATGTAATCCACCTCTCATTGGATTATATGGCTAAGTCAGGGTGGGACCAGGGTTAGCAAACCAGCGCTAAACGTGTTTAGCGCTGGTTCGCTAATCACCGCCCCTGCCTCGCTGATAGGCGTTAGCGACCTCAGCGACTGTTTCCAGTCGCTGTTAGGTGGGGAACGCCTACTTTGCATGCCATTAGCGATAAATATCGCTGGCATGCAAAGCGGCACCTAACCCGGTCGCTATCGCCTACAAGCTGTCGCTAACAGCAGTTAGCGACAGCTTGTTGATAAGGCGATAATATTATCGCCGCTAAAGTGGCGATAATCGCCTTGCTAATATGCCCCATAGTTCCCACAACCTAGGAGAAAGTGCTGCGTGCGTGGCCTCATACTCTGAATGTATTTCATCCAATTAAGTACAATAGCAGCTAAGACATGACCCATAAAGGTCTAAAGTGCATCCAGTATTCATAAAGTGACACATGCATTTAACAATAATACAGTGTATCGAGTGCTGTGTTTGGAGTAAAGTGGCATATGCCTTCTTTCACCCCTCCCTAAATTTTCTATTCTCTGTTCCATATGTCAATTCAAAATTTGACCTATGTGTCCTAATTTGTTTCATCCCACAGAGTATTTTAAGCACTTATAATTGAACTCCCTTTTTTTTTTTGCCTCACCCCCACCACCTCACCCTCTGCACCCCCGCCCCACCTGGAAAATGGAATTGCCCACTATTCCCTCTTCCCTCCACTTGTCACTGGAAACCATTGAATTGCATCCTTTGCGCCCTCCGGCTCTCCCCCTAGTAGCCTAGTGCTATTGAGCACCCTTCCTCCCGCCCTAAAAATATCCGATCTTTCCAGTGTGAGACTGACTGAGTTGATTATGCTCCCCTCGAGGCTGAGCCTCACTTATCTCCTCCTGCCAAATTTGATAACATCAACTGGGCTTCCTGAGTGTCTATAAATATATGGAATTGCCCTTTAGCTAACACTTTAAGCTTCGATTGTTGTACTACCGAGGCCTGAGCCCCCCTCTCCTTAAACAAGTCGATCATCTTGACAAATTCTTTCCGTCGCCGTTCTGATGCTGCCGACATATCTGAAAATATCTTGAACTGCAGAATCTCTGCAGTGGAGACGGATCTCTTCATAATAGCAGTAATTAGTATTCTTTCCTTAATCCTACAATCCGCAAAGTTATGTAATATAGTTTGTGGGAATCTTGCATTTGATTGTCTCTGCGCTGGGACTCTATGGGCTCTAATGATCGTGAGGTCTCCTTCTAAATCCGGCATTACTTTCTTCAGCAGCGAGCCAGCCCATTTAGCCACCTGCGCGTCTTCACTTCCTTCCGGAATTCCCACTAAGCGGAGATTGGAACGCCTATTGTAGTTCTCTAAGTCCTGGAGCTTCAACTCCATCTGGCTCTTGCTTTTACCCAGTTCTAATACATCACGCTGTACGGCAATCAACTTGTCCTCCAAATCAGAGATAAGGCTCTCTGCCTCGCTCACTCTTTTTGGTGTGTTAGACATATTCTCTTCCAGTTTAGACAGCCTTTCGTGAAGTAAAGCAATCTCTAAAGCCTGGGATGCTTTTAGGTCTCTAATTTCACCAAATATGGTAAGCAGCATTTTTTGAATTGATATTTCTCCATCCTCTCCTCCTTCCGTAGTTCTTCCTGGCCGCTCCTTCAGGCTAATCATTTCCCCTCTCTCCTCATTTTCACTAGCTGTCGCCCATGTAGTCCTGGCTATCGGTTGAGTACCCTGAGAGGGTGATGAACCATTGGGGGTGATTTGAGATAGCCCGTTATTCTCTTGCGATTGTGCTGGAGAGAGAGATCTATCCTGTTCTCTTATGGACGCGGCTTCTTCCAATGAGGCTAGGGCTGTATTTTGTTGCTTCTGATACTTTTGGAAGAAAGGGTATTGCTTGGGTGGGATAGGACTACTATTTGTGCCCTGTGCCTCCGTTCTCTTGTCCTCACATTCCGTGTTGCTTATTATGTCCAGCTGCGAATCAGGCAAGTGATCAATAGCCTTTCATTGTTTTCTACCTCTGTTGTTCTCTCAACATCTGAGGGATTGCCAGGCTCTGCTTGCTTTTCAATCTCGGCTAGCGCATTAGCCTTTATTTCCATTCTCTGTTGCGCATTTCTGTGGCCCCTTCATTTCACTCTAGGAGCTGGTGAGGGGGAACATTGGTTTGGCATTTCGTTGTTATCTTTCTTCTCTGCTCTAGACTGTTTTGTGTGCATTCTACAGTCTCACCCCCACCCTTGTCATAAGAAAAGACAAGCTAACAAGCCAGAGTGAGCAGGACTGCTGAGGATCACCAATTTTTAAGATTATAAGATAGTAGTCTTACGGCAGCACCGGGTCATTACAGGGATTCTTGAATGCTCTTGTTTCCAGTCATTCATCCAGATCCCCTTGCCTGCCCCTTGCTCCCCCCCCTGCCAGCAGTCCTAGCAGTGACAGCATATTGTTGTCTATCTACACGCTGCATCAGCGCTGTCCTGACTGCAGTATGGGTGAAAATTGAGAACATGGCTCAGGTTGCTGGGAGCCGTATGGCCAGGCGTGTCCACAAAGATTTCTCCCCAGTAACTTCGCCTAGTTTAGCCCCTCACGATTTAGGCTTACTTGACTCTCTTCAAATCCGCTGCCGTTACTTTTGTTTCCAAGGCCTCCTTTATCCAATGCGAGGAAGCTCTCTCATGGTGCCCTACTCAGTCCAGCTCAGTTTCAATGGAGCCACCCGACTTCAGGCAGCCCCCGTCTGCAGGTTGAGGGAGGCTCTGTACGTTGATCTTTCCCTTATTTAACCCTCCGTGATCACAGGGGGCCGCAGGGGGTCATCTGCCGCCATTTGCTGCCGTTTGCCGCCGCCTGGACTACCGCGGCACATTCCTCACCTCCTTGCGTCTCCTCTCAGCACCGCGGGCGGGGATAGGGGGAGAGCCGATACACTAGCGGCTACATGCGCGGGCCACGTCTGCTGCCCATCCTACCTTTATTGTCATTGTTGAAAAGAAATTAATATTCCAAGACATTCCTATGAATATATATTGTGTATAAATACTTGTAGCCACTGAGCAAGTTGTAAAGATCACATGTCCATCAGAACCAAAACATAAGGAAATTAGACATCATTTGAAGTAGTAGGTAATTATTGCAGAGCCATCTTAGCTACAACTCCATGACATAGGGATGTTTGGAGTTCATTGAAACTTTAATAAGTAGTTTTTTTTGTTTTTTAATTTCAAAGTGTTTTATTGATTTTTATATACAAAGACATTAGCATTTCTGTTACAGGGTTGGCTATTCGTGGTTTGTATGGCAGTTTTGCAATCACTTCTAGACCAAAGTTTGCCTAACCCCACCTGCCGTGGCTTAGTGAGAGAAAGAAAGAAGGAAAGAAGGTGATAGAATGAAAGGAGAGGAGAAGGGCACAAGGGAGGCTCTATGTCCGTGGGTCTTGTTTTAGCCTGATCAGGCAGCCCGTCCCTGGGCCGCTTTGTGGCGATAAGGGCCGGCAAGTCAATCCAATCTATCCGTAGGCCACCGCAATTACACTCAATTCAGTTCCTTTTACCGCACTTACCAGGGGTCAGGGGGATCATGGGGTTTGTAGCCTGGGAGACTTATTTCGAGGACGTTCTCATGGGGGTTCGTAAAAATCTAGGAATGTGTCGAGTGACTTCCACATCCCCCTGGCTGCTGGTCTCCAGGGTGAATTCTGTAGTGCAATGTTGTCCGCACCTCTGAGGTGCGTAATCCAGTTGAACCAGCTTTTGTATGAAGCCCTGCTTGTGTCTTTCCAGTTTGCTAGGACCACTTTCACTGCTGCGGTCAGCAGCAGGTCTAGAAGGTCTTTATCTTGCTCTGATCTTAGTTCTGCCGTAATAAATGCAGTGGCAAGGGAGGCGAACTCAGTTTTTAGTGTGCATCCCAGTATTTTATTTATAAAAGCAAAGATTTTCTCCCAGTATGTCTTAAGGGTTGGGCACTGGTAGATAAGGTGTGCTAGGTCCCCTTTTTCCTTGGTACAGTTCCAGCATAGTGCGTTCTCCCTGAGACCTAATGAGAATAGGCGTGCCGGGGTCCAGAAGGCCTTATGGAGTAGCCAGAACTTTGTTTGTGACAACACCTGGGAAATTTTCTTGCTGTGAGGCTGAGGACCAAAGTGTTGCCCGATCTTGTTCATTAAGTGTGTTTTTGGTTTGTGTTTCCCAATAGTCTATAGACTTATTATTAAGTTTGGATGACTTTGGTCGCATAAGTTTGTAGAGGTGTGAGACCTGGTGTCCTAGTCTGTTTAGGTTTGACATGTACTGGGTGATTGACGGCTGTGTGGATGATAATTTGATTTTGGACAGGGCCGTTTTTATTTTCAGAAAGTTGTATAGTTCGATGTCTGTTAGGTTATGTCTAGCCTTCAGCACCACAAAAGTGACGGGATATGCCCCGTCTTCTAGTTGGTATGGGTGGTGGATGCCTTTCTCTATCCATGTGTTGAGGGCTAGGATCCTACTGTTGGCCCAGAGTGATTCTAACTTAGATCCCCTGATGCTGCTTTCCATTTTCTTATCTATCTTTAGCAGGGCAGTTTTTGTGTTCTTAAATATGGATCTTAGACTACCTGGGTAGGACTAAGGGGGATATAGTCCTTCTACAAGAGACCAAACTGTCAGTGGAGGATACCAAGATGGTGAATGGCAACTGGATATCACAGATAGCCTGCTCACCTGCCGAAGGGAAGAAGCGGGGGGTCATTACATTAGTATCTAAAAAATCCAACCTAACACTGGAATCACAACACCATGATGTAGAGGGCAGACTGTTGATCACCCACCTGAGAAGGGGAGAGGAATTAATCCACATAGCTAATATATACGGGCCAAACACTGATGACCCAACCTTCTAAGAGGGGGTGTCACACAAGCTAGATAACCTCCCACAGAATGACCTTACGGTGGTGGCGGGGGATTTCAACATCCCACTAGACCACATAATAGATAGACAGTCAACCTGCCAATACCAACCGACGAACGCACACGCGACACTCAAAAATATGTGCTCTAAATTCAACCTCAAGGACCCATGGCGCCTCCAGCACCCGGACACTAGGGACTACACATTCTACTCCAACCCACACAATTCGTATAGCAGGATAGACTACATACTAATCTCAGGCACACACACGCATCTAATAGACCACTCCGAGATAGCACCTAGATTAGTCTCAGACCACTCATGTATCAGCCTAACGCTAAGCGGCTGTCACAATGAGACCGCACCCCGTAGGTGGCGTTTTAACAGCGACGTACTAACAGACCCCGAGAACAAGGAAAAGATCCAAGAGGCCATAACAGACTATCTCAGACACAATGACACACCGGGGACCAGCACCACCACACTATGGGACGCCCTTAAGGCCACCATCAGAGGTACAATAATCGAAATAAAATCCAAACTAAACAAAAAAGCAAACCTGCACTTGGCGCAGCTTGAGCAAACCATTAAGAGCCTAGAAACGGCCCATGCCAGAGCCGCTCAGGATAAGACATTGCTAGCAGAACTAGCCAAGAAAAAGTATGAATACAACAAAATCCTCAGTGAGAGGGCGGGACTATGGGTTAACAAATACAAGGCACTTTACATTTGCGAAGCAAACAGAGCGGGGAAACTGCTCGCCTCTTACCTAAAACATAAACGCAACCAAACCACCATCTCATCCATCACAGATTCAAACAAGAAAACCACACAAGACACAAAGACATACTCAAAACATTTCAAGAGTTCTATCAGGATCTCTACAAAAATGACCAGACCATGAACCTAGAGGCATGCTCAAAGTACCTCGATAGACTCGGTCTCCCACAGCTAGCCAGAGAAGAAATACAGAGACTAGGTCAGGAAATATCCACCGCAGAGATTGAAATGGCGGTTAAAGCCATGAAAGACAACAAAGCACCAGGGCCGGATGGGTACACAGCCACCTTCTACAAAACCTTCCTAGAGCAGCTGAAAAGCACCATGAAACAGGTCTTCAACCACTGCGCAGATAGGGGGATCGTGTCTCAATCCATGACGGAGGCCAACATAATAGTCATCCCAAAGGAGGGGAAGAACCACCGGTCACTCAAAAACTACAGACCCATATCCCTTATTAATGTGGACTGCAAGATTTACGCAAAAATCTTAGCAAGCAGACTCAACCCTGTCCTACCCAAACTAATAAGCAACTCCCAGGTGGGTTTCCTACGAACGCGGATGTCCAACGACAATACCAGACTTCTCTGCCACATACTGGAGCACACGGCCTCAAAAGCTGAGCCAGCAGTAGCCATCACCCTTGATGCCGAGAAGGCCTTTGACAGGATCTCCTGGTCCTTCCTGGAGTGATGCATGCAATCTTTCAACTTAGGGGAAGGGTTTATACGGATGGTGATGTCCCTGTATGGGGGTCCAAAAGCCCGTATTGTCATCAACGGGTCTCTCTCCGAACCACTCACACTACATAGAGGCACCAGACAGGGCTGCCCACTGTCCCCATCGCTATTTTTGATGGCACTTGAACCACTGATCCAGGATATCAAGATAAATAAGAAAATAAAAGGGGTGGACGTTAATGGAGTTGAAATAAAACTTGCCACGTACGCAGACGATATTCTAATAGTAGCGGAGCAACCGAAAAAATCAATAGAGGCCCTTATAGACACCATAGAAGAATACTCCGGGCACTCGGGTTACAAGCTCAACAGAGACAAATCAGAGTGCAAACCACTAAATATCCACTGCACCAGGGATATCATAGGGGGGTCAGGTCTAGCCTGGCAAACAGGATTTATCAAATATTTAGGCATACACTTTGGGGGCGACTCTATGAGCACACTAGGCCATAACGAGAAATTATTGCTGGAAAAGATAAAGAAACTTCTGGAGGCCTGGTCCCCAAAATTCATAACATGGTGGGGGCGAATCGAGACGATCAAGATGATGATCACCCCAATGATTAACTACCTGATCAGCATGCTCCCACTCCTACTCACAGATGACGTCCACCGCAAGGTAGATACCCTAATCTCAAAATTCCTATGGCGAGGGAAGAAAGCGCGTTTAAGTATCCAAAAACTAAGATTAGAGAAAAACCTAGGTGGAGTTAACCTAGCAGACTTCAGACTATTCCAAGTCGCATTCCTGGCAAGGCAGGGATCTTACTGGATATCACCCCCAAACGGATATACACCGGTCTGGCTACAGGTAGAGAAGGCTATCCTAAACAACCTAGACCCCGTGGCACTACTGACGGCAAACAAACATACTCATGCCAGCAGATCCATATTTAATAGGTAGTTTTTTTAAATTGTTCTTTAAAGGATTATCGTAACCACAGCCAACACGTGTTTTGCAGAATGACAGCCGCCTCCTCAAGGCTGAAAAGGTAACCATAATTATTATGATGGGTTTTAATTTTGATGGTAAGCCTTTCCCTAATAGATACAAGATTTGAATTACATACTAGTCATCCTGATCATTTCAAATTAAAGATACATTGATGAAGACCATTATATAACAAAACACTTATTATATATGTCCACCAAGATGTTATTAACATCTACGAAATTGTTTTCATTCTAAGGGAGAGAGAAGCAAAGTCCTAAATCAAAATTTGAGCCTCAGTTACATATTATCAGACTAAATTACAGGCTATTGATATGAGTGCTGTTATACAGATGTATGACATTTTAAGTTCATTATCTGATGATTTTACCCCTAACTCAAATCGCCACAGCTAGAATTCCCAGAAGTACATCAAAAGGCACATTCTTTCCTCATAATCCATTACTGACGTGGCTTACGAGCTGCATCAGCCAATGTGCAATAACGCCGTGATAATATGGTAATATTATATTGAAATGTCTCCATTTTGGATCTTGCAAATTAAACCTACAGATAAACTGAAACGTATACAAACCGATTCCTGATTTCAAACAACAATTTCTTGCACTAAGAATTACAATAGAATTACAATAGATTAAAGTTGCTTGATATGACTATTCTTACCTTCCAATTACATATAGTAAATCCTACTCCAGGGATCACAAATCATGCAGTAACCTTCTTAGTTAAATTCCCAATATTCTCAGGTCTGTACAGATAAAATTAATTATGAAAAAACAAAAACCTAATATAGTCCCATGGAAAACAAAATAAGTATCACATTTTTATATAAAAAAAGTTAATTTCACAACAAAGCAAGTTCCTAATTAGATCTAAACGATAAGACTCTCGATTCAATTCTATATAGATTTAGGAAATTTAGGAACATGTATGTGTAACCATCTTGTTAGACAAAATGTCAAAAACAAGACTCAATAAAGAACTTTGGGCCTCATTTGCTAGAAAGTGCTGCAGCGTGGCACCACAAGCCCTTTGGCTGTGCCACACTGCGGCACTTTCAAAGTACAGGGATGCATCATATCTACAAAGATATGACGGATCCCTTTGCTCTTCCCTGCGCTTGCGCACAATTAGCTGCCATGCGCTGAGGCAGGCACCCTTGCACCATGGTGCAAGGATGCCTGCGTCACGGGGATGATTGTTTATGTGCAGGAAGGGACACCTTCCTTCACATAAACAATCTGAAATGGCGTTTTTCATCTTCTATGTGTGCTGCATTAGCACACATAGAACTTTTAAAACGTAAGTTTTTAAAAATTATTGTTTATGTGCAGGAAGGGACACCTTCCTGCACCTAAACAATCATAAGAGGTGATTTCCTCGTTCTATGTGTGCTGCAGAATGCATGAAAACCTTCAATATTTTAATGCATTGAAATAAATAGGGAGCCTGCTGACAAAACGCATTCAATGTGTAAAGTATTTATGAAACACATAAACGTTAATAAAGTGAAAACACAACACAAGAAAAATCCCAAACCAATAAAAATTATTTGACACCAAAACAACAAAAATTCAATCAATAAAACTGTAGTTAGGAATTTTTGAAGTTTAAGGTTCATATTAGGGCCTAAAAGATCAAAGCCCAAACCACAAACATCTAGTCACGCGAGACCGGGTAAAAGTAAAAAGTTACGGCCGACCGCAATGGAGCATGCATCGGATACAAGAAGTGAAATGGGCCCGGTCAGCGCTTACCTTGGGACTTAGGAAAATATTGGAAGAAAAAGTTCTGAGATAGTAAAGTTTAGGGGGCAAGGCGAAGGAACCTCATCCTCGGATGGCCTTGGGTTGAAGCCACGGTGAAGATTTCTACATTCAGACTTAGTTGCAGAATTGGAGGTTGAAAAGCTCCAGTGGGACTAGGCAGAAGGCTGTAGTCGAAGACAGTTGCACAAGGTTGGATACCCCTTCAGCGAAGGAAAGCTGAAACTGATCTGCGGCTGTGGAGAAGAAAGTAGTGGGAGAAGCCACAATGTCAATCAGACCGGCGATGCACCTCAGGCCAATAGGTGAGACCGTTGATCTCAGTCTCCTCCTGGTTCTTAAAGCACTGGTTCAAGGTCCTCAGTTTTGTAAACTAGCCATCTGGGCACATTTGGCACCACAATCAAGGGTTCAGGACTGGTGGGACACCTTTAGGGGGTTCCAGACTCACTGAGGCTGGGACCAGGCGTGGTGTCAAGATGATGGGAGCCTTTTATGTCACTGTAACTCTGAACAGGAGGCCAGCAAACTAGCCTGTGGTGTCACTTCTGGGAGTCCTTTGTGCAGGTGGAGATTTATGACTCAACAGCAGGGCTGTCCTCCGAGTGTTCAAGACAGGCAGAAAATCAGTCCCTCCAGGTACCACAGCAGTCTAGCAGAGTGCACAGCAGGTCACAGCAGCAGGCAATCCTCTGGGAGTGTTTCTGCAGGTCCAGTAGTGAACTGAAAAGGGGGTCAGAAGGTCCTATTTTTATACCCTGGTGCCCTTCTTCTGGGAGGTGTGAGAAGCTTCTGGAAAGGTTCTTTGAAGTGCATAGAATTTCCTGACACTTCTGACCTGGCTCCAAGCTTGATGCAGTGACAATACAGGGTTGTTAGGCCCTTTGTGTGAAGGCAGAGCACAGGCAATTCAGGTGTAAGTGGGGCTGTGCCCACATCCGCCCCCCATCCTACAAGCAGATGGCCCATTCAGGCACACCTATTCCTTCTATTGTGCAACTGTCTTGGAGGAATTCACAAAGCCTAAATGTCAGCTACACCCAGGCTTGTGACCCACAACAGGCTGCAGGCACAAAGGGTTATGGGCAGGAAAAGGCCAATTTTCTAAAAGTGGCCTTCCCAAAATTGTAATGAAAAATCTGACTTTACAATTGAAGAGGGTTTATCATTACAGTTTCATAGGTACCAAACATAACATATCCACCTTCCCCCCAATTAGGAATTACAGCTTATTTAATGTAATGAGGAGTTCCCAATGTTATCTTATAGGAGGAGGTAGGCCTCAC
Source organism: Calotriton arnoldi (assembly GCA_963921515.1). Taxonomy (NCBI): domain Eukaryota; kingdom Metazoa; phylum Chordata; class Amphibia; order Caudata; family Salamandridae; genus Calotriton; species Calotriton arnoldi. Next base: position 1,962,122 of record CAWUFW010002346.1, read on the forward strand.
TGTAGCGAAAAAACATATTTAGGAGCTTTTCAGTACCAGGACATGCACAACTTAAAAGTACATGTCCTACCTAGGGCCTGCCTTAGGGGTGACATATCTAATAAAAGGAGAGTTTAAGGCTTGGCAATGGGGTCTAAATGCCAAGTCGACATGGCAGATTAGAACTGCACTCAGGCTGCAATGGCAGGCCTGGGGCATGTTTTAAGTTGCTACTTAAGTGGGTGGCACAATAAGTGCTGCGGGTCCACTGGCAGCATTTAATATACAGGCCCTGGGTATATAGTTTACCACTCTACAAGGGACTAATAAGTAAAGTAAATATGCCAATTAGGCGTATACCAATCAAGACATGTTTATGTAAGTCAGCACGAGCAATTTAGCACTGGCTAACAGTGGTAAAGTGCACAGAGTCCTAAGGCCAAAAAATATCAAAAATCCTGCTAGAATGTGGAGGTAGTAGGCAAAAGGTTTGGGGGGGAAGACCACCCTAAGACTGACAGGTCTAACAACGACCATCTGCATATGTTTGTAACCTGATCAAATTTGACAAAACTGTTGTAAGAGGTCATCTGTCCTCTTGTTCCTCAGAAGGTAGAATGGACACAACTATGGAGTTGGATAATATCGCATTACTGTTTATTAAGCTCCAGTTCCATGTCCTTTGTTCATAGACTTTAGTATTTCTGGACACCACCATCTAAAATTGTATAATAGTGAAACAGTTGAAAGATGGCTCCCCTCCCAGATTTTTATTTGCTGAGTGAAATAAGAGAGATTACATCTATGGAAAAGGTTCCCATTGTGGCAGGAGATATGGGATATATTACATACAACATAATCTGATTACCTAAGGGAAACAATAAAGCGAGTAAGAGGGGACAAAGAAATGAAGAGCAAATATATATAATTTAGATGATTTAGTGATCATTGCAATGTTAGCACAGTGTTTATGTTGTATTCAGATGGCGATGTCAGAGGAATGACATTAGTCCCTTATAAAGCAGACTATGAAGGTAGCTGTGCAGTTGTTGATGGATCTGTGCATATAACTGGAACAACCTAGCTGTGGTGTACATGAAATTGCATTGAATTACAAGATCACCCAGTGATTTGGATCTATTTTCCCACTGGAAATCCAGGGAGTAAAACTCATGTTCAGGAATAGACCAAGACTTAAACAACTCTTGAAAAACTTTTGAGCGTTTTAAAAAGAACTCTGAGCGTTTAAAAAAAGCACTCGATAATTTCAAATGCATGTTCACACTTGTCCTCAGTAATGTGCCAAGAGTAGTACCTTCACTTAAAGGCCTTGGCTGCATGGTCGCTTTCACTATCACATATTAATCCTTAGTGCATGTTCATATTTGAACAACTGATCAGTTGTACATGGTGCATTTTCATATTTGCCAAATCACTTGCTATTGCTAAGTGCATGTTCAGATTTGCCCCATCACTCTGTAATCCTTATTGAATGTTCAGAGTTGCACAATCACTGATTAGTTTTAAATGCATGTTTGGTTTTGCACCATTGCTTAGCAGCCCTCAATCCCTGCTTCTGTTGAACCAGCCAGTTCTAAACGCTGCATGGGCAGCCAGGATCCAGCAACAGACTACAGCTGGTTCCAGGAGAGGTGCCACACATAGCTTCCTGTGGCACTGTATCACTTCAGTTGAGGGAGCCTGCTTCCGGTGCTGCCACTCTGAGGGCATGGTAGTCAGGTGAGAGCTTTATAGCACAGCACTTATTGAAACTTGAGTTTTCGTCTTTGCAACTGCCAATGCATATTTTGCCAACTGATACTGAATCTGGAAACCATTTTGCAAGGGAAATGTTTGCAGTGCATATAATCATCTTTGATATAATGGTGATGTTTGAACGTTCTTGTGAAAGGTTAGATATGTATTTACATTCCCTCATGCTCAATGCATTAAATGTGTTGAGATACATTGTCAGCATTACTGTTCCAAGATGGCTACCATATTCATGGCCAGTTACCATGCTAGTTTTCAGAAGTTGCCATGACGACAACAACCAAAGTCTGTGAGTGCAGCACACTAGAGCTGTGTGCTTGGTTGGCATGCTTTATATGCAGTAACAGTAGATAGAAGTGGCTCTGATCCTGATGGCAGGTTGCACTATGGCAGTGGATGGCGAACCAAAGTCTAGGGAGGAAGTGGCAGTCCAGTCTGGTGTGGCACTTTCCATAACCATTATTCCCAGTGTCCTCAAAGACTATTTTGACATATGTTGTCATTTTTCAACTGGCCCTGTCCATCTGTGTGAAATACGAAGACTCAAACTGTTGCTGCATCCATGCCCACTGCCTGACAGCTTACTGAAGCTCCTGCAGACTTGTGTATGGTACTGGCATGAGTGGTAGCAGTGAAAAGATCTCCCTATCTGTCCCAGCTGTCAGGGTTGCATATCTCAGTATGCTGACTCTTTTTCTAACCAGCGACTGGTGGCATTAAAAGTTCCAAAAGGTCTGAGGAGACACTCTGATGAGCAATTTACTAGTCAGTGGGCCGGTAACAACTGCCAACCTGCATTCTCTGACTGTGGCTTCCACCTTCTTGACTTCTCTCATCCTTATAACATGGCACAAAATGGCACCAGGCAATGCTGGGAAATCAGAGGCTATGATCTGGGATTCCCACTGGGGTCCTTGAAGGGTGTAGCATCATCCTAACCAGTGTTGTTACCTGATGCACAAACTGACGTTCTGGGCTGCAGATGTCCCCTGCAATGGCTGCCTGGTGCACCCATATTGATAGTTGGAGTGTCTGCCCTCTGCTGCAGATGGTAATGAGAACACCTGGAGACCTCCATGTCCTTCCAGGAGGGAAGGATGCAGGAGAGTATCTCTGAATGTTGCAGGTTAAAGTAGCTGATGGCTCAGTGTGGTAGCCCCGCTGCTGTTGTCACCATGGCAGAGAGGACACAATGCCCCATCTTCCATTCCTCTAAGATTGCTGCACTAGACTGGTGGTATGCTCTGTCCTGAACTTCTGCATATCCCATGGTAACACCAGGACCACTCCTCTCACTCAATAAAGACCTTTCCTGTATCTTGTCTCTGATCAAGAGTTCTGTCTCTGCCTCAATTCCATAATTTGTTGGGGCAGCCTGTAAGGGGCCCTCCTACCAACGACCTTCCATATCATAAACAGTTTTAGTGGCCTACTGTTGACCCCTGCATCTTTGTCCACCCTATCTCACTGTAATCCCAGAGACAGACTTCTTTCCCTAGCAGCTCCCTACCAAAGGGGCAAGTCAGGGGTTCGCTCCTGCGACCCCTGGATTGTCCCTTACGACACTTGGCACTGGCCTTTCGACCCCGGCAGGTTGATAAGAACAAGACGAGAAGGCAAACAGGTCGTTGATGAGCTAGGCTAGGTTTCAGTCTTCCACTATACTGCAATAAAACTAGCAAATATATACAGATTCTGTTCTGCATGTTCAGGGTGAAAATGTAATCATACTGACCATCTGTATATATTTATAACCTTTGTAACCATTTTATACAGGAACACTCAAGGGACATCCCTGCCTAAGCTACTGGCATTGTTGGAAATCAAGTGTAGTAATATAGTTTGCATGTTTATTTTCTTTACAAGAGGTGCAGAGTTAGTGTTGGTGCCACTATGTTTGGGAGAAGTGCAGGGAACTTGAGAGGGTAGATATGGTGTTGCGTCAGAGGAAGACATGGGGAGCTAAGCGGTGGGGTAGGGGAGGCGAAGAGGGGATTTGCAGATCACAACACTATTAGCTTCCTTCCAGCAATAAACAGTGCTTCCAGCTAAAATGATTTCCTGACAGAGGAATTGAGCTATAATTAGAGAAGCTAACAATTTCCATAACTCATATGGAATGGAATACCATATAGACACGGGGCTTTATGGCTCTTTAATTTTTGAAAGACAGTGTTGTTTTTTCACTGTAATATTTTGTTCTTGCTGTGCTCTCTCTTCGTTTGTCAAAAAGAGGATTCTGAGCTTTCATCTGCCAAAAAGCTTCATCTTAAGCCCCTGGGTCAATATATATATATATATATTTTAATCATATGTTTTATATCTTCATGCTGCTATCCAATCCCAGATATCAGTCCTATTTATATATATGTGCATATTAGAATTCTAATTTTCTTTGACCTTAGTCTGCCACATAAAGAACTGGCTGCAGTTTTCACTAATTTTATATAGCTCATTCTAATGGGCAGCCAATCTCTGTGCATGTAACCAATCAATAATTGCTTTTATGCATTTGTACATATTTTAGAAGCATTTCCCTCCTCTCTTCATCAGAACAATTAATTAGATCATTATTCACTGTTTGGAGGCATGAATGCCACCAGCGATCACAGCTGTAACAATTAGCAAGCCCCTTACCGACTCTGATCTGGTTTTGCGACGGTCCAATCAGTGCCAAAAGCACAGGACTGGCTTGACCTTGGGCTTCTGGCCTTCACCATCCTTATTTCTGACCATTTTTTATTATACTAATAGTTAATAATAGTGTACTAAAAATGCACCAGGAGCTGGAAGCAGATCTTCACTACAAAACCACAGAAAAAGAGGTAAGAGGAAGAAGTCCCAAATCGCCCTCCTACAAAGCATTAATTCACACAACAAAGAAAAGGGACTGTATTAAAAAACTAACGGAGTGGGTAATGAGAGGAGAGGTGTAAAACAGGGCACACACTGTGTATGTAAAACTGCCCTCACACACAGCAAGCTGTGTCATGCTTCATCATAGGGCCTGCTAACACACCTCCGCGCTAGCCAACACTGGAGGTGGGAGGGGGAAGACAAACAACATAAAAGAAATGAAGAAATGGTGTGGGATCAAAAAAGTAAAAAAATAGTGGCAGAATGAATTGATAAAACTGGTAACAGTGTGTCCCTGCTATACCTTTAATAATGGGTACACTGTCCAGGTGCAAGAGGTGGTCCTATCCAGACCCGTGGATGGTGGTAATGGCTACTCGTTATCAGAGCCCTACCCCTCCACTCTGCTGAAATGTCGACATGTTTCAGCCGGCACGTGCTAATACCCCGGCTTTCTTCAGGACTTTCACCTGATCAATCCCAAAAAGACTGCTGTACCTACCTCCTTAGGATCCAGGGGTGAGGAAAAAAGGCACCACGTTCAGTGCAAACTCTGGAATAGAGTATGGTAGAGCCCTTTGCTCTCCATGAGGAACCGAGTTTACTAATAAGTCAAACTTGAACTGGCGGAGGGGTGCGAATAGCTCCCTGTAGTCACACGTTCGTCAAGGTGAGCTATTGTGCAATTCAACTCCACACTCCCGGCACCGCTGCAGTTTTCACTAATTTTATATAGCTCATTCTAATGGGCAGCCAATCTCTGTGCATGTAACCAATCAATAATTGCTTTTATGCATTTGTACATATTTTACAAGCATTTCCCTCCTCTCTTCATCAGAACAATTAATTAGATCATTATTCACTGTTTGGAGGCATGAATGCCACCAGCGATCACAGCTGTAACAATTAGCAAGCCCCTTACCGACTCTGATCTGGTTTTGCGACGGTCCAATCAGTGCCAAAAGCACAGGACTGGCTTGACCGTGGGCTTCTGGCCTTCACCATCCTTATTTCTGACCATTTTTTATTATACTAATAGTTAATAATAGTGTACTAAAAATGCACCAGGAGCTGGAAGCAGATCTTCACTGACAGCTGCGATAAGTTCAATAAAATGAATTTAAATGTATATTGTGTGCGTGCAGGTAGCGTGTTTGTGTAAGAGAAAGCGTGTATGTGTGAGTGTGTCTGTATGTGTGAGTATGTTTGTGTGAGTGAAAGTGAATGCGAGAGAGTGATTGACAGGTATTGAGTGGGAATGAGTGAGAATGAGTGTCAGCAAGAGAGTATGAGTAAGGGAGAATGAGGAGTGAACTACATAAACATTGGTTGCAAGTGAGTGAGAATGAGTGTGAGTGATCGGATATAAGTGAGCATAAGAATGTGGCATTATGATTCTGAGTCTGCACTTGGCGCTGGCAAAATGAAGGCCATTCTTGGATTACAGAGGCCCCCATGGAAAAATGCTGGTGCTGGTACACTGTAGGCAATTCTTAGAGTGACAGGGACCTGTGACAAAATATGGCACTGGCATTCTAGAGGTAATGCCTGGCATATGGGATACCCACGGCAAAAGGTTTTTGCTGGCATACTAGAGGTAATTCTTGGCATGGGGCATACGTTGAACAATGCTGCTGCTAGTATGCTGGAAGAAATTCCTGGAATAAGGGGTACCCATGGCAAATGCTGCTGCTGGCAATTGGAGTTATTCTTGGCATAAGCGACAAATATGGTATTTGTGGGTGAAGGTAACCATAACACCTTTTTAAAAACAACAAATCGACTCATGGAGAGTGTTAGGTTATATTGGCCCGGCACACCGGGAAAGGACTATATTATCAAACATTTGTGAAATTGTACTTTACAATGTGCAATTTGACCACATTTTTAAAAACATGTCTTGGGAGAACCCCTTACAACCCCTAAACCCATACAAACCTTCCCTAGAAGAGGTTTGGCTCACTCATTTTGCCTTTTACTCCCCATTTCTTTTAAATATCTCCATCCACCACTGCCATAACAGATAGTAAACAGAGTCTTGATGAGCACTGTTTACTTTCTACAGCTTCCATTGGGCCTAGGGCATTGTGCTTTAGGTTCTGTACACTTAATACATTCAGCAGTGAAATTGCACTCTTGAAATTGTTGCCATGTTTCATTGTTGTCAATACATAAAAATGTGAACAAAATACTTATCTCTGTTATTAGCACAAGTGATAGTGCCTTGCAAGTGATCATAAGTCAAAATGTACTTGAAATAGGGAATACATTAAACATAGTTCATGTTCATTGTATGACCTATATCAATTATTACATGTGGACATAACTACTCTTTTTATTTTTTCTAATCTGTTTTTCCTTTTCCTCTGATTTATCAGTACATTTTGTGTTGCTCTACACTTCAGAAGAACTATTAAACAATGACAGTTTATATATAAATAATGAAGGTTCACAAGGCTGTTCTGTTTTGTGGCACTGTATACTCCTCTGATGAGTACATAATTTTTCAGGTGATACAAAGAAAAACAAGTTATGTTCCTCAGGCATATCACGTCAACACCCTGATAAAGGTTGCACCTAAAACAAATATTTTTCTTCATAGTGTTATATTAATCATGCATTTGTTAAGGAACCTCAGTGATGTCAATTATTGTGATGTCTGCAGGGTTAATGTCGTGATATTATTCCTGCAAAAATTTAAGGCCAAAGCTCATAAGATTTCATTTCCTGTGATGGTATGAATGTTAACAGGTGTGTGATGTCACACCCTCTACCTCTGAAATTTTGGTGAATCGATGTCCATGTTTGTCTTTTTTTAATGTTTAATTAACTGTGCAGCTGTGTGTTGAAAAAAACACATATGATAATTGCAATGCATTCATGCAGTAGTCGTTTGTGTCATTTGTCCAGGTACAACTGATTTTGGGCATTTTTACAATGCAAAGATACTCTGGTAAACAATAAACCCTTGTATTTTACGTCATCCATTAAATCACCAACACTGCACGCATTTTGTGCTTTTTGCGTTGCTAAAAATCAAAACATTGCTTTGAGCTCTAGCACTTGCATACATTGACAAGATAGAGGAAAATGGGATATGTCTTTGAGACTGTTTCTTATACCAGTGATACCTATAATCTGTACTTGATGAAATGCTTGTTTTCTGACTGAAATCCTTTAATGTTTTGTTTACTACTTTCTAACGAAAAAACAAATATTATACACCATTACCATAATATAGTTTACCTGTTGTTGCCTTATACAGACTAGGCCTGGCAAATTTTATTTATACTGGATTAATCAGAGTAATTTCAGTAATTATTCATTACTCTTGTGATGCAAAATGACCAAAAGTACACCAGCTTGAGTAATTAGGAGTAATTTGGGACAAAAACCTACTTCAGGAGCACAACAGCAACAAACTAAGGGAGCGTGAGCAGCTGCTGCATACTGCTGTTTGTGTCCTTTAGCATTTAGTGCTATTTTCTTAGCACATAATGCATCCTTGGGCCCATTTTGGATGTTAGGGCGCTAGAGAGAATTATGCCAGTTATGACCAGCCCCTATAGAGACCCTGGTTGTAGTGTAAATGTTAGTTTGATGTGTATTGCTAAGTGGATATTTGTATCATGTCCAAGTGATACTGGCTTAGCAAGAGTGGCATGGGACCTAACACAAGGAAGGATAGTGTAGGCAAGTGTAGAAAGTTTTTCCTATGTTGACATTTTGAATGTAAGAGAAGAGATTTTGTGATCTTTTACAGAAAATCTAAGAGAGCATACTAGGCCGAGGCTTTTCTCAGTGTGGGGCCATATGAAGTGATGGTTGCATTTTACTGCTGTTCATTTAAGGTCTATCATTGATTTCTCATTCCCACCAGATCTTCTGCTTTTATGTATGATTGATGAGGGTGTTTCTCAGAATTGTTGTAGTTGATGTTTGTGTCTTGTCGGTTTCTTGTTTAAAGTCTTTAGTTCCAGGACAGGGGGTTCATGTTGATCCATCTCTATATGCCTGTAACAACTTATACGTGATTCAGATCTATCTTTTCCTTGCTCTACTGTCACTTATTTTGTAGTACCTTGTCCCACTGACCTTACGTTTAGTAGTTTTTTGCCCTGGAGTCACTTTGCATCAGAGTTTCCTTCACCCCATGATGTCCTGCCTCTGTGTCCACCTGTCCCAATGTTTTCTCATTTTCAAGACATATTGTTAGAGGTTACCTATCACTAAGGCACACTTCCCTTGAACAATTGTCTCTTAAGACGTACTTCCCCATAAAGTCCTAATTGCAGGCATCACTAGATCTTTTTGTCAATTGTCTCCATGTACCAACATTGGAATCTCCCTTTGTTTTTGTTATTTAGAATGATGCGAAAGGTGATCAATTTCTAGCAGATCCTGCCATGAAGTCTTTTGTAGCATTAGGAAGGACAGTTACCATTTTAGATATCCTAGAGGTCTGAACATTTTGCAGTATGGAGATCAACATATGGTCTGGGAAACCACCCATGAATACTCAACACCCAGCCCAAAGGCTCAATGGCCCAGTTCCTCCATGGCCAGGTGTGCCCTCAGCCTTACCCTGGATTACTCTTGGGACTCCCCTGTTCTTTCATCTCACCTGCACATGTATCTCACGAGCTGTTAGAAATGGGTCTCTAGATGGCAGAGGTATGCACTCTGTCTAAGTAGGAACCACCACTCTTGTCAGGGTAAGCTAGATACTCACTAAAAGATAACCTCTGCTCACCCACTGATAGCTTGGCACAGAGCAGTCAGGCTTATCTAAAGAGGCAGTTTGTGAAGTATTTGGGCAACACATGCACACAGTAACACAATGAAAACACCACAAAAGACTCCACACCAGGCTAGCAATATAGACAATAATTTTATGTATAAAATAAAATCAATACTACAAAAATCCAATCAGTAGAACCAGAGTTATGAATTTGTAAAGAATATCTTGAAATATAGTGTTTAGAAGCATAAAGCACCGAACCAAGGCTATCTGGTTGCACTGGACTAGCTCAAATCTGAAAAGTCAGGCTGACCGCAATGGATTGTAGGTCAGATACAGGCACCACGCAGGGCCTGCTGCAAACATTACCTTCATGGAGGAAGCTTCGACTGCGAGGAGCAGCTGTGAGTAGTAGTCAGAGGTGATGCATCAGCGGGGATCCTTAGCACTGCAGGTAATATATCGGTTCCAAGTCGTGCAGTTTGGAGATGCGTCATTGTCAAACCCTTTGTGAGGCAGGTAATACGTCATCGCCGAGCTGCACTGTCGGCGCTGTGATGTCTTCGAATCGGGGATGTGTCGTGTCAAAGGGAATGCGTCAGTTGCGACCAGCGCAAAGTCGTCGATGCATGGATTTTGGTGCTGCAGCACAGGAAAACCTACTTCCCGTTGTCCAGAACTAGATTGGCACCACTTGACAGGTCAGGACTCACAGGTGGCAGAGTCTTGGTGCTATTGCAGGGTTGCAGGAAGTCTTTGATGTCCCTGAGACTTCAGAACAGGGGGCAAGCCAGCATGCCCTTGGAGTCACTCTGGGTTCAAGTGAGATGGGTCCAGTCCTTTTCCTCAGCAGGGCAGAGGGTAGCAGGCAACAGGGCAGCACAGCAGTGCAGAAAAGCAGTTCTTCCAAAGCAGCAGTCCAGCAGACTATCAGTCCTTGTAGCATTGCAGCAGTTCTTTCTCCTGGCAGAGTTCTTCACAAGCCCAGTAGTGTCTGATTTTGTGGGGTCAGAGCCCCAGTACGTATACCACGTTGTTTTTTTTAAATGGGAGTGACTTTAAAGAAGGGTCTTTGAAGTGCACAGAAGCTGTTTCCTCCGAGCCCTGGCTCCAGACTATCCATAGTCCTTTGTGTGGGGACAAGACCCTGCCTATTCAGGTGTAAGTGTCAGCCACTCCCTTCCGTTCTGCCCAGGAACAGCCTCAGAATGCAAATGAATGCTCAGACACACCTGCCCTTCCTGTGTCTGTGGCTGTCTAGAGGGAATGCACAAAGTGTAGCTGTCATTCCAGCGTGTATTGGAGACAGGCTACAGGCACACAGAGTTGCAAAAGCAGAGAAATGTCAACTTTCTAAAAGTGGCATTTCTAAAAGAGTAATGTTAAATCCAACTTTACCAGTAAAGAAGATTTATTATTTTAATTTCCAAGATATAAAGCATGACACAGCTGCTCCATTCTAATTAGGAATTACAGTTTAAAAGTGTATTAAGGAATTCTCATTGTTAACCTATGAGAAGAGTAGGCCTCAAAGTGGTGAAAAACAAATGTAGGTGTTTTTACTACCAGGGCATGCAAAACTTAAAAGCGCATATCTTACCTTTTACTTACACAGCACCCTGCCCTATAGGCTACCTAGGCGCTACCTTTTGGGTGACTTATGTATAATAAAAGGGGGGTTTAAGGCTTGGCAGAGGCTTTTAGATGCCAAGTTGAAGTGGCAGTAAAACTGCACACACAGGCTCTGCAGAGATAGGCCTGATACATGTTTAAAGGGCTACTTGTGTGGGAGGCATAATTAGTGCTGCAGGTCCACTAGTAGAATTTAATTTACAGGCCCTGGGCACAGGTAGTGAACTCTACTAGGGCTTACAGATAAATAAAATATGCCAAACAGGTAAAAAGCCAGTTATACCATGTTTAGAGAAGGGAACACATGCACTTTAGCACTGGTTAGCAGGGGTAAAGTGCTCAGAGACTTAAAGCCCACAAAAAGAATTCAGCAAAAATAGGAGTAGGAAGGCAAAAGGTTTGGGGTGACCCTTTAGAGAGGGCCATTTTTCAACACAAGCACACTTGTCCCTCCTGCATTTTCTGTTATACCTGATGGTCAGCCCTGACCATGCCCACTCATGCCACAGTGTGTATCTGGCTCAATTGCTTACCATTCCCATTGTCACTTCAACCCCAGTTTCTGCCTAGTCAAAGTTCCACCCTGGTCTAAGAGCAAACCCTACCCAAATATTGCCCAACCAAAGAGTTGTTAAGTGGGGTAGGTAATAGTGATGATATGTGCTTTAGTATGTTCTGAGGAAGGTTGTGGCATGGTGAGATGTTGCATAATGTGATGTGATGAACTATGATTTTGTTGAACGCTGTGATATAATGTGGTGTGGAAGAGTGGGATATGGTGATGGCTGGTGTTGGGTGAAAAGGCTTATTGTCTTCTGTGGTATGGTGCAATATGATGCGGCATATTGTGATATGATGTAGAACATTGAATAGGCTGCGGCGTGAGTTTAATATCAATCAGGGTGTTGAATAATGAAGGTACTGTGTTTTATGGTGGGATGTTTGGGGTGCACCTTTATGCAGTGTTACATTGAATAGGGACTTGTGGTATTGGCCAATGTATTATGTTGTGATGCAACATTGGATGGTGTGTGACATGATGTGGTAGTGTTGGAAACCCACATTTTCCGCATGGTTACCCTGTATTTTTAATCTTTTCCTGAACGCTGGTGTTGCTGGTGCTGCTGGTATTAGGACACTGTACACTGTGACACTGCCAATCAGTGTCAAAGTGCAGGTGGTCTGTCACTAAAGTAGTACTGTCAGATTGGTTCCACCCAATTGGTGTATTTAACTTTCCAGTATGGCCACTGTATGCTGGAGTAGAAATGATGCCAGTGTAATGGAAGTTAATTGTCATGTGTTATCTATAGTCTATGTTTACACCACCCACTATTTGGCAACAAATATGGCTGACAGGAACATCACAGTGGTTTGGCTGGGCTGCAGTGTAGAAGCACTTCAGTAACACAAGGAAAAGAAAAGTGCCTTTTCATGTAGGAAAACCTGTTTTATATAGGAATAAGCCACCCTTATAGTGTTCCTTGTAAGCCGACACAACAAGGGTGCCTAATACTTTTTAAAAATTGACATATTTAATTTTGGGAAGAAAGTGCCTCTACAGTAAATATATGCTTAGAACTATTTTAACTGTGTAGGGTAGATTGGTGTTCATGAAATATAACACTATTGCACATGTTGTGTGCATTTAAGGGTATCGTTTTTAAATAAGGAGGATGGGGAGTCGGGGAGTCAGAGACTCAGGCTGGAATGGCCATGATAGATTTATTTAGGAGGATACTAAGTCTGCTGCGCATTAAGGTATATTTGGATTGCTGCTAGTGTTTTAACAGATGTGTGGATGATCTATGTTTTGGTGCCCTCTGTGTAGTCAAAGGAGTGGGAATTGAAGTGACAAAAGAATTTCCGTTTTACGTGCACCAAGGAGTGCAATGATAAAGGGAACTGGTCTAAATAGCAGGATACTGGTCACAGTACTGGAAGTATTTTAGGGTTTATTTGGTGTAAAGTAAATGGGGAAACTGGGGGGCATATTAGCAAGAACATGCGATAAATATCGCAAACCTTGCTTAGCGCGCCTTTTTTTATCGCTGGCTATCGCTGGATATTACCGCGGAAATAACATGCTATTAGCAAGGTTTATCTCCATTGCGATAAAATATCCAGCGATAGCGGCGAAACCCAGCTTTAACGCTGAGAAATCCAGCGATAAAATCCTATCGCTAATTCTGGGGACTTAACCTTACAATCCACCTCCCATTGACTTTCATTGCTAAGTCATGTTTTTATCAGTTCTTAAAAACAAGCGATAATCGGGGTTAGCGCGTGCTTATTATCGCCGCGGGTATTGCTAATAGGCGATAGGTATGTAAGCGACTGTTTACCGTCGCTTTTAGTTGGGAACGCCTACCTTGCATGTCATTAGCGATAAATATCGCTGACATGCAAGGCGATGTAATTCCCGTCCTCTAACGCCTGAAAGCTGTCGCTAACGCCTGTTAGCGACAGCTTGCTAATAGGGCGTTAAAAATATCGCCGCTTTAGCGGCAAAAAGTGCCGCTAAAGCGGCGATAAAGCCCTTGATAATATGCCCCTGGGTTTCTATCATGCCTTTGGCCATGACTTATTGCAAATTTTCCTAATCCACTTGATTTCCTCTTTTGTTCCTCAAACCACATTGACTGCTGAACCTTATGTAAAACCCTCAAATTTCACAGGACTCAATGTACTGACCACCACTTTAAAACTAACCCCTATCAAGAAGGTGCAAGTTGCTCTCATTATATCCAGCCCTTCTTGTGGATGTTATTGAGTTATGCAGATTTCATATAGCATGCCCTCCACCACTCCATGGCATCAAGGCCACCCATGGACACACTTCCTTGCACGACCAGTGTTCTTGCAAGAACTAAGCAGGGTGCTAAAATGTCACAAGAACATGGAACCATCTTGGGTGTGGCCCATTTAAAATATACCCAAGACCCATCACATTGCTTGACTTTCAGTCCTCTAATCACAAGATGAACACTTTTGGTTTGGCCCCTTAGAACATTCCAGAAACCTACTGTGAGGTTCTTCCATGGTTTTGTTTTAGGGTAATCCTGCATTCTTCATCTGGAGGATGTTGCCCCAGTTTGGAGCCTTGCAAAAGAAAGCATGAAAGAAAAATAGAAAGAATCAAGATTATTCTGATGTGTATGCACAAAGACAAAATCCAAGGAGCATCCATTTGGATAAAAGAATAAGTGGATATTGTAAGGATACATTCAAAGACATTAGTGTCTCAAGACTCAAGTAAGTGCACTTTTATCAAAGACTTGAGTCAAGTGTTCTGTGTGACTTAACACTGAGATAAACTTAATAGATAAAAATATATTTAGATCTGTCAAAAAAAAAATCAGAACAAAGCCTCATTCGTGGGGTGTGATGTCCAGCACTCAATTGCTTTATGTTTTCATGGAGGCTGTGAAGGAACTACTCTCCATGAGGTATGAACAAGATATGCTAGAGTTGCATGATGAGTAAACATATCCGATAACTACAAAAATCCGGAGGAATAAAGAGATCTGTGTTTTTCTTTACTGTTATCCTGAGGAAAACTCAGACTGCAGAGTATCTATGATGCCCAGTAAGAAACCAACAACCACAATGAATCACAAGTTATGACATGGCATATTGCTGAGGTGGAAAATCTCCCTACTTCTCACCTAACCCCTTTCAATTAGATTACCAAGCTCAAGTGTGCACTGAAAAACCACACTGCTGACGTGGCGAGGTGAAGGTCTTGAGGTTACTTGTTGCTCCCGCTATGACATTGGGACAGATAAGATAGAGAACTTCACAGTTTCTGGAGGTGTGGGAAGTTTGTTTGTTCATTAGTGAAAGGATCTTGGTTGTGTTGTTATAGGTGAGGAGCGGCATATAGAAAGTTTGCTAAGTGTATCACCATGAAGCGGGATCAGAGAGATGCTGGTAGCTCTTGGTAGAGAGAAGAAAATGGAACAAATGAAAATAAACAGTTGTACATTAAATTAATGTTGTTTGGAACCAGTGGGAATGTGATTGGGTATAGGTGGTGATGATGCTGAGTACACAATTATTACAGCATAGGTGGGAATCCCTCACTCAAATACAGGCTTCAATAGGCAGAGGGAAGAAACCTACTGAGCACTCACTTTCAGTTCTCTACAGACACTGGGCAGGAGAATACTCAAACTATGAAATACAGATCAATCAAAGCAAACTTTACTGTGGACAGATAGGACACTGATTAGGTGGTATTTCTTTGGCCAAGCAGGCTTGTGCTATAGTTGTTACAAACTCGAAGGTAAGGCTGCAGGACTTGACAATAATGCTGATATAGAAAGCTTGCTAGTTCAGTTTCATCGGGGTGGGGTGATGTGAGATCATTCTTCACTCAATGGGTCAGTTAGCAATGTGAAGGATGTCCTTCAATGAAGTCGGCAAGCATGCAATTGCGACCATCCTGGTGGGAGAATCAATGCCTTGTTTGCCACACTGAAGGTGTTTTCCCAGAGGATAGGGGGTTATCAGACCATTATTCTACACACAACTGTAAGATAGCTGGTACCAAGCTCTGTGTGTGTTATTTGGTAGGTATGTTTTTGACTGATTTACACAGGTTCCTTTATTCGCTATGCATGCTCTTCTGACTGTTTCATTTGAAAAATCAGTCAGTGTAATCGTACAAGAATTATAGAGTTACAGTCCAACTTCCTGATACCCCACACCATATTGGTGGAGCCTCAAAAAGTTGCTTTGAAAGCTGTAAGTTACAGTGAGGTGCTGCAACATATGTCAGTGGAGGGCAGAGGCATCACCTCAACATTGATATATAACAGTGATAAGCATGTTAAATTGAATACCTTAATCTGTAAACTCAATAGAAACGCTCACCTGAAAGTCATAACTGCTGAATTGCCAACTAGCTAAGCCTTCTAAGATCATGTTAACTGATTTGTATCAGGTAAACATATCTTGCCCCCCTGGTGCTCCAATGTCCTTTTATCATCACCTCTTCATACATCTGCCCAGAACTTTCATTGTGAGTTGCACATCTTAGCAGGCTGTAGGGATCCTACAATGCAGATGCTGTCAGCAGGAGAGGGTGATGGTTGTAGAGATATCAGGCGACTTTTGGTATTAACACTACAGTAGGTACAAGCAGTTTGGTGGAATGGAGAAATGATTTGCCATCCGTGTTCTTGTCACAATGTGGACACAAAGTTAAGAGCTTAAACCCCCCAAAATAAGCTCTAGCAACACCAGTATTTTTCACTTTGCATAACGTGGGATCAAAATATTGTGGTCAAAATATCAAGGACCAAAACATCAACAAGGTAAGAATATATGGGTTAGTGTCGGTTTAGTGTATTTAACTTAACTTAGTGATACTTTGGTATGCCATATATACACCTGGATATTTTGGCCTTTTTTGAAAATGGCACTCTGAAGGGTCACGCCAAACTTTTTGCCTTCTTCCTCCTCTTTTTCTGACCTTGTTTTTGTTGGCTTTAGGACTCTGAGCACTTTACCACTACTAATAAGTGCTAACGGCCATGTGCTCTCTCCTCTAAACATGGTAACATTGACTCATACCCAATTGGCATATTTACTTTACTTATAAATCCCTAGTAGAGTGCACTACATGTACCCGGGCCTGTAAATTAAATGCTACTAGTGGGCCTGCAGCACTGATTGTGCCACCCACTTAAGTAGCCCCTTAACCATGTCTCAGGTTTGCCACTGCAGAACCTGTGCATGCAGTTTTAAACTGCCATGTCAACCTGGCAAGTTAAACCCCTTACCAAGACTTAAACTCCCCTTTCAGTGCATATACGTCACACTGAAGGTAGGCCCTACGTACCCCATTGGGCAGGGTGCTGTGTAATTAAAAGGTAGGACATGTACTTTTAAGTTTTGCATGTCCTAGTGGTGAAAAACTCCCGTTTGTTTTTCACTACTGTGAGGCCGACCCCTCCCATAGGGTAACATTGGGGATTCCTTGCTCCCTCAATAAGCTGTAATTCCCAATTTGAAGGAGGTATAGCTGTAGTATTTAATACGTCAGGAATTCTAATAATAAGTCCTCTTTAACTGCAAAGCCAAATTTATCATTACAATTTTAAAAATGCCACTACCGATTCGAACCAAGGAAGATCGGCAGAAAGCGAGTCTTTTTGAACCCACTAAAAAGAAATTCATCGGCGGCGCACGAGGGTCCCCTGCGCTTCAGAAAGAAAATAGATACAGTGTTGCAGCCAAACTTCCTGCCCCTCCTTGAAAAGACCTGCGGCTACAAAAATTGGAGAATAACAAATTATCAACCCAGTCGAAATGAGCCCCCACCTATCAGACTACACCATGTCAAAGCCCTGAGGAGAATCCCACGAGTATTACTGGGATTTGAAACGCGTCCGCACTTTCTTTCATTTTGCCGTTGAGGAATTAACAGATACTGAACTCAGACAGTGCTGAGGGACATTTAACATTGATTTAACCCCATATGTTCTTAAGTCCATTCCCAATGGACAGCATCTCTCTAAAGTGATTATGAACTGCGTGTAATGAGAGTGCTTCATGTTTTACGTTTGAGAAACAACCGACTGGTGTATTGTTTTTTGTGCACTATTATTGAAATCACTTGTACGCACTATTTATGATTGCTGTTTATCATGTACACAGCGATTGGTTTATATCTTCACATAACTTCTTGGTTTATATTTGTTTGTATTAAATAGTGTACCCTTTATTTCAGACTCCATGAAATGTTAAAATGAAATAATGAAATAACGAAGTAATGGTTAAATAAAAAACCAGGACCAAAGAATTCAGATATTTGGCCCATAGTCTGTTCAAGAAGATAGCAGCATTGGAAATGGTAGCTAGGTATTCTTTTGTACTATTGTAACTAGGCCCAACCTGGCTACCAATACAGGGCGTACCCCCTTTATATGACTTTTAGAAAGTTGGCATTTTCCTGCACTTAGCCCTGTGTGCCTGCATCCTGTCTCTTATACATGTCTGCAGTGGGTGACAGCTGGGTCTTTGGCAGTCCCTCAAGACAGCCATATACAAATGGAGCTTAGGTGTGACTGATGGGCCATCCATAGCCCGATAGGCCATCCTGGGCAGGATAGGCACTGCCTCACATCTGAATAGACCGCGTCCTGTACCCAAACAAAGGACTGCATACCCCCGTAGTGAGTCTGGAGCCAGAGCGGGGGGGGACCTCTGTGCACTTCAAAGCCCCCCTTTGAAGTCTTCTCCACTTCAAAGGCACAACTAGATATAAGTACTGGGTATCTGACCCTATCACTTCAGACACTACTGGACCTGTGAAGAAACTCTGCCAGGAGGAATGACTGCTCTGCTGCTACAAGGACGGCCACTCTGCTGGACTGCTTCTCTGCAAGCACTGCTTTTCTGCTGTGCTGCCCTGCTGCCAGCTACCCTCTGCCCTGCTGATGAAGAACTGGACTTTTTGACTTGAGCCCAGAATAATCTCCAAGGGCATGCTGGCTTGACTCCTGTTTTGAGACTCAGGGATAACAAAGTCTAACCCCCTGCTCCTGTCCCTGGTCCATTGAAAGTGGATCCAGTTGCTTGCTCCAGTGGAACATACACATCCTCTTCTGGGTGAAGCAGAATCAATGCGTCACTGCTGGAACACATCCAGTGCACCACACTTGGAGCCAGCGCATCGCCATCATAACCGACGCATCAGAACCACTGCATCCCAGCCACTACAGGGAGAGACTGTTGACGCAACCTCTTGACTGCATGGAGAAACCTGACACATCGGCTTCAGAACCAACGCATCTCGGAACCTGCGCTTCGCCTTCAGAACCGGTGCATTGACATCATGGCATGCAGAAAATCGGTGCATCACCTTGACTGCGGGATCGACACCGATGCATCACTTGGCTGCACGCACATCTCGCTGTTGTGACCAGGATCAAGGTACTTTTGTTCAGCGGGCCTTGCATGGCTCCTGTATCCGGCCTGCGCTCCATGGCGATTGGCCAGAACTCTTGACTTTGCCCCAGTTCAGCGCAATCAGATAAACCCGTAGGCACTTATTGCTTCTATATTTTCACTTTTATTCTTTCAAAATTCATATTTTACTTCTTTGTTCTTGTTTTATTTATGAAATCATAATCTATTCTTCTAAACCGGTGTGGACTCTTTTTGTGGTATTTTCACTGTGTTACTGTTTGAGTGTTGCATACATACTTTACATATTGTCTCTTAAGTTAAGCCTGCCTACTGTTTGGCAAGCTACCATAGGGTGAGCACAGGCTAATTTATGGTGTGTGTCTGACTTACCCTGACTAAGATTGTGACTCTACCTTGGACAGGGTGTATACTCTGCCAACGAGAGTCCCAATTTCTAACAGGCCCCATGATGTTTTGACCTACAATCACAGATAGACAAAGACTCATCATCACATCATCCACACACACATTCTTATAGATGACCCCTACAGGTTCATATGCAGACATGTGCAACATGCCAATGAACCTTCATCATACTCACACACCAACACAGATGCAGCCATCAATATTTATAGATCAGGATAAAGCCACCTATGCATACACACCTACAAACTGAAATACACATAGACCAAATTGATGTTTACTCATCCATGCACATAGGACAAGAGAAATGTGTTATGTTGCTTGCTTGCATGGTGATTTATGCTGCGTTTAAAAAAAAAACATTATATTTTTTGTCCTCATTCACCACCAGACTGCAGTACACCCATTCTTTGCCTGTTAACCAAGTGGGGAGGTTCAAAGAGAGAAGACGACCCTCACAACATCGGGAGAAGGGTAGGATAGCCACTGCCCCCCAGGGGGTAAGTCGTTCTCAACTTTCTCTGGTTAACCGGGAGCTGCGTATAACGGAGGCGATACAAGGAAGGTAACCCATGCAGCTCTAAGAGATTTTTAGGTGTAATCATAGGACCCTCGAAATCTGCGACCTCCTCGATAAGAAGCTCCAAAGCTTCTCCTGGCTATTGCTTGCAGGAACCCTTAATAAATCCATTTTAGATACATAGAACAGGGAGTCAAGCCACTCGAGATGAGATGGAGGTGATGGAGCAAGGACTCGTAAATGAGACTTGCTCGGAAGCAATCCTTTCGTTTTAACTCATAAACGTATTACTAACAATGTGTTTGACATTAATATTCGTATTTTAGAAAAGACACGCGGGACAGTGAAGCTTGCCTATGTGTTTACTAATCGTAACAACATGAACGAAGGACTAAAACGCACTCTAACAAGGGATCTTTTACTGCGCATGCGTCTACTGCATCTACGTAGTATGACGTATTAATGCTTGGAGGGAAAATTCTTGCGCCTACGCAAAGATATTAAAAATGGCCGCTTGAAAGCTCACATGCATGGGATCTGCTTGGCTGAAATAGAAAACAAGTTTTATACTAACGCAAATGCAGAAAGCGTAATAATAATAATTAAAATGGGTTAGAGTAGAGGTTGGTGGTATACAGTGAAACCATTTATTTTTGAGAATAACATTTCTTCTTTTGACTTTATTATTAGTGCACATTTGGGCCATCCACGCTTGTCTGAATTGAGCTGACTGACTTAACCCCACCCATGCGTACCCGAGAGATAATACGGAAAGATGAGTAAGGACTTGTCACGCGTCCAAGGCCAGCGAAGATGTGCCCTGGGAACATGAGGGTGAAGAGTTCATATGAAGAAGCTTTATTGATGACATTGCAACATTTTGTATTAATAAAGTTTGGAGATGTATGGGAAAGGAAATGATTTAATAAAGTTTGAGGGGAGGGATTTGAAACAATGGTCTATTTAAATAAGTGAAATGTAAGCATGGTGTGATGATCATCCCCCCTCGCCTGTCCAATCAGAGTTAGTATTTTGTGAAATTGAAACATTAATGGGTGGTACATGGTTATGGAAAGGTATAATTGAGGTAGTTTTAGTTAGTTCGTTTAGCTTATTGGGAGCTGACACGCAGCAGACACGGGGAGAGGCGTCGTTGCTGAAAGTCGAGGGCTCGGGATGCTGTTGATGCTGGGGGTGGTGCTGATGAGACGCTGATGAAGAAATCGAATGCAGAACCAGCTATTTTAACTTAATTGGGTTAGAAAGAAGATCGCGGAAGAACCACGAGGAGGAAGAGAGTGTCAGAGAGGGGTGCGACGCAGTCGTCGGTATTTAGAGAGGTGAAGTATCCTGTCCTGATTCCTGTCCTGAAGTCTTTGTCTCCTGATCTATCCTGGGGACCCTTACCAGCCCTTTGGCCAGGGGGTTGGTCTTCACACCATTCTTGGTAATTATAAATGTCATCGTATTCATAGATGTTCTTCTCTCTCTGTCCTCTTCTTTCTGAGCATAGATATTGTGTGGATCTGAATTGCTATTGCTTATTTGAGATATGATTGAATTGACACTCTGGCGAATGAGGGTGTTTGTACTGAAACTTTGAGATGGTTCACACTCAATTAATTTAGATAAAGATTTTAAAACTTCCCGAGTCTGTGATTTTTTCATTTTAATCAAGAAATGTTTAATAAGTTATGTTAATTATCACCATCAACTAGTTCCAACTAATGGTCCATTGACCAGAGGAAAGAACTAATTGATCAGTGAAAGGTTTAGTTAGGGAAAAGAAATAACTAGATCTTGAAGTATGAAAATCATAAACTAAGCTTCCAGCGGTTTACTTGGTATTTTGTGGAAGAGGTTATATGGGCCCAGGTGAGTATATGGTAGTGGAGTATCTGCAGTTAGTGCACCGCTGGATCAGTTTTCTGGTACCAGAGTTATGGTTATTATTGACTAGTTTGGTGATAAGTATAGATTATTGATTTATGTTTTAACAAAAGAATTAGTGTCCTTGTTTTATGTTGTCTGGAAAATTCCCGGGGAATGAATAAGCGGGTGGCGATAGAAACCACACTGCAGTGAGGTTACTCGTCTGTTGGAATAACACTGAGAAGCTAGGTAGGGCTGGCAGTGTTAAAGTAGGGACTATTTTCCGTGTAAAAGTGAGAGTGGTTGATAGCAAAGAGTTCGCTAGTGAAACTTTAGGCGTTATATCACCTAGAAAGGGTAACCCTGAAGGAGTAGCAGGTTCTTCCAAGCTAGATTGACAGCAAAAGGAGTTCGCTGGTGAAAATGTTGGTCTCGATTTTCCCAAAACGGGTGAGACCAGAAGAGTAGCAGGTTCTCTGGAGCTTGAATGAAGGGTAAGCGGAAGGGTTTTACTCGCAGTGTAAAGAGAGTAAGCGGAAGGTTTTACTCGCAGTGTAAAGAAATAAACTATCCTTTGATTTAGCGGAACAGACAGAGTAGCAAATGTTTTTATGTCGTTAATAACAAAGAATTTTTAAGGAAAATATCGAGAAATAAAGTTTTCGTATTACCTTGTGAAGGGAGGGTCAGTTGCCGGAGTTGCACTGACGTCACAGTGAGCCGTGCTGGGATTGGTAGAAACAGCGGGCGTGTGACAGAAGCAGCCTTGTAAAGGAGGGGTCAGTAGTAAGGAGCAGAACTGACGTCAGGAAAAGGCCGCGCTGGCATTGGTCAGATCACGAGCGTGAGCCTGATTTGATTGGATAGCTAGTTAGAAGCTGCGCTAGGATTGGTGGAGAGAGAGATTGTATGCGTGATTTTGATTTGACTGTTAGTGCAAGGCGTACAGGTAGAAGATTTCAAGGGTTTGCAGGATACAATTTCCTACATCGTTCTTCAAGGATGTATGGAGAGAAAAGAAAGATGTCATTTTTGAAGAAAATTAAGAATTTCTTTGTAAAAGATAAGCCTGTGTTGACTAGAGAGGGAATTCCTATTCCGCCACCGAAGACACCAGCATCCTTTATGATGATGGAAAGAGGATATCATACTTGCGTGTGGTTGGAAAACTGGATAGAATATACAAAGGATGATGGAGTGTTAGCTTTTCCAAAAGATGGTACGTTTAATGGGAGGATTCTTCAGAATTTGAGATTGAAAATGAATGATTTGGAACCTAGACCTAGGTTAACTCAATATGAGGCTTTGGAAGAATGGGAGACTGAGTCATATGAACGAGAGAAATGCAGAGGTGGAAGATATAGAGGATTTTTTCCCAGACACTTGCATGAGTCACGCGAAGGGCAGATGAAATAATGGAGGAGAGCTATGGTATCAGAAGGTTTATATCCAGTGTTAATGGCTGAGGAACAGTCTGGAGGAAAGTGTAAGGAGAAAATGAAACACATGAACACAGCAGGATATGGTGAGTCAGATGACGAGTTGTTAGAGGATATTTTAATTAAAAATCCACCGCCGTATCAAGAAGCAACTAGTAAAGTTACCCCAAGTGCACCAGTAATGGGAATGCCATTAACCCCACAGATTTTACATGATACGTCATATAACAGAGTATTACAGGATAATGAGAGAGAAGTTTTAAACAAAACTAGAGCGGAACTAGCTCAAAAGATAAGTCAATTAAATTTGAATACTGAAGCCTTGACAGTGCCAGTGACCATTGGGCCGGTAATCCCATTGTATGGAGATAATAAGATTTGCCAGAAACCACAACCTGTGACAATTCCATTAAATAGTCCAAGGAAAGAAATAATAATTACAGATGATCAGGTTAGCGAAAGAGAGTCGGTTATTTCATTAATGGATCTCCCAAATGTGGAATCCTCAACTGAAACTCTGAAGAGAAATACACCTATGAATTTAAGGGAAAAGAGATCTTTAGTACCTATAAGAACTGAAGGTGCAACAGTAGTTACCCCTGAAGAAATAGAATGATGGGCACAGGAAATAGATAATCGAAATCCACCACCAAAGATTTTAGACATCAGTAGATTGAAAGTGGAATTGGAAGAAATGATGACAGGATGTGTGGGCATAGAAAGATTGAATGTTTACAATGATGAAGAATTGTTATATTTATGTAAGAGTATAACCAGAAGAGCAAGAGTATTTCATGAGAGATTGACTGAAGTTGCTTCAGAGATTGGAAAAGACATAGGGAAATCAAAGTTGTTACAGAAACTATATCGAGTGGACTTCACTGATAAGGATTTAGAAAGTGTAAATGCTTCTGGAAAGAGACTACAGATAAAGGAATTAATGGGCATTTTGCGAAAATGGGGAGACATTGATAAATGGAGAATTAGATGGATAAGAAAGAAAGAGGAAGTACAAGCGAGAGAAGCAGCAACTGCCTTTCCAGTGAGAGAATCAAGTAAGGTGGAAAAATTGTGTCCCATGAGAGAGGTTCCTGGAGGTGGATATGTCCATGTTCCTTGGAGTAGACAAGATATTTTGTCATTTACAAATGATTTTCCAAAGCTGAGAGAAAAAACGGTTGAATGGTATAAACAGGTAGAGCGATTTGTGAAGGTTTCAAAGGATTTATTGAAGGATTTGGATGGTCTATTTGATATAGTGGTACCTGCTGATTTATGGACAGAATGTAAAATTACAATTGATTGGCCAAATGAGGAGTATGCTAGAGATTGAAAGACAGGAGCACCCTCGGAGGAGGTGATGAAAAAGTATCACCAAGTGATTAAGTATTTGAAAGGGAAAATTCCTCCTAAAGAAACAGACTGGGTGAAGATAGACAGAACAACACAGGAACCAAATTAATCTGTACATGCGTATTATGAAAGGTTGTTGCAGGTGTTTAAGCAGTATAGTGGTTTTGAGAATATCGGTGATAAGGATATGGGACATTTTGTGTATCGGTTTGTATACGGTTTGAAACCAGAAATTAGTCAGATGATACAGCAGCACATGTTGTGTTGGCAAAGCAAGACAGTGGATGAGATTTTAAAGTACGCAAAGTATTGCGGAGATGACATTGAGGCCAGGCGTAGGAAGCTAAAAGAGAAAATGATGTTGGCACAAGTTAAATTGGCAGAATAGCAAGAAGAGAAAATAAATGACCAAAATAATAATCAAGTGAAAGAACTGTCAGAACAATCAAGGAGCGAATGGTAATAAATATAGAGGAAGATTGGACAGAGAAGAAGCGAAAAAGAAGTTTCCTTGTCATGCGTGCGGAAAGCTTGGACATTGGAAGAACGAGTGTAAGAGTACTCAGAGTAATAATAATAATAATGGGCCAAATCAAAAGTTAATCCCACAGATGCAGAATGAAGTACTTATGAATCAGCAGCAGCAGGTAGTTACTCCACAATATCAGGTGCCACCAGCTCCTATGCCAAATTTTGTGAATCATCAAAGTTTCAGTGCGAACGCCGGATTTCAAGGAGAAAGTGGTAAGAATAATAGAACAATTACACAATATTTTTTGCAGAATGATGAGGAGAATTCAGATCCTACCCAATGATGGTGCCTGAGGGGGGAGGAAAGGAGTGCGTGCTTGGCGCATCCTTGCCGGTAGATCAGTCAGGTCCATTTGTTGATGGGAAAGTAGAAGGTAAAGACATTACTTTCCTATTGGATACTGGTGCTACCAGGTCTACTGTGGGAACAGCAGACATCCCAAACCTACCCCTCTCGGGAGAATCAATCCAAGTTGTAGGCGTGTCAAACCAACAGATTAGAACCCCAATCACCAAACCAATGGAGGTGCACATTGGAAATTTTAAAGAAATGCATCGATTCGTAGTTTGCAATTCCAGTCCTGTAAATCTGTTGGGAAGGGATCTCTTGTGCAAAATGAATTGCACAATCTATTGTACACCGGATGGTGTTGCTTTCCAAATCCCTGATGAAGACGTTGTATACAAGATGATGTTATCAAAACAAGGAACGGAAGTAGATGAAATGTTCTCACTAATAACTGAAAATGAATTACCAGAGGAGTTGAGAGCCACAGTTAATACAGACGTGTGGGATTTTACAGGAAAAGACATTGGGCTAATGACTAATATAGACCCAGTCAAAGTGACAGTGAAAGAAGGTGCAGTGTATCCAAATACCCGACAGTACAAAATGAGTCCAGAAGTGAAAGCAGGAGTTATTCCAGAAATTGAACGAATGGTGAAACAAGGTATTTTAAAAGAAGTGATGGGTAGTCCTTGTAATTCGCCAATAATAGGACTGAAGAAGCTCAGCGGGAAGTATAGAATAGTGCAAGATTTACTGAAAAATAAATAAAATTGTAGTTCCCTGTTGTCCAATAGTGCCAAATCCAGCCGTGATCCTTTATCAGATACCATGGAATGCAGGATGGTTCACAGTAATTGATTTATGTCAAGCATTCTTTTCTATTCCTTTGCACCCAGACAGCCAGTATCTTTTTACGTTTAAGTTTGAGGATCGTATTTATGCATGGTGTCGAGTTCCTCAAGGGTACACAGAGAGTCCTTCAATTTTTAATCAGATTTTGAAAAAGTGGCTAGAGTCATTGATTATGCCTGGAAAATCTGTTCTGGTCCAGTACATTGATGACCTATTGGTGGCATCAAAAACACGAGAAGATTGTGTCACAGACACAATTGCATTACTGAACCATTTGGCTGAAGGAGGACACAAGGTGTCTCCAGAAAAATTACAGTTCTGCCAACAAGAAGTTAGATATTTAGGGCATAAAATAGAAAGAGGAGTTAGAAAAGTGACACCGGAAAGAATAAAAATAATCAAAGAAATGCAATTGCCACAGACTCAGAGAGAAATGAGAATGTTTCTGGGAGTAGTTGGATACTGTAGGCAATGGATTAATGGTTGTTCGATGTTAGCCAAACCATTAATACAGATGATCCGAAAAAGAGCGAAAGATCCGATCGATTGGAATGATGACTGCATAGAGGCATTTATAAAATTGCGAAATTGTTTGTGTGAGGCTCCTGCCTTGGGCATGCCTGATTATTCAAAAGACTTTGCATTGTTTTGTTGTGAGAGAGAAAATTGTGCACTTTCAGTCTTAACACAGAGACATGGATTGAGTCGACGTCCAGTGGCATATTTTTCAGCTACTTTGGACCCAGTGGCTGCAGCATTGCCTGGCTGCTTAAAAGCAGTAGCTGCGACTTGTATGAGTCTGGAGCAAAGTGAGTCGATAGTGATGGGACATCCAGTAAAAGTTTTTGTTCCACACTCAGTTGAGATACTTTTGACAAGAACAAGAACACAGTATCTTACCCCTAGTTGATTGACTAAGTATGAAAGAGTGATTTTGGGAGCTGAGAACATGACTGTGATAAGGTGTACTATTATGAACCCAGCTACCCTACTGCCAGATCCTTGCGATGAAGAAGTGAGAGATGAAAGTGATCATGATTGTTTGAACGTGACTGAGTTATGTACGAAGCCCCGGCCTGATATAAAAGAGACACCTTTGAAAGAGGCTGACCATGAGTTATTTGTAGATGGTTCCTGCCTCAGGACACAAGGAGGACTAAATGCTGCATATGCTGTTTGTAAAATATCTGGGGTAATTGAAGCATCCTGTTTACCTGGGTTCAAGTCTGCACAAGTAGCCGAATTGGTGGCCTTAACGATGGCATGTAAAAAGGGGAAAAATTGGAGAATAACCATATTTACGGACAGTCAATATGGGTTCGGGGTTGTGCACGACTTCGGCCAGCTCTGGATGCAGAGGGGATTTCTGACTTCCTCAGGATCTCCTATCAGAAACTGCAAAAATGTAAAAGACTTGTTGGAAGCATTACAATTGCCAAAAGAGATAGCAGTTGTAAAATGTGCTGCACATCAGTCAGGAAATGACTATGTGACTGCTGGCAATAACTATGCTGATCAAGTGGCCAAATACTGTGCCAAAAATACAGTGGCCATAAACCGAAAAATTGAAATGGGTGAAACCAGATGCCAACTTATGTTCTTCTCAGTACCAGAGACATGGGATGAGAGTAGACAATTGTAGGAAGAAGTTGAGGAAAAGGAACAAGAAATTTGGATAAAGGCAGCTTGTACAAAAAGACCAGAAGATGAGGTATGGGTGTATATAGACGGAAGACCAGTCATGCCAGATTGTTTGCTTTCAAAAATGGCAAGAGTGTATCATGGAGCAACACACATAGGGAGAGACTCAATGATCAGGCTATTCAGACAGAGTTGGTACAATCCTAAGTTCAGGGTAGTCGCAGAAAGCCTTTGCCAAAGATGCTTAACCTGTCAGCAGCAAAATCCAGGTAGGAAGACAGTGGTTAGCTGGGGAAAGATTGGAGAGGCAGAAGGACCCTTCACCAGATTACAGTTGGATTTTATCGAATTGCCCCCATGTAATGGACTGAAATATATACTTGTCATAGTATGCCTTTTCTCAAGATGGGTGGAAGCCTATCCCACTGGAAGAAATGACAGTCTTACAGTTGCAAAATTGTTGTTGAGGGAGTTAATGCCACGATTTGGTTTCCCGGTCACTTTGGAATCAGATAGAGGCCCTCATTTTAATAATGAAATAATTTGATTAATCTGTGCTGCATTTAACATTGAACAAAAACTGCACTGTGCTTATTGTCCAGAGGCTTCTGGAATTGTTGAGCAATTGAATGGCACAATCAAGTCAAGGTTGGGGAAGGTGTGTGCATCCACAAAGCTGAAATGGCCAGATGCATTACCTCTTGTATTGATGGGTCTCAGAAGTATTCCAGACAGGAAAACAGGAATGAGCCCACATGAAGTTCTCATGGGAAGAGCCATGAGACAGGCATTTATTCCTGGAAATAAACTAATGAGTATAACTGATGATCTGGTATTGGACTATTGCAAAGGATTGGCTGAAATGGTGCGTTCTGTCTCTCACCAGGTTGGAGAAGACGCAGTTGAAAGACAGCCGGACCAAGCGCATGATTTGAATCCTGGAGATTGGGTGCTAGTGAAGAAACACGCAAGAAAGTCGTGCCTAGCACCAAGGTGGGACAAACCACGGCAAGTCATACTAGTCACTACCACAGCAGTGAAGTGTGCAGATTTGCCCAATTGGATTCATGCCAGCCATACCAGAAGAGTTCCGAGCCCATCAGAGCAACAAGAGCAAACACTGACTGAACAGGCTGAAGCGTCAGGAGTTGTAAACTACGAGATTGAAGAATCTAGAGTAATAGATTCTGAAAGACAACCATATGACGAACAGCCAAGTACAAGTCAGGAAGAGTGGATACCAGTGATTGAAGTAATTGATGATGTTATTGAAACAAGAAGAAGAACAGAACGGAAAAGGCAGGAAAGTAGTCAGGAAGAGACAGGGGAACAAGAACACACTCAGGTGTAAACTAAAAAGACTTTCACGAACCTGAGGAGGGAAAAATAGAAGAACACGTTCAGGCAGCAGAAGAAAAGTTTGAATTAAGACCTGAACAGGACCAGATAGAGTTAGAAGAACAGGTTCGGGCAGAAGAAGAAAAGTTTGAAGGAAGACCTGAACAGGGTCAGATAGAATTAGAAGAACAAGCTCAGGAAGAAGAAGATCAAAATGCGGTAAGACCTGAGCAGGTGGAAGCAAAAGAAGGTACAAGCACAGAATACAGAGAATCAGAACCAATTGTGCCAAAATTAAATGAAATTAAAAGAACTTTACAAGGAGATAAAGAAGGTGAAAATGCAGTACAAATCAAAAGAATCAGAAAGGGAGACAATTGGCCAACTGGAGTAAAGAAACTAAAGTATCACTTGAGATAATCTGAAAGGAGACCAGAACAAGTAAATGAAGTCACAAGTCAGACACAATCTAAACAAACCTTGGCAAAAATAACTCAAAGAAGTACAAGATTGAGAAATTTAAACAGGAGATACAAGGCTCCTGAATGAACATATGTTATTCTAGAGGAATTCGAATCCCTAGATCTAACTGATGAAACAGAAGAAATTCATATTGTTCAGATTGATGAAAGCAAATTGAGGCCTCCTTAAGAACGAAAAAGAAAGTCAAACTGACAAAGAAAAAGATAAGAGAAAAGAAATTTTCTCAGGAGTAAAATGGCTGAAATTGAAGTTACCGAAAGACCAAAGCGTGGATTAAAAAGAAAGTGTTTTAGATTTTGTTTTTGTAGTATTTTATTGGTAGTATTGGTGTGGTTATTCCTAACAGTAGGAGTACCTTTGTTAATGAAAACAAATGACAAGAATAACACAAATACTAATGATAAGACAGATAGAATAAAAGACACTAAAATAGAAATAGGGGTAGAAGATGAAGTAAATTATCATAATGAATCAGATTATAATACGTCTTCGAATGTGTTTATTAGATTGTTATTTCAGTATGTTAATACTATGGAAATTAGTAACTGTTCGTGTTTATAAAGTTACCCTCATCAGTGTCAGAAGGGGTGACGTATCACCATATACCTTTGACGTATGGTGTGTCATGTAGTATTTTATCAAGTTTATTTTATGCTACAGGGAGACTTCAATATTTTTATTCAGACATAGATGTAGTATTTTCAGAGTTACCTATTAGAAAGAATATGAATCCAGTAGCTAGTAGTAAAAATGCACAGTTTATGGGTGAATTTTTCTTAACAATGAGATCAATAGATTTAGTTCAGGCACATAAAGATAATTTAACATGTACATTAAGAAAAGAAGAAAAAGATTTTGGGGATTTAGTAGAAGAAAGGAGACAGGATTTAATAAAGAAAGCGACTAAACAGAAAACCCATGTACCTCCATGGGCTGAGAAAGAGGGAATCTATGCAAGTGGCAAGGCTCATGCTGAGATGTCCCTGGATTTCGTGAAAAGGGGAAAATTCTGCCTCCATAGATTAAAGACAGATTATAACAATAATTACATTGGATCCAGTGAATGTGAACACAACTTCCTAATTTTAGGAGGGTGGGGACTAAAAGGGGGAACTGATCCTGTATTTCCAGGAGTGTATTATGTTTGTGGGAACAACACCTATTATAGGTTACCTGCAAGATGGTACGGGAGCTGCTACTTTGGAATAGTTTCTCCAAAAATCTATCATGTAGACAAAATCAGTGGAACCAATGGAAATTCTAATGGACTAACACGTAGAAGAAGAGCTAGTTTATCTGAAATTGTAGGTGATATTTTTAGTGCATTGATACCCTCAGTTGGAGTCATTCTTAATTCACAGAAAATTTGTAACCATAGTTGATCGTCTTTCTACAGACACTGCAGGAGGATTCTTAATGATTAACATAGAAATGGTTGCAATCAGGTCTATGGTTTTACAGAACCGTCTTGCTCTTGATATATTGTTAGCAAATGAAGGTGGAGTCTGTGGTATGTTGAAAATTCAACATTGCTGCACTTATATTCCGGACAAGAGCAGAGAAATTAAAGGATATATTGAAAACATTACAAGAATGCATAAAGACTTGACCCAACTGGAGGTTGACAGTGTGTGGGGAAGACTAACAAAAAGTATAACATCAATAGGGAAATGGTTTGTTGATTTTGGGAAAAGTTTTCTAGGTCCAATAATAATACCATTAGTTATGGTAATAACAGTAGTGATGATAATGATGATTACCTATAAGTGTTGTAGAAAAGGAAGGAAAGAGAAAATACATTTTGAAAGAAAAGGAAAGGGACAGAAACGAAAAAGAAAATATGATGAAATACAGTTGGAAGAAATGAAAGGCAAATTATATAAGAAAATGAAGGATTTAGAAGGAAACAAGTTGATTGATGGAAAATTGAGAGGGGAAATAGAGAACTGAGAAGTGCTAAAGTTGGTATCTGGGATGGGATGGGAAATTTTGTGATGGCTTAAGATGCCATCAGAGAGGGGATTGATGGAGCAAGGACTCGTAAATGAGACTTGCTCGGAAGCAATCCTTTCGTTTTAACTCATAAACGAATTACTAACAACGTGTTTGTAATGAATATTCGTATTTTAGAAAAGACACGCGGGACAGTGAAGCTTGCCTATGTGTTTACTAATCGTAACAACATGAACGAAGGACTAAAACGCACTCTAACAAGGGATCTTTTACTGCGCATGCGTCTACTGCATCTACGTAGCATGCCGTACTAATGCTTGGAGGGAAAATTCTTGCGCCTGCGCAAAGATATTAAAAATGGCCGCTTGAAAGCTCACATGCATGGCATCTGCTTGGCTGAAATAGAAAATAAGTTTTATACTAACGCAAATGCAGAAAGGGTAATAATAATAATTAAAATGGGTTAGAGTAGAGGTTGGTGGTATACAGTGAAACCATTTATTTTTGAGAATAACATTTCTTCTTTTGACTTTATTATTAGTGTGCATTTGGGCCTTCCACGCTTGTCTGAATTGAGCTGACTGACTTAACCCGACGCATGCGTACCCGAGAGAGAATACGGAAAGATGAGTAAGGACTTGTCACGCGTCCAAGGCCAGCGAGATGTGCCCTGGGAACATGAGGGTGAAGAGTTCATATGAAGAAGCTTTATTGATGACATTGCAACATTTTGTATTAATAAAGTTTGGAGATGTATGGGAAAGGAAATGATTTAATAAAGTTTGAGGGGAGGGATTTGAAACAATGGTCTAATGAAATAAGTGAAATGTAAGCATGGTGTGACGATCATCCCCCCTCGCCTGTCCAATCATAGTTAGTATTTTGTGAAATTGAAACATTAATGGGTGGTACATGGTTATGGAAAGGTATAATTGAGGTAGTTTTAGTTAGTTAGTTTAGCTTATTGGGAGCTGACGCAGCAGACACGGGGAGAGGCGTCGTTGCTGAAAGTCGAGGGCTCGGGAGGCTGTTGGTGCTGGGGGTGGTGCTGATGAGACGCTGATGAAGAAATCGAATGCAGAACCATCTATTTTACCTTAATTGGGTTAGAAAGAAGATCGCGGAAGAACCACGAGGAGGAAGAGAGTGTCAGAGAGGGGTGCGACGCAGTCGTCGGTATTTAGAGAGGTGAAGTATCCTGTCCTGATTCCTGTCCTGAAGTCTTTGTCTCTTGATCTATCCTGGGGACCCTTACCAGCCCTTTGGCCAGGGGGTTGGTCTTCACACCACTCTTGGTAATTATAAATGTCATCGTATTCATAGATGTTCTTCTCTCTCTGTCCTCTTCTTTCTGAGCATAGTTATTGTGTGGATCTGAATTGCTATTGCTTATTTGAGAATAGATTGAATTGACACTCTGGCGAATGAGGGTGTTTGTACAGAAACTTTGAGATGGTTCACACTCAATTAATTTAGATAAAGATTTTAAAACTTCCCGAGTCTGTGATTATTTCATTTTAATCAAGAAATGTTTAATAAGTTATGTTAATTATCACCATCAACTAGTTCCAACTAATGGTCCATTGACCAGAGGAAAGAACTAATTGATCAGTGAAAGGTTTAGTTAGGGAAAAGAAATAACTAGATCTTGAAGTATGAAAATCATAAACTAAGCTTCCAGCGGTTTACATGGTATTTTGTGGAAGAAGTTATATGGGCCCAGGTGAGTATATGGTAGTGGAGTATCTGCTGTTCAGAGGGGTATCCCCCACCCACTTACGGCAGAATTCCCTTCTAGCAAGTAAGATAGCATAAAACAGGAACTTTCTTGCCGGGCCCTGCATGGCCTCTTCTACTCCAAATATATCCAAAAAGAGGCTTACCTTGATATTGGCCCCCCACAAGGTTACAATTATCTTACCCACTTCCTCCCAAAAGTTTCTTAAGGCTGGGCACTGGTAAAATATGTGGATATCGGAGGTGCGTGCTAGACCACACTTCTTGCATTTGACGTCATCTTTCGCCATTTTAGACAATTTTTCCGGGGTTATGTAGGCTATATGGAGTGAAAAAAAATGGTTCCTTCTTAACCGAGCAGGTTTTACTGTCGAGAATAAAGTGCGCATTAATACTTGCCATGTATGCTGCAGTTGCTCCCTCGGCAAGTACTCGCCCCACAGATCCTCCGCCAGGGTAAATTCTCCATCAATAGCGTCCAGAACAGCCCAATACCATGTGGAAACTTCCTTATTCCCCAGAGGGTTTCCCAGCAATTGATCTTCCAAGGTATGTCCATTGCCCAATGGGAAACTGCAACTATACTCCCAACCTTTCAACTGTATGTATTTAAATCTTGACAGTTTCCCTCTGGTAAGGTGGTTCAGTTCTGCCCAAGGTAAAAATTCGCCATTTTGGGTGAGCTCTCCCCAGCTACAAACTCCAGCTTCTCTCAAGGGGAGAGCTAACTTGTCCTTGAAATAGTCCGGGGTCCCCGGGGAATCCCATACCGGGGCCAGTTTGGAATAGTAGCTTAAGCCTATAAGGCACCTGATTCTAACCCATTTTTTCACAATGGCATGTAGTACTTTCAGCTTGATCTTTTTAAAGTACTTCGGGTCACCGAACTTAAACAGGAAATGAGCAGTACTTAATTTAGCTCCCTTTAGCATCACCTTAAACAGAGACCCCAGATCCGAGCTATCCGGGACAATAAACAACATTCTAGAATGTGAGAGCTGAAAGGCCCACTCGTAATATTGAATATCTGGCAAGGCTAGACCCCCCTTCTCTCTTTTTCGCCGTAGCTTCTTCCAAGAGATTCTCACCCCCTTAGAAGCCCAAATGAACGTATTAATGGCCTGCTGAATTCTGACTAACCGGGATTTATCAAAATGCAGAGGGATTGTGCTGAACAGGAAGGTTATCTTGGGCAAAATTATCATCTTTATTAAATTCACCCTCCCGAAGATTGTTAGCGGTAAATGCGCCCAGCTATTCATTATTCGAGCACACTCTCTTTCAATGATATCCAGATTCACTCCTGTTATTTTAGCGACCTCTTGTATGATTTTTATACCCAAGTATCTAATTTCCTTTTTAATTAGGGGGCTCTCATCTTCGCTGTTCCATGCCATCACTTCCGTTTTCCCTGCATTAACTTCATACCCGGACACCCTTCCAAATTCTGAGGCAATTCGGAGGATAGCCGGAATAGCAGATGAAAGATCAGATGTATAAATCATTAAATCATCTGCATAAAGCGCTGTCTTTTTCTCCCAGTCCTCATAAGAAAAACTAGGGATGTCCACTGCTTCCCTGATTTTTTGTGCTAGGGGCTCTATATATAGATTAAAGAGGAGCGGAGACAGGGGGCAACCCTGTCTAGTACCCCTGGATATCTGGAAGGACTCCGTCAGATTACCATTGACCAGCATCTTAGCTGTTGGGTTCTGATACATTAGCTGCACAGCTTTACAAAAATTATCAACCAAATTATACTTTTTCAATATGGTCGCTAAATATGACCAATTAACTCTATCGAATGCCTTTGCGGCGTCTAACGTCACAATTGCCAATGGTATAGAGTAGGTCGAGGCCAAATCAATCACTCCTATCAGACTGTATGTTAACTCATAGAGCTGCCTACCCTTCATAAAATATTTTGGTCACCATGTACTATCCCCCCTATAACTTTACTTAGCCTCTCTGCTAAGATCTTTGCAAAGATTTTATAATCTGCGTTAAGCAAAGATATCGGTCTGTACGACTCACACCGAGCTGGATTTTTTCCTGGTTTTTGTATCAATGTTATTATTGCTTCGCCCCAAGAATTAGGTGTCTGTGTGGAGTCTCTAAGGATGCCGTTAAACATCAAAGTCATGTAGGGAATGATGTTCTCACCCAGAGTTCTAAATATTTCTATTGGTACCCCATCCGGGCCGGCCGCCTTCCCTCATTTACTTGTCTTTATGGCGCTCTCTACCTCCTCCTGAGTGATTTCCTGATTCAACATTTCTTGCCCCTCCATATCTAATGGGTGAATTACATCTGGGCCCAACCACTTATTGACCTCGTCCTCCGACACTATCTGATCTTCCGTATAGAGTTTATGAAAGTGTTTGCTGAAGGGATCTTCAATTTCCAAATCGTTCGTTTGCCTTCCAAGCTAGTAGTTTACCGGCGCCTTCCCCATATTAAAAATGGGCCAACTTGCTGGCTTCCCACCGCTTATTAATGCGGGATTGTAAAATAGGTTCTAGTTTTGCCTTCAGTGATGTTAACTTATCACCCTCCGGGTGCCTACCTCCTCCCACGTTACTCGTATTTGACTCAGCTTCTAAGGTCTTCATTTCTGATTCTATTTGACAGACCTGCTCTCTGGAGGTCCTGTTCCTAAAAGTTACAACACTTGTAAGTTTACCCCTCATGTAGGCTTTAAGAGTGTCCCAAACGACCGTAACTGAGGCAGAGCCTATATTGTATTCTAGAAACTCAGTTACATCCTTTCTCAAATGATTCATTGCATCCATCTCCGAGAGAATGGTGCGATCAAGCGTCCATTTCTTTGTGCACAACCTGCCTTTCAGATCCATATTTAATATAACAGCTGAATGATCAGAGAGATGGGCAGTTAAGTAGAAATATCCTGAATATTAGCCCTCAGGCCTAAACTAACGAAAAAGTAGTCGATTCTAGATTTATGGCCATATTTTATATTATGAAAGGAGAACCCAAGCCGATCGCCCGATCTCTTTCTCCACAAATCACAGAGCGCGGTTTGCTGCATCATCATTCTCAAATACTAACGTGATTTGGGTGTGGCAATTGCTCTGCGACTTTTAGATTTATCTAATTTTAAATCAATTATTACATTATAATCTCCGGCCATAATTGTTGGATCGGGAAAGTCCAGCAATGTTGTAAAAACTCCCTTTAATGGCTCAATGTCGTCTATGTTTGGGCCGTAATACCCTACCAGTGTTAACATCTGCCCTTGTATATTTGTTTTTGCCACTATCCACCTACCGCTCTTATCCATTGCTGTCTCTAGGATATGACCCTTCGCCTGCTTTCTGATTAGTATTGCGACTCCTCTTATGTTAGCACTCTGCTCTGTAAAAACCGCCTGTTGGACCATAACTGCCTCTTAAAAATCTCCATACTTTCACTCTTTACCAAGTGTGTTTCTTGCAATATTATTATCTGGGCCATAGAGTCCCTAAGGTATTGCAAGATCCTATCCCTTCTCGCTTTTACGCGCAAACCATTAACATTCCATGTTAATATCTGAATACCCATCTCCCTTGTCCTGTCCCTAAGCCTTCCGACTGAGACATATCATCCATTACATCTATGGGCTGTCTTTTTGAGGTGAATGAGGATTATTTTTTTTAATGTTTTTCTCCCCTATGCTCCCCACTTCGTGCCCCCTGACCTTCACCCCCCTCCCTGGAGAACCCATCCCCTCTTTCCTGTGGGCCTGATGTTAGACCCCTTTTTAGTACGCTATGGGATGTCCGTCCCCCCCATACTCGATATAATTGAAATACCCCCCACCCAAACAGAAAAAAACAGAAAAAGAAAGAGGTTTCACCCCCAAGTTATGTGAGAAAAAGATTTTTGTGTGATTTATTTCTTTTTTTTCCCATTTTCTACTTAATTTTTCTACTTATATATATTTTGTTTCTTTTTTCTTCCCCTTGATACTTATTTTTCACTTTCTTCCATCTGTCCGCTTTCCCCCCCTCTGTAAGCCACTCTAAGCCACCCCAAACCTAGCTGCCAATCCTAGCTACCACTTGGTTGTTTCAGAGTTTCCAGAAGGTCTTCTAACTCCTGTAGACTCCTCAGGCTATGCATTTTGTTGTTATGCATTACCTTCAAGGTTGCAGGGAATTTAAGTTGGGCTTTTTTAAATCCTCTAAGCGCCTACCCATCTCCCATTGCCTATCCAGGGTGTCCCTTGCGAGATCTGATCTGATCTCAAAGGTGCAATCTCTCACTCTTATTGACTTCATCCTCAAAGCTTTTGTCAAGATTTTTTCTTTTAGTGCATAAGTCAAAATGTTTATGAGGATTTTGAGTGGTTTAATCTTATTGGGGTTTCTTCGGAAGGGGTCTCTGTGCACCCTTTGAATGTCTCTAGATATTTCCTCCTCACTTTCCTCAATCTGCAGACCTTCTTTTATTAGAGCAACCACAAAGTATTTTATGTCCTCCCCTTCCTTTCCTTCTGGCACCTTCACAAACCGCAAATTATTTTTCCTGGCGCTGTTTTCCAGGTGTTCCAATTTCTCCCGGAGGACCCGATCCTCCCTTCTTAGAGTCTGAATCTCCGCTTTGGCCTTCCCCAGGTCTTCTTTCAAAAGGCCCACAGTGTCTTCCAAAGTCTGCGTTCTGATGGAGAGGAGATCTATCTTTTTCTCCAAAGCTTCACAGAAGTTCCTTATTTCCCCTTTGTTGGCCTCTGAGACTGCAAAACCTTTCCTAATATCCTCCGACAGTGATACAAACATGGCTTCTAACGAACTTGTGGGAGAATCTGAATTAAGAACACTGTCGCCCAAAGTTATATCCCCTATGGGGAAGGATGCTACTTCTTGAGGGGGATTTGCAACTAAATTGTCACCAGGCACAGTTGTTTTCAACCCCGCACTATCCTGCGTAGAGCCTATGGCGGGCTATGGTACCCCCAGTGTAGGGTGCCCTGTTTTCTTATAGCTTCCTCTGAGGTCGGGGCTGGTAGCGACCGGGTCTCTGACTGCACTGTTGCTTCCATGTTTGGCTTTCTAGGGTCCCCGTCCGATGGTAATACCCTAAAATAGGACTGCAAATTGGGGGTAATCTTTATTGTGCGCTCTAACCTCTCTGGGTTGCTTTTCTTGCCCTCCCCCCTACTTTCCCTGAGTTTCACGGGCTTAACCGAGCGCTCCTTAGGTCTGCAGTCCAATATTCTAAATGGCTCTGTAGTCTCGTGTTACTAGCCAAGGTTGACAAAGGAGGAGAGCTACTGTTAGTTTCGGGGGGCAAATAACAGTAGAAAATAGTCAATTTCTCCCCCTTTTTGGCAGAACCTTTTGCTCCCTCAACTTTCATCTCCTGGCTCCCCTTCCTTTACCTGAGCCAGAAGGTGTTTTCCGGGGATCCAAAGCGGTGTCGCAGGCAGTTTCTCCCTGGCACAGCTGGACAGTGAGGTCCTCTGAGCTGGAGCCAGCAGAAAACACTCCTGCTGCCGACCTAGCTGCGCTTGTGCTGCCTCTGCCTCCCAGGCCCTGGAGGAGACCGAGCGCTGCTTCCCTGCGGCTCCTCCTGAGCTCCAGGGCGGCCATGTCCCATAGTGGAAGTGCAGCTCAGGCCGAATCTGGGACCACTGCAGATGCCAACGAAGAGGAAAAGCACATATCCCTGCACCCGGGATGAAAGAGGGGGGTGGGGGGGTGTACTCCGCGTAACCAGCCGGTTACGATGCCATTCTAGCGAGCTGACGGGCTGGCGGTAACGGATGCTCCAGAGAGCGAACTAGCGACCTGCTAGCTCTGCGGCCGCCATGTTCTCCCTATCTTCCTGGGTGTGATTTATGCTGCTTTACCTCAAAATCAAAGCAGTAGAAAAGGGAGAAAGGAAAGAAGAGCAATTGAATCAAGAAGGAACCTTGAGAAGAGTCTTGAAAATAGATCATTGAAGGAGTAATGTGTAGCCAACTTTAATGCCTCTTGTTGACAGAAAAACGTAAGAGAGGAAAATAGACTCTTGGACATCAGAAGCAGAAAAGGGTTTAAGAACTTACTCAAAGGCATGAGGAATCATGGCATTACAGCTAGTCAGGAGTAATAAACTGTTGGACAGATGCTGAGCTAAGTCAGTCAAAGCCAGGTACCCATATCCACAAGCCAACACAAAGAAGGTGACACATACAGGCAACAAACAACCGGGCACGCACACAGCCCACACAACACATAACTAAGTAGGAAGGTACACGTAGAAGCACATGTGGACTAACAGAGAGGCATTTGTTTAATTGCAACTTGTGTCTCATAGTTGAGGGGTAGGCATTGTCTTACCTATAGACTGGAGACCTATATATGCAGCTGATAGTTCTTTGTAGCTTGTTGTGTTACGTGAGGCACTCTACTATCCATGTGGTCATGATCTTGTCACACAAATACCACAATAAAATAAAATAAAAAACTAAAACTAAAAAGGAAAGATGGATTGTGAGTACAGGTTTCAAGTTCACTTTTTGCTTAATACGCCTCCTTCACTCTACCGACCACTTTCCTAGTCCGAATTGTTTATAATATGACTGATACTATATCTATATAAACGGTCTATATCATTATTGTATATACTCTTTCTTCTTAACTCCTCCTGATGGTTATAATTTATACATGTACTTTTCGCATCACCTATTTTTCTCTGTATCTCAATCTTATGTGTTCCCTTTTTTTCTTGTCGCTATGTAAAGCAATTCAATTCTCGTGGGACTTATACACACTATTTGAAATTACTAAATGTAAAAATAATTAAATACATAAAATTTGAGTAGGTGAACAATTGGTGCCAATGCATAATCAATTCTTGGGCTTTTTGTAATGAAGTCGCTCCTAATACTTGATAGAATTCTTCAATCTCCATACCCATTCAACCATTGTCCTCCTTGGACTGATCACCTACCTCTTTGATATGATCATTCATGATGTGCACTGCCAATTAAGCGTTTTCATATGTTTAGGACCAACATGTCAAACAGGTTTGCCAGTTCAATTCAGTCCACGCTAAAGCCCAAGACGATGTACCTATCTGAAAGAGACACGTTAGTGACAGATTCCTTACCTTAGAATATCCCCAGGCGTCAGGCTGGATCCGGAAAGTTTTTTGCGTAGCAGTACCCTTGCGCGTCGGTAGGCGGCGTCGTGCGGCTCCGCGTCCGTCGTCGGCGTCGTGATCGCCGGGATGACGTCGCGGGCAGTACTTAGGCGCCGCCCCTGCGCGCTGACGTCAGTTCTTCTTTTCCGCGCCAGTAAGCGCAGATCCGGGAAGAGCAGTGCCCTAGTCACTTTTTGACTATCTTTTTGTGAAATTTTTCACTGTTCTCTTCAACGAGTCTTCACGACTCCTAAGGTGTCGTAGGGATGCCCGGCTTTAAGCCCTGCGAGGTATGTGGTCGTATGATGTCCATCACGGACCCCCACCTCGAGTGTCTCTTCTGCCTCGGCCGAGGCCACGACACGAAGTCGTGCCCTGACTGCCGGAAACTTCATCCGAAGGCTTTGCGAGAGCGGTCTCGAAAGCTCCTTGAAGTCCGGCAGTCGGCTCCGCGCCGCAGCAAGCCCCGGTCCCGGGAGAGGTCGAGGGGCCGGACGCGGAGTCCCCGCCGTTCGTCGGAATCCAAGTCTTCGCGCTCCTCCGGTAAGTCGAAGCACAAGAAGTCTAAGCGGCGTCATCGCTCTAAGACTTCGCCTCGCCGGTCGCGCGACTCGGCTGAGGTCCCTGTCGGCACCGTCCCCGCCCCCGCGGCCCCGGACGTGCCTGTCGAGTTGCCCCCGCATTACCCGTCCTTCCCGGGTTCGGGGCGACTCCGGCCGAAGTACAGAAATTCCTGTCGGCCATGGCCCGCCTCTTCGGGCCTCAAGGTCCCTCCGGTGCGCCTTCGGGCCCCGCGGGCCCAGATGGGGTTGCTCCGGCGTCGCCGTCGACTCCGGTCCCGGCGTCGCCTGTCCCACCAGCCTTCGTCCCGGCCTCGGCTCCGGCCCCGGCCTCGACCCCGGTTCCGGTGGTGCCGCAACCTCCATCGACGCCGGTTGACCTAACCACGCCTCCGCCGACGCCGATGTCCCCGGTGCCGTTTCCGACGCCGTCCGGGGCTCCGGGCGGCGTCGTTCCCCGGTTCTCCCCGGGTCCGGACATGGAGCCGGACCGGCGCCGCCCGACGCCGGTTCCGGCGCCGATGAGGCCTTGGGTCCCTTATGTCCCTCCTCCTCCATCTTTTCAACCTGAGGAGGACCAGGAGAGCTGGGAGGGGTCTGACGACCCTCTCACACAACAGTGCGAGTTTGACCCGGACTGGGTTGAGGAACTTGGGGATGCCAGTGGGCTGGATACCTCCCCGACTCTGGCATGCTGTCTCCTCCCGTGGCAACGGAGGAGGGGGCTAATTTTGCAACGGTGTTGCGTAGAGCTGCTGGAGCCTTAAATCTCCAGTTGCCTACAGTGGCCGTCAGGACTAACCTCCTGACTGAAGTGCTTCAGCCGGCGGCCTCCTCTTCGGAGCCTGTGCTGCCGTTCAACGATGCACTCACTGACGTTCTTTTGGGTGCCTGGTCCAAACCCACCACAGGGGCTCCTGTGGATAGGAACGTGGCCCGACGCCATCGCCCGGCTCCGGGCGACCCCCTGTTTCTCTCCCAACACCCCACCCCTGAGAGCTTGGTTGTCCAAGCCTCTGCCTCCCAAACAGCCTTCCCTACCGCCCCTCCGGATAGGGAATCCAAGCGCCTGGATCACTTTGGGAAGAAGGCTTTCTCTTCCTCCAGTGCTGGCTTGCGGTCTGTTAATACCGCTTGCCTCTTGGGCCGATACACCCACTCCCTGTGGGATTCGGTGGCTGATGTTTTGCCGCAGTGTTCTGAGGAGGTCCAGACACTGCTTACCCGCGCTATTGCGGAAGGGCGTGATGCGGCTAAGTATACCATCCGCTGTGGCCTTGATACCGCCGACTCGCTGGGCAGATCGCTTGCAACGACGGTGGCGCTGCGTCGCCACGCCTGGCTGAGAACCACTGGTTTTTCAGGGGATGTCCAGAATACTCTCATGGACATGCCCTTTGATGGAGTCGGTCTCTTTGGTTCAAAGGCGGACCATGCGCTGGAGCGTTTCAAGGATTCACGGGCTACTGCTAAGTCCCTGGGCCTTGCTGTTGTGCGCCCTCCGCAAACGTCTGCTTTTCGCCCCTTTCGTGGCCACGGAAGGGGCGCCCAGTCACGTCCACAGCCCGGCCAACGGCCCGCGCAGCAAGCGCCTTCGCGTGGCCGAGGACGTGGATACCGCCGTGGCGGTTCGGGCAACCAGCGTGCGGGTCAGGCCACCACCTCCAACCCGTCCGCGGCCTCCAAGCCCTCCTAGTCCCTCCTTTCAGGTGCACAGCACGCCAGTCGGGGGCAGGGTCCGCCATCACCTTCACCACTGGCGTCCCATCACCTCGGACAAGTGGGTCTTGGACATTGTCCGAAGGGGCTACTCCCTCCCCTTCGAGACCACCCCCCAGCCATGCCACCTCAATTCCACCGCATGTCAGGGGATCACTTGGTGCTTCTACAGAAGGAAGTCACGGCCCTCTTGGCCAAGAGGGCCATCGAGCATGTTCCGACCCCAGAAGTAGGGCGTGGTTGCTACTCCCACTACTTTCTGGTGCCCAAAAAGGACAAGGAGGACATGCGTCCTATCTTGGACCTCCGGAACGTCAATCGCTTCCTCCGGAAGGAGAAGTTCAAGATGCTCACCCTAGCTCAGGTCTTGACTGCCCTCGACCCCGGAGACTGGTTGGTAGCGTTGGACTTGCAGGACGCCTATTTCCACATCCTCGTCCTGCCGGCCCACCGGCGTTACCTTCGGTTCACGGTAGGCCTCGAGCATTTTCAGTTCACCGTGCTCCCCTTTGGCCTTACCAGTGCCCCTCGGGTGTTCACGAAAGTGATGGCGGTGGTCGCAGCTCATCTGCGCCGGGCAGGGGTTTCAGTCTTCCCCTACCTCGACGACTGGCTGCTGAAGGCGGGCTCGTCCCAGGCAGTTGTCTCCCACCTCCAGACTACGGCCGAACTCCTGCACTCGCTGGGGTTCTCCATCAATGTGCCAAAGTCGCATCTGATTCCTTCTCCACAGCTCCTTTTCATCGGAGCAGTTCTGGACACGACGCAGTTTCGGGCCTATCCTCCCGAACGGCGAGTCCGGGATATTCAGGCTATGATTCCGATCTTTCAGCCCTTATCCTGGGTTTCGGTACGGATGACCCTGAGGCTGCTGGGCCTCATGGCCTCCTGCATCCTGCTGGTCACT
Organism: Calotriton arnoldi; assembly: GCA_963921515.1. Taxonomy (NCBI): domain Eukaryota; kingdom Metazoa; phylum Chordata; class Amphibia; order Caudata; family Salamandridae; genus Calotriton; species Calotriton arnoldi. The sequence goes on from CAWUFW010002346.1 coordinate 2,005,768, forward strand.
CATGCCAGATGGCATATGCGGGCTCTGCAGTGGGACCTGAAGTTCCAGTGGGCGCAGCACCAGGGCGACCTGTCCGATCACGTCCAGATCTCGGAGGGGACTGCAAAACAGTTGCAGTGGTGGCTCTCGAACCGGCAATGGGTCATGGGCAGATCCCTCTCCCTTCCACAGCCAGAGCACACAGTTGTGACGGACGCGTCCCTTCTGGGATGGGGCGGTCACATGGGAGAGGCGGAGATCAGAGGCCTCTGGTCTCCGGCGGAGTCCCGGCTCCATATCAACCTTCTGGAGCTCCGGGCGATCCGACTTGCACTCAAGGCATTCCTTCCCTCTGTCAAAGGGAAGGTAGTGCAGGTGTTCACAGACAACACCACTGCCATGTGGTACTGCAACAAACAAGGCGGGGTGGGGTCGTGGACCCTTTGTCAGGAGGCTCTGCGCCTCTGGACATGGCTGGAACACCAGGGCATGTTCCTGGTGGTTCAACACCTGGCAGGTTCCCTGAACGCCAGGGCGGACGAACCTGCAGCCGCAGGTGCATGATGGATCACGAATGGCGTCTTCACTCGGAAGTGGCGCAAGGACTCTTTCTACAGTGGGGAGAGCCTTGGTTAGATCTATTCGCCACCGAAGAGAACGCGCAATGTCATCAGTTCTGCGCGTTGGAATTTCCAAGGCGGCACTCGCTCGGCGACGCTTTTCGTCACGAGTGGAGTTGCGGTCTATTGTACGCCTTTCCGCCTATACCACTTCTACCCAGAGTGTTGAAGAAGATTCGGCACGACCGGGCCCAAGTCATTCTTGTGGCTCCGGACTGGGCTCGAAGAGTTTGGTATCCCGAGCTACTCAATATGAGCGTAGATCCCCGATCCGTCTGCCTCTTCGGGAGGATCTTCTGTCGCAGCAGCAGGGGACGGTCCTCCACCCGAACCTGTCCAGTCTACACCTGCTTGCGTGGAGATTGAGCGGCGGCAGTTGATTCCTTTCGACTTGCCTCCCGAAGTTTGTGATGTGATTCTGGCAGCCAGGCGTCCCTCCACTAAGGTGGTATACGCCTGCAGGTGGAACAAATTTGTGGCATGGTGCACAGCAAAGGCTGTGGATCCCCTTTCTGCCCCTCTTTCTGAGGTCCTTCTGTTCCTTCTCTCTCTGGCCCAACAGGGTTCTGCCCTGGGTACCATCAAGGGTTATCTTTGTGCTATCTCGGCCTTCCTCAGGCTCCCTGATCAGCCCTCCCTTTTCAAGTCCCCTGTTGTTAACAGGTTCTTAAAAGGCATTACTCACCTCTTCCCTCCTGTTCCGTTTGTGATGCCTCAGTGGGACTTAAACTTGGTTCTTACCTTTTTAATGTGCGCTCCCTTTGAGCTCTCTACATAACTGTCCTCTTCGTCTTCTGACTCTGAAGACAGCCTTTCTGGTGGCCATCACCTCCGCTCGGCGGGTGAGTGAGCTCCAGGCTCTATCTTGCAAACCTCCCTTTCTGTCTGTTCATCCAGACAAGGTTGTTCTTCGGACGCGTCCGTCCTTCTTGCCAAAGGTGGTTACTGCTTTCCACATTGGGCAGACCATCACTTTGCCCACCTTCTTTCCGCCTCCGCATCCTTCCAGAGAGGAAGAGAGGCTCCACCGTCTGGACCCAAAACGTGCGCTCTCCTTCTATATTGACCGCACAAAACACTTCCGGGTGGATGACCAGCTCTTTATTGGCTACGTGGGCGCCAAAAAGGTCGGGCGGTGCACAAGAGGACCATCTCCCGCTGGGTTACCTTGTGCATCAAGACCTGCTATTCTTTGGCTAAAAGGAGCCTCCTGTTGGGCTGCGTGCCCATTCCACCAGGGCAACGGCTGCTACCACGGCCTTGGGCCGCGGTGTTCCGCTGCCGGTTATCTGTCAGGCAGCTACGTGGGCCTCGCTGCACACGTTTACAAAGCATTACTGCCTTGACAGTCAGGTCCGGAGGGACGGCTTCTTTGGCCGTTCTGTCCTCCAGGACTTCCTTGTCTGATCTTTGTTCGCAGACCCACCACCGGGGTTGGTATTGCTGGGGTATCTATTCTAAGGTAAGGAATCTGTCACTAACGTGTCTCTTTCAGATGCACAAGTTACTAACTTGTGTAACGATATATCTGTAAGAGACAGTAGTTAGTGACAGATTCCTTACCGCCCACCCATCCTCCCCGTTCTGCGAACTGATTTCTAGGGTTAAGGACATCCCTTTCAGGGCCCTAGTATTTTTCAGACACCTATGTCAGCTTCTTGCATGGCTCTGCGTTCCTGGCGCGGAAAGTCGTGTACAGAACTGACGTCAGCGCGCAGGGGCGGCGCCTAAGTACTGCCCGCGACGTCATCCCGGCGATCACGACGCCGACGACGGACGCGGAGCCGCACGACGCCGCCTACCGACGCGCAAGGGTACTGCTACGCAAAAACTTTCCGGATCCAGCCTGACGCCTGGGGATATTCTAAGGTAAGGAATCTGTCACTAACTACTGTCTCTTACAGATATATCGTTACACAAGTTAGTAACTTGTGCGTTATGCACTTTCTTTTTTACTAATAATTGGCATTAAATGTTTTAGATCACTGAACCAAATGAATACTACAACTCCCAGAATGCACTGAGTTGTTAAATGAAAGACCAGCACGACACAAGTAACATGATGCTCAGCATACAGGAAAGAAACTGACTAAATATTTATTTATTTTCATGTTCCTGAATGCAATTAAAAAATCCAGGAAAATGTTACACGTTGATTTGACAACTTCTTTCACCGTGCAATCGGTTTTTTGATATATTATTTTCTGACATATGAATTAGATGTTTTGCAATTTGTTAACAGTAACAGCAACCACTACACAATCAGTTTTACTTTTACAAACAATGTTTAGTTATGTACTTATGTTTATCTTTCTTTCTATTACTTTATTTCCATACACTTAGGGGCATATTAGCAAGGGCACTATCGCCGCTTTAGCGGCACTTTTTGCCGCTAAAGCGGCGATATTTATATCGCCCTATCAGCAAACTGTCTCTAACAGCAGTTAGCGACAGTTTGCGGGCATTAGCGCCCGTTTTCTTACCGCTTTGCATGTCAGCGATATTTATCGCTAATGACATGCAAAGTGGGCGTTCCCGACGAACAAACCTGGGAAACACTCGCTAACAGGCCTATCGCCTATTAGCAAGGTGGCCATGGCCCCAGTTAGCGACGTGAAAAGTCGCGCTAACCGGGGTCATCGCTCATTTATTTAACACCTGCAATTAGCAGGTGTTAGCCATACCTAACATGGGGGGTGGATTATGCTGATACGACCACAGGGTCGTATTAGCAAGGTGTTCTCCTTCTCCATGCAACATCGCTGGTTTTTCAGCGATGTTGGCCCATTTCCCGCTATCGCTGGAATATTCATCGCCATAGCGCTAATCGTTGCTAATACAGCGTTAGCGTGGCGATATATTCCAGCGATAGCCGGCGATAAAAAAATCACGCTAAGCAGGGTTAGCGATGATTATCGCCTCTTCTTGCTAATATGCCCCTTAATCTTTTAGGAATATGTGTTACCATACATTGATATAAATCACATACCTATTACAACAAAAGCCTTAGTCATACAAATGACATTTTACCAATACTTCTTTATACTACAGCCTGTGGTACAATAACAAAAGAAAGTGAATTATCCCGTGAGAAATAAAAACTCCTTTCCTGAGCCATGTCACTTACATACTATAGCAATTTTGCATTCCAGCTACCAGTCTCTTCTTGTGTGCTGTGAGGAATAATTTGCCATCAATCGGGCAAGCGCCCTTAAGCAAAACTGAAAAACCATAGAACAAGCAGATGGTACCAGCGAGAGAGTGAAGCAATTCACAGTTAAGATGGAAAATGAGAAGGCGCAAATGAATTTGCTCTACTGGAAATTAAACTAGAAAGTCTGGGGTAAATAGGTTTCGTTTAAGAGGTTTACTACCAGAATTTCAATGTCAGAAAATCCTCCGACATAAATATTGTGTGCTGAATCGCATCTACAAAAATAGCAACCGATGTAAGTTAATAGAAAATCTACCCTCAATAGGACAACATTTTTGTGAACGATATTTAGGACAAGATATTTATAGCAGACGATGTTGCTGTGTAAGATCTTCTGAAATATAACTGTTTAAGATTGCTAGCTGCTCAACATCATTGTTCTAGATTTAAATTCGGTATGAGGCGGCGTATGGTCAGTTTCTCTGTATCTGTGTTCACTGCATAAGTTCTTATTAAGTTAACAAGTGGCCGCAATCTTATCGACCAGTAATGCAAGTGTCTTCTCTTTAGGTTACAGTGGCCTTGATAAGTCTGTTTGAAACTATGCTGCTGAGTTATCTGAGCTACAAGGTAAGCATTTTTACAAAACTATTTAAGAAAAGGATTATTGACAAGGAACTATGTTTGCAAAGAATGTTATTTAGTGTGATAAATTGCTAAAGGTATTGGGCTCGTATGGAGGGGTGCAGTCAGCAGGGTCACATGAGGCAATTTGTTCTTGCATTGTTAGGACAGCAACTTATCAACAGCTTCATCTCTCACCCTCATGTGTAAGGTGCTTGTCTAGCTGGGGTCTGAGCCACCACCCAAATAAGGCTCACCTGGCTGGTGCTCATCCCCCTTTGAGAACCTTTGAGAACTTGAGAGGGTTTTGATGCATGAAGCCCCCGCTCAATATTTTGTCTTTGTTTGATCTATCCAATAGTTGGAATCTGGGCCTTTTACAGTTTCAGTAGTTTCTGCTCAGGTTGTCAGCCTTGATTGCTCTTCCACTTCCTTCCTCCCTCATAGGGTGTATTTATTCAGTAGTAGGCAGTGTCCCTGCCTTCATAAAAAAATATAAATAAAAAATACAGGGGCATATTAGCAAGACCGGCGATAAAATTATCGCCGCTTTAGCGGCAGGAAACTGCCGCTAAAGCGGCGATAATGGGCTTGCTAATATGCGTTATAGAATTCAATAGAAGCCCAGGTTAGACGTCCTGCACATCTAACCTGGGCTTCTATTGAGATTCCATAACGCATATTAGCAAGCCCATTATCGCCGTTTTAGCGGCAGTTTCTTGCCGCTAAAACGGCGATAATTTTATCGCCGGTCTTGCTAATATGCCCCACAATCAAATGGTGCATGTACACTGCTTATGTCACCAATTCCCATTCTACGGGTTCCTTTTACTCATGTGGCAGCATCTCTGCCTGGCACATGTCACTATATGGATAACTGAGCCTTCTCTGATTGCCCCCCTTTTTGGTGTAAAGACATACAACATCCTGCTGTCCCTGTGGCTAAGCTAACCCTCACCCATCACACCTCCAGGCACTGTGAATCACATGTTGATGGTCAGCAGGCACAAAATGAAAGCCCTTTCAATCTAGGCTCAAAACACAAACATTCTCTCAAACACTCACCCTACAAGGTGTAGCTTGCTATCCTTGTTGTTAAGTTCTTCAGTGCCACACATTGGGTGGTAAGCACTATACAAATGTTAAAATATAATACAAAACAATACAATGTACTTGTATGTACACCGCTGACTGAAACCTCCCTTTTGACATGAGATAGTGTAACAGGATCGTCCTCATTTAGAAAGGCTCTGAAAATTTGCTGAAATTATGGTACTACTACAAAATAACCCTTAAAGGTCAAATAACTTTCAAAATAGGGTTCTGCGAGTTTTTCTGCATTTATTGGTGTTTAGTTCGAACCTCGCATTTATATCCAGTAATACATTATTTTAAATTGGAAAAAGTTAAATGTGCTATAATTCTTTTAATGCACATTTAAAACATGAATCCAATGATCGTTATATGATTTGAAGCTGATTTGGTTTTTGTTTTAAGGTTTGAGACTTAAGACTTCCTCGAACCACAACACATATATTTTGCACACTTTACATCAATTCTGCATTAGTATGTAGATTGAACAATCATTGGAAAACCATGTAGCTCGAACAATCATTGTAAAACCAACACCTGCTTCATGCAACAGACAGCAAAAACTATCTGGTGCCAGTACCAGTCATTTTTTGAAACATCAGGACAATATTGCATTGGACCGCTGCAACTGTTCGTAATCAGAATCCTAGAGCTGTAATAAAATGGAACAATTTTGAGGTGTTTGGATAGATTTTACCCATTGTGTGCGATCAGCTGGATTCTGGAAGTGTTTATTTTTAATGGCTTTATAGAGAGCTTGCAAAGGTAGATAGCACATCTGAGGCAAAAAACATGCTACAAGTATGGATGTGCTCATGGAAAGTCTGCATAAACACTGAAAACCACAAGGACAGTTTGCTAAAACATATTCTGTCCTTTTTGTAATATTTGCTATATTTGTACTGTAAAAAGTAGACCACGTTAACTTTGCATTTGCTCTTCGTAAAGAGAAGGAGCTACCTACAAAATATATGGCTCTCACATAGAGCATTGTGGTAAATCAAGTGGTCCTACCACAACTCTCTAACACCATTACCACAAACTTGGACTGGTCTGTGTATTTGACGCAAGCAATTCCAATGACATGGCCATGCTAGGTGACCTGATGGGAACAATATACATTAATGCATGGAAGATATCAATCTTGAAAGACAGATTACATAACTCTGTTGTGCATGCATGGCTCCCAATCATGAATAGACTATGTCCTCATTACATCCTCACTGCTCCCTGATGTTTCCAGGTGTGAGACACTTGAAGGAGCCCTCTCGAACTATGTTCCAATTCTCCAGTCCTTAGAATTTGGCCTTTTAGCTGCTGTACACGAAGCTTGGTCAGGGAACACAAGGGAACAGCTGAAAAGAAAGGGATGAAGGACCACATTACAATCTATTTTATGGAAGACATGGGCTCAAGCTCTTTGGTACAGACTTACTGGTCGGTCATGAATGCGTCTGTGGGAGGACAGATGATGTGAGATTCAGCCGTCCAAAAAAATGAAGCAGATTGAAACTGTCAAATCTTGAGGCCCCCTCCTGATCATTGTCTCGTGTCTACACACCACACCCTACGGATCATAACCTTAGTGAACTGGAGAAAGCACAAGGGCCTCTCCACTTCTTCAATGAACTGCAGAGGCCCTGAACTCTCTTTACATCCCAAAGTTCAAATATGCACTAACTGATCTCTCTTGGACAAATGGCTGCATCGACAGCAATCTCCGCCTTCCATGACAATCACACTTTTCCCCAGACATTTTGTATGCATTCACCTCCTTTTACAAAATATTGTATAGTTCAGATGTGCATGATATTACAGCAGAAGAGTAGAGGTTTGTCATGGAACGAAACTAACCCAATTAGAATTGTGGGCATCCATACAAAAGTGGGATTTCAAAAATCCTGCTATATGCAGATGATATATTGCTCACCATTCCTGATCTGCCAATCTTCTTTCATATACGCATAATACTTTATTTGACTTCTGATTTATCAATCAATCAATCAATCAATCACGGCATTTATAGAGCGCGCTACTCACCCGGGAGGGTCTCAAGGCGCTGGGGGAGGGGGTAAGTTACTGCTCGAACAGCCAGGTCTTGAGCTGCTTCCTGAAGGAGAGATGGTCCTGGGTTCGCCGAAGGTGAGTGGGGAGGGAGTTCCAGGTCTTGGCTGCCAGGTAGGAGAAGGATCTTCCTCCGGCGGTGGTTCTGCGGATGCGTGGTACGGTGGCGAGGGCATGGCTGGTTGATCGTAGCTGGCGTGTGGGCGTGTAGAAGGTCATGCGGTCGTTGAGGTACTTTGGGCCCAGGTCGTGGAGGGCCTTGTGTGCGTGGGTGAGGAGTCTGAACGTGATTCTCTTGCTGACGGGGAGCCAGTGCAGGTCTTTCAGGTGTCCGGTGATGTGGCTGTGTCGGGGGATGTCCAGGATGAGTCGTGCGGAGGCGTTCTGGATGCGCTGGAGTCTTTTTGAAGTTTGGCTGTGGTTCCGGCGTAGAGGGTGTTCCCATAGTCCAGACGGCTGGTGACGAGTGCCTGGGTGACGGTCTTCCTGGTTTCAGTGGGGATCCATCTGAAGATCTTGCGGAGCATGCGCAGGGTGTTGAAGCATGAAGATGAGACGGCGTTGACTTGTCTGGTCATCGACAGGGAGGAGTCCAGGATGAAGCCCAGGTTTAGTCAACATACCCAATACTAATACCTCAAATAAATAAATAAATAAATAAGCTTACATGCATGGGGCTGCATTTAATAAAAACTATACTTGCAACATCCAGGAGTAGATTTATTAAGGCCTAAATGGGCACTTTGGGAACACAATGCAATATTGTTTGCGCCCAATGGCTTTATAATGTATAATAAGTAGGCGCTGCATTTTTTGCTGCGCTGCTCCATACAAACATCTGAGAAAAAAATGTGTAAATCGACCTTTTAGTGTAGTCATTATTGTGTTTGCTAACTGACCTTTTCCTGTATTGATGAATATTGTCCACCTTTCTATGCCAGTGGATTGCTGTAGCGAATTTAGAGGTGGTCATGTATCTCACAATAATGACTGCAAATACATTTATTAATTCTGCCACAATAGTGGGTCTGATTTACACAATTCAAGCACATATCTATTCTCATAGGTTTACTCCTAAACCTGGAGCAGATTTTTGACTTCTAATTAATTCACAATGTTTTTCCAGGGGTGTTTGTGGGAAGTTGCTACTGTCATAGTTCTCCCAGGTGTGCATACTGGGATATATCATGAGCAATTGTGCTGGCATACAGCAGGAACAATAGTCTGTTTTATGTGATTGCACTGTCTAAAGTACACACTCAAAACTTCTTTGAGGTAGTGTATGCGATGCAGAAAGCACAGTTCTGAGACAGACTGCTTGCTCACTGCTTCCGGGCTGTGCTGTCTGCAGCTCCTTCACTGACTCAGAGAAAGTCTGACTGAAAATCATGTGCTTCATGTCAGAAAGTGGGATATTCATTTGGGGAGATGTTGCCTGATACAAGTGCCAGGCAATTCCCCAGAGAAATGCACGTAGAGTTAAAAATGTACCAACAATTTTGAAGCCAAGAAACAACACATTAAGATTTCCAAACCAATTTAGTACAATAAATAAATATTTAACTAGCAGAAAGGCATAAAAATGGTTACAATCGATGAGGGGAACCAGCTGTCTGACTTTTTAAAGTTTTTCAGTGTAAGCTAATTTCCTGTACATGGACACCCTGGATCACTTTTGCACGAGAACCAAAACAAGGAAAAGTTACAAGCAAACTGGGGTTTCTTATAGAGGCCGGAAGTCAGGAGCTGAGTCATGTTGTGAACCACTAACACCAAACAGCACACCAGGAAAGATTTCCTTAGTCTCAAGAGGTTCATGCTTATTACATCCCCTTCGGAGGGAAAAAAAATAGGCAGGTGTCTCTCACTCTATTTTATGACAAGTTGGGTTCACCAAGATCCAAAGTGTTATGAGTCAGGCAACTCTGCCAGAGAAGCTCTTATATGCCGAAGTTATATGTTGATTTGTGTACCCTCACCCTCTGAAAGCAGCAGACACATACAGCAATTGATATTTGTAACAATAGTGTATTTATTATGTGTATTGAGCATATAAACCCTCTGTATCAGAATGATGGATATTTTTATTGTAATCTCAGCAACCATAATGTAAAGCAAGATGAATATTAAAAAACCCAAGGCATTTTATATTGCACATTCCTACTGTCTGTAACACTTAGGATAACCTCTACCTAACATTTATATCTTTAATGTTATCAGCTTCCTATTTATAGTATTGGCTGAATGATTAGTATTTTCTCTCATTACCTTATGCAAAGCCATGTGTTATCCCCACAAACCTCTAGCAAGCTCCCAGGCCTGCAGGTGGATATTGGCTCACCATCATTTTTCCCTAGACAACCAGTATTCATGTCTACCCACCTCCCGTCCCAAATTCTTAGATCTCTCTATGCCTGATTGAGTCTATATGGAAAGCAGAGGGCAAGTAATTGTCCAGTTTGTTATATCTGCATACCTGCGTGAGCAACGACTTAGAGACATATCCGAAAGGCAAGCAATTGTAGAAAAACATGCTTCTTTCCACATTAGCATCAGGTCTGGCAGGACAGCCTTGTAATGTTGCTCACTACATGTAGCTTACCAACAGTAAAATGGAAGTTTCCTTTTCGTTGCATTTCTGTTATATTTTTTTTGCGTGACTAATGTTAGCTTGCAATTGAAATTACACGCCCATCACACACACTCTGTTAGCTATTATTGTAAAAATTATAATAGTACATTTCTTTATTTCAGTTACTTAAAACCAAGCGCGTACTAAACACAGTTGAACTATAATAGCTTTTAAAAGCCAAAATGGGCATTGCAATATGTGAACTGATAAAACTGACATTAAGACTAAGGGCCTGATTTAGATCTCGTGGACGTGTTACTCCATCACAATGGTGACTGATATCCCGTCTGCCGAAATATAAGTCCCATTATACCCTAAAGAATTTATAGTTCAGAGGCCGGGAAAACCGCCATTGAGATCTAAATCAGGCCCTATGTAACCAATGTCACTCATCCATACTTAAAATTCCTAAAATGCTTGAAATGCTTAAAAACAGAATGCAGACTGTGGATGAGAAGTGGTTCCAAAAGGCTTTATCCACAAGGGCTCTGGCAGTTACTGATTGGGAGGTCAAGAGTCAGATGACTTAAGAAAATGTGAATAATCTGCTGCAACTACCTCCTATTAAGAGATATTTAAACTTCATTCCTTGCTAACAGATTGCCTGTGATGTCTATAGATTTACTAATTCTGGCTACAGCCTGGGGATGCTCACCTCACAAGCACAACGTGATGGCATGAATGAATGCCGTACTGAATAATAATATTGTGAAAAAAGATTTTATGCTCCAACAGTAATCGTGGACAAGTCCATATAAAGTGAGCCATGGATTCCAGCTTGTAGGTGCGCAGATGGCTTGCAGGCCTCTTGGTCCCTTTAGGTAGAAAATCAAGTGATAGAAGGCAGCCTAATCAAAGCTGTATTGATCTGATTTTATGATGGGCTGTGTAGGGTTCTGATTAGGCTGTGTAGGGTTCTGATAGGTGTCTCAGGGCATGACAGCTTCTGTAGGAATTTATAACAAGCCAGGAGTGACCTCTATTGCTGAAGTTGTGTTTGTCCAAAGCAAAAGAAGTATTTTTTTTAGCAATTTGTTATAGGCTTCTTGAAGAGAGTGTGTGACACTTGTTGATTCCATGAGCCTTCAACTCATTCAAGTTGCAGGTTGGCTTTCAAAGCTTTAGAACAAGCATTGTGCTTTATGGTGTAAGCATGGCTTTTCCTCCTTCATGCAGTGCTTCATGGTAGAGCTTTGTGCTGCTTTCAATATATCCGCATATTAAAGGAAAGCAGCGTTTTGCGGTAGGTGTTCCATTAAATTAAGCCCGAGCCTGATCTGTGCTGGAGATGTATTTCAAGGCAACCTAAATAAGGTTCTGTAGATTCAACTTTGAGTGTTTTTTAAAAAGGTGCCAAATTTCTCTGAGAATGCCTCAGTGCCATACACTATGGTAGGTATAACTTTAGCTTTTATTATTTTAAATATAGGAGTCTGGGACGGATTCTTTGTCAATTTCTTGAGGGACTGAAATGTGAAAAGCAGGAAGGCAATGTTTGGTTTTAATGCATTTAGATGTTATGCTATGTTATAAATTTTATAGAGCGCACAGCTGCCCCAGCAACGGGGCGTCCCAGCGCTAAAATGCAACTGTCCTAGGTAGAACGAGGGTGAAACACAGAAAGACCAGTTATGCAGGAAAGAGATAGGTTTTAATGGCTTTACGGAAAAGTGCATGGTTTTGGATACTTCTGAAACTCACAGGGAGGGAGTTCCAAAGCTTCGGAGCAAGAACACAGAAGGAGCGCCCTCCTGCCCGTACTCTCTTAACCCGGGGAACAACCGCCAGGTGCTGGCCCATGGAGCGCAGCTGGCGGGTGGGTATGTAGGTCATAAGGAGATTAGCCAGAATATCGGGGGATTGGAGATTCATGATTCTATGGGTGATACAAAGAGTTTTGAACTAGATACGTTTCTCCACCGGTATCCAGTGCAGTCTGCGGATAGAGTCAGTAGTGGAACAGGTTCTCGGCAAGCCAAGGAGTGTCCGGACCGCTGCGTTTTGTGCCATTTGTAGGCAAAGTATCTCTGCTCTGTTGGCCCCAAGGTATAGGGAGCTAGCATAGTCCAGCCTGGATAGTATTGTGGCCTGGATGATCACCTGATGCTACAATTGGGTGTTTGGTTCCCAGTGAAGGACAAATGTAGTCATGTTATTTGTGGAGGCCTCACAGATACTGCCTCGTTTTCCAACACATCCTTAATATTCTACACTTCAATAACCACATTATCAAGAAATTTAGAGCCATGTTGTGTCAGCTAAACTTCATCCAAAGATAAGGATAGCTTTATGCAATTCAAGAAGCTGTCAGGTCAAAACATTGCTCCTGAAGCTTTTTGCCTGACCAGGATATGAAACAAAATTCGTAAGAATGGTTTTGCAAAGAATGCAATCTACAGAAAGCAATTGTCTTGAAGCTGATGATAGAAATGTAGCAAGACCCAGAAAGACGGAATCAGCACATGACAGCAGGGACATTTATGGCACAGTTTTTGCCCTTAAAATATACAGGATACAAGAACAGACTTAACGAATTGGGAAGTGTAACGTCAAGACTCCTGTAATAAGTTGAGATTTGAGTGTGACTTGACATCTAGGGAGCCATGGTCTTTCTGAACATCTGCACAGATCCCTTATTGTTATCACATCTTTAAAGACATTATAGTCAATTGGACTTACCTGCTCAAATGACCAGTTTTATGAGTGTAAAGACAAGCTTGAAATTCACAAAACATGGATTAAGACTTGTAAACAATATACACTCAATGTACAGCTATGTGTCAGTAAATCTGCTTCCAGGAGTGGAATATGGGCTTTCCAAGAACAGAATGCCCTGGTAAGTTTTTAACCCCCCACAAAGATGTTTGTGTATTCACTAATGTTTCTATGGAATTGGCCCACTCTGAAATTGGTTGGATTGTCATACGTATACAGGGCTGAAGTAAATCTATATCCAGGGTGGGACTGGAGAAAGAACACCCCAAAATGTTGTGGGATTTTAACACGGGGAAAATATTTTACGTGTGAAATTGAAGACACAGCGGTGGCAAAGACAATAGGTCTGTCTTACGCAAGCTTGTGCAATAGTTACTTTTTTAATACATTTTTTATTGCAAGCATATGACGCAAATGAAAAGAAAAAATAAATAACTACAGGCATCTAAAAGTAGCCAATATAAGCATATGTGGCAATAAACATTCATTTATGTGTCCATTTTACTAGTGATATTTTCTAAATACCAAGCCTATCTGTTGCACCATTAATTTGATTATTATTGTTTGTGAAGGAGACAGGAATAAATTATCAATTTACCAAGCACTCAAATTGGTGGCATATACAATGTGACAATGATACTTATGTATTTTATAGCAGTGCCTTTTAAAAAGGAGGCAGAAAATAAATCACCAAATAACTGGGCACTTAAAGTGCAGAAAAACACATTTCTGCTATTAAAGTGAGAATAGCCAGATGTGTCACTCTAGAGCAAGGAACTACTTTAAGTGGATTCTGCGATAGCTTTATGCAGTCAGTCATTGCCAGCTTATGAAGGGGGCTTCCATTATGCCCCATGCTCTATTCTATGGTGGGAGGAAGCACAATATGAATGACAATTTCATAGACCAATCAATGATGGCTGCTGCTCAAAAGCCATTTTGTGTATGTATGTCAAGTATACATGAAACTGTATCAAAGGTAGACCTAAAAAAAGCTAGCAAATGCAATTGTTATGTTTTTTACCAAGTGCAGAAATGGAACTTCAGCACCCGTTTCATGAACATATGTGTTGCTCTGAGCAAAGCTGTGCTCCTGTTTTTATGTGATTACACTCTGTAGGAAATCTGCCTTTTCTGCATGGCCACCCTGGAATTTATGCCTTTTTCTGGACCCTATTTTTCTGGTATTGTTAGTGCCTGCACTGTGACACTGCTGTTCAGTGCCACAGTACATGTTCTCTGTCCCTAAAATGCAACTGTAAAAATTGTGTTACTTAACTGTTGTGCAAGGCTGTGATAGATAGTGCAGCAAATGTACCAATGGCATGAAATTAAATGTCATTTGTGGGCTGCACTGTGCACTTACACCAGCTACATATATGACAAAAATATACTGCTGCCAGGAACACCACTGTGCTCTGGCTGAGCTGAAGTTTTAAAGGACTATAGTGAAACATGAGGGAAAAGTGCCTTTGCAGAGCTGGGTACTTAATTTATAAAAATGTGGCATGCCACATAGTGGAACTAGAATGTCCTCACATTGAGTAAATACCCAAAACCTGTTTTCACTGTGCAGGTATGGCTGAATTATGCATGAACAGACCTAGGGGTAAATAGAATCTGTATTTTGTATCTGGGCTAAGAAAAAGGCCGGTAAAATGATTCAAAGGTCTTTTTCATTTAGTTTCAAAATTTTTATTCAACAGTGAAAGTAGATTTCTGATAACTCCATGGGATAAGTAACTTTCAAAAGCATACTTTGTGCTGCCTGACAGAAAACCAATGTTTCTCACACCTCTCCAGAGACTAAACACATAGTCAAGGCTGGGAGTTAAGATAATGCAATTGCCTTCATGCCCAGGATGTCAAGGGTGTTGTTGACAACTTTCCACCTACCAGGGATTAGTCATTAGGGAAGGGGACAGCAACAATTGTCTCAATACAGGACACCCTTCACATTGCTTCCTATGACTAGGTCCCCAACTTTCTGTCCCCAACCCCAGCTTGAGGATTTTTTTTTTTTTTTACATTTTACAGAGTTTTATATAGCGCGAACTTGACCCGAATCGGGTATCAGAGTGCTTTACATAGCACCAGTTGCATTACATGAGGACACATTCATTTTTGTTAGGCACGGGGAGATTAAGTGATTTGCCAAGAATTACAGGATGTTCAGCGTCATTGCCGAGACTCGAACCCAGTTCCCCAGATTCAAGGTCGACCGCCCTAACCGTTAGGCCAACTCCTTTGATTTTGACCCTAACAGAGAGGTGTACACCACATCCAACCAGGGAAATAGGCAGAGGAAAACCAAAGCATGAAGGAAGGGGTTAGCCATTTTGGTCTTAAGATTTCTGGAATTAGTGAGTTAAGCCAAAGAGGAAGTGATTTAAGTGCAGGAGTGACTTTCCCATTGTCTAGCAACTTGTGGGGTTCTTGTTTGTAGCTAGTAAGAGAGGTAGAAGGGCTTGTCTCCACTTTGGAGCTGTGACTCGAGTCACCCAAAAAAGCACATAGAAATCTGTAAACATTGGAGTGTACCAGTGCCACTGTGGAAGATTACTGACTGACGTATATGATAGTTCTTTATCTGATGCCATGTGAATTTTACATACGAATCAGGCCTAATTGTATGATGAACATGACAGAACAAATTCTTTAGTGTGTGTATGTTAAAGTCGTAGAGTCTACAAAATTATTATTTTGAATGGCAATAATAGCCTGGATAACGCATATTAGCTCACTCTAAGGCAATCCCGCAAGCAATTGCTCAGATCCATCAAGCGATTGAATAGGAGGTATGTCCAATGCCGGAAGTCGATGTGATCCACAAGGGGATGTGATCCCTGCTCCACAATATGACACTGAACGGATCAAAAAGTGCATCAGGAAAAGCAGAACAGATAGCGTGCTCAGACCAAATTTAATTCGAGTATCTATCAACAAGCAAGATGTGGATTCTTGGGCACAGATTTCAAGGACCTTTGTGCATTTTGTCTTGTATCGAACCCCTCTGTCATGATGTTGCTCCACCTTGCAACCAATCTATAAAAAAAGATCTTCAGTTTCTCCAGAGAGCTAGCGGAAGATATCTCTGTTAGACGTGGAATCTAAATACTTTGCCTCTCTACTCTTGGAAGATCTTGAGCTCTGGGCACAAAATAAGAACTTGATCCTATTCAACAAAACAGGCTGCAAACCCGCTGGATAGTGCCATAGATAATTCAGTTGCATTATCAATGATGATCAAAAAACAAATTAACAAAGGCCAGCTTTTGTGTGCTTGCTTTGTTGATTTCGGCAAAGCATTTGACCACGTAGATAGAAAAATCGATTGCGGAAAATGTTGTTGGGCTGTCACATTCTGAATAATCTTCTTCGTGCAATTGAACTGTTACATACAGATACTTGGCTCCGGGTAAAGCTTGGTGACAACTAAAAGATCTCAGTAAAAATAACCACTCCTAGGGGCCTTAAACAAGACTGCACCCTAACCCTAATATTTTCCAATCTTTACATCATGTATCTAAGCCATCAGTTGACTGCAGCTGATTCATACCCAGCAAAGCTAGGATCCCAACGTATTGCATCTTTACTCTACACAGACAATGTGGTACTTCTAAACCAAACCAGGATCGGCCTACAGAGAATATTAGAAACTCTTCATAATAATTGTAAAGTCAATGAAATGACAGCAAACCCAGAAAAATGAACATAGTAATTTTGGGGTGAAAAACAATCAAACAAAGAGTACAGTGGCATAACAATAGCCCCGGCAGCCACTGCAGTGCAGGACAGGCTCGAAAGCTACAGGGGGCCCACTCCGGCACTGTCCATGGGCATCAGGCCCTTGGCCTGAGAGCTCCTGACTGGGTCCATGTACTTTACAGGGGGCCCCCTCAAGTTTCATTACACCACAGAAGGAGTGTGGTTCTTGGAGAAATGATGTCTGGCTAAAAGCAACAAGTCATTGAGGGTTTGGCTAGATGATCCAGAGGAGCGAGCATTGGTGGCCATCTACTCTGGGTCTCCCGCCTGCCCCAAAACAGACAGTCAAAAATCTGGGAGTATGGGTGGACTCCGCTCTTACTTTTCAGGCCCAAACTAAAGCGGTAGCTGGGGTATGCTTTGGGCTCCTACGTGGGCTCAAACCACTGTTGGGTTTCTTCCTTCCCACCATCCATCAGATGACCGCATCGGTGCTGAGGCACTGTAGCCTGCTCGTGATGAGGGCTTGAGCCATGGTGCATCTGGTGTTTGGGGGTAGCCACTTGAACATCTTGCGCAGCATTCGAAGGATGAGGAAGCAAGAGGTGGTGACAGTGTTTTCCTGGGATGCCATGGTGAGTACATTATCCAAGATGATTCCTAGGTTTCTAGATTGTTCTGATGGGATTGGAGTAGGTCCTAGTTCCGCTGGCCACCAGAAGGAGTCCCATGGTGAGCTCTTGTTTCCGAAGATGAGAACTTCCGTTTTGTCCGTGTTGAGCTTTATGCAGTTCTTTTTCATCTAGTCAGCCATGTTAGCCATGAAGTTTGTGAAGTTGTTTCTGGTGGTTGGTTTTGTCTGTCAGGGATCAGATGAGCTTTGTGTCGTCTTTGTAGGAAATTATGTTGATTCCTTGGGTTCTGATGACGTCGGTGAGGTGTGCCATGTAGATGTTGAAGAGTGCTGGGCTAATTGATAATCCTTGTGGGACTCCACAGATGAGTTTCTTGGATTCCAAGGTATATGGTGGGAGCCTGACTCTCTGAGTTCTGCCTGTCAGGAAGGGGGATTACAATTTTAGAGCTGGTCCTTGTATTCCAGTGTAGTGTAGTCTTGAGATCCGGGTGTGGTGAGCGACGGTGTCGAAGGCTGCAGAGAGATTGAGCAAGATGAGGGCTTCAGTCTCTCGCGCGGTCGAGGATGGTCTGGATGTCTTCGGTGTGCGCAATCAGAACAGTTACTGTGCTATGGTTGCTGCAGAAGCCTGATTGCGTGCTGTCCAGTAGTTGGTTATGTTCTAGGTGGCTGTAGAGTTGTTTGTTGATTGCCTTCTCCATGACCTTGGTGGGGAAATGTTGCAGTGAGATGGATCTGTAGTTGCTGGGATCGCTAGGATTGGCCAATAATTTTTTCAGGAGGGTGTTGATTTCCATGCTATGTAGATAGAATTGTTACGCGATGTTGAGAAGCCTGTCACTGGTATTACCTGTTTTTAATAAAACGTTGAAGATGTAGGATTTCATAATTCATAAACTACGTATGAGTGTAACTTAAGCTCACTTCACTAGCTACGTTCATTCAAGATTTCTATTCTGGCTACTCACATAGAGTCTGATTCATACAGAATTAGCAATGAATTACACCCTGGAGGACTGTTGGTACCCAAATCTGGCGTAGATGTACTCCAGCTCTGAGCTAGAGTAAGTCCAGTACCACACACGGCCAAGCACTGGTACTGCAACACCCTCCTATAGAAAATATTGGAGGCATGGAGTCAAAAATAAAAGCCCATAGGAACAAATGTTAAATTAACTTATTAATTTAAAAAACAAAAATATATAAATACATTTAATTTAATACTAAGCAAATTGCATTTAAATATAAATAAAACATTATTACTAGTTCATTATAAAATATGTTAATAACCTTTTTAAGTATAAATATTAATGTAACATAATTTTTTTAATGAATACATTAATTCTATACATAACTGATAATAATTGACTTACACAATAAATACATGTACAATTTATATTTTAGGTGAGATTTGTAAAAATGTAAATCTTAAAAATAAATTATTTTAATAAAATGTACTGAAAATAATCCAATATTTAATTAAAAATTAAGTTAATGCTGTGACATTTTTTAAATGTGTTCTACATGTAAAATATATATTTTAATTAATTTACTTTAATATGTATCTTGAAATTGTTGTTGTTAATTTCTTTTAAACTTTAATAAACTTTCTGGGCTAGATTATAAGTTTGGCAGTCCACAGGACCGCCAAACCCACGGTGGTCACTGTCTCACTAGAGGTCCAACCGCTGAATTACACCTTCGGCAGTCGGACCGCCATGGGGCCGCTGCAACCACCCTGGTGGTGGCATGGTGGTGTGATGCTGCAATATGCGGCCCCGCCAAGCATATCACCCCATGAAACTGCTGGCGGTGAGGAAACTAATAGGGCTCTACAGAGCCCCCTGGTACCTCAGGACATGGGGATGCATGCAGGGGGACACATGGTGTGCCCCCCTGTCTGCATGCATGCCCAGTTCCTGCAGGGCATTGACTTAACAGTCCATGCTGTGCAGGAACTTGCTTTGGCTTTCCCACTGCTGTGCCTTTTTCAAAGGCACCGCCATGGTAGTGCCATAGGACCGACCACCAGACAACGAGAAAACTTGTAATCAGGCGGGCGGCCGGTGGTCGTATTTAGCAGTGCTGGGCATTGGCATGCCGCCCAGCTCCCACACCGCCAAACCCGTATTCAGGCCCTCAATGTTTTCCCTATATCTTTCATTGGGGAGATCTGTGCCCCATTGGCAGAGATCTCCACCTCTGTGTGAAAAGTTATAATTAGTGTCCTTACATTTGTGAATTATCCCCATCCCTGGTTTTAGTTGATGGAGACCTGTAAGTCTACAGTTTGTAGTAAATTTACACTTGTATTTGGTGACTAGCCGAAGAATAAGATTACATTTACATGTGTAGGTTTACTCATGTGTAGATTTACCTTTGTGAATAGGCCAAATCATGTTTTTGCCTTTTTTATTACTCTTTTCCCTCTCAAATCTGCACATATTTTGGGGTTTTGCTTTCTAATTTCATATTTTGTATTATTGTGGTATTTTCTATGTAGCAAAGAAAAGAAAATGTATTTTTAATGTGGGTAGAGAAGTGTATTGGAATATGCATATTGTTGAACGTAGTGAATGTAGCATTAGTAAAGTTGGAGAATTAAAGGGAAATTCAAGAGGAAATCTTAAACCACTGTACTGATGGCTGTTCCAAGTGAACGTTGCAAAAAATGTTTATCATTCCAAACCCTGGTTGACAGCACACAGCTCCGTCTCCTCTTGCTTCCTCTCTCTCATCCCATTCTCTCTCCTTGTCTCCCATGTCCTTCATGCTTGAGAAGAACTCTACATGGAGAGTTCCTACCTTAAGGTGAAGAAACCCAACGTAGTTCTAATATATACAAAAATAGAATAAAGCACCATACACTATGCACCCTGGGACCTATTCACAAACTGCATTTTGTAGTACGTTTAGTAGTACTACAGTAGTACAACTAAAGTATGTTTCTATGAGTAGACACTAATTTTACTACTTAGGGGCCGATTATGATGTTGTCAGGAAAGGCACCGAATGGGATTCGGATTCTGCAAATCTGATTCAGGACCTATGTTACCGACCGAATCGGTCACCTTTCCGGACGACCGATTATGATGCAAGGAAGCCGTCCGGGCTGTCCGAATCGGTTCCAAATGGGATTCAGGCAGGCCGAGATGTTCAGAGCTGAATCGTACAGCCCAATGGAGACGGTTTCCGAACGAGCGTGTACGATGACCGATTTGAACAGCCGTTCCGAATCGGTTTGGCCGAGACAAAACGGCTGTGGGAATCAACTTCGGGGGCCCATAGCAGGCCCTCCTTCACCCTAAGGCCTCCGGATGGGGCCCATGGGGGTACCCAAATGACCCCCCTTCCAAACCATGCACAGTGTGGCAGGCACCATGGGGTGCCAGCCACAGGGTGGAAGGTTTTCACCACCCACCCCTTTTTTCAATGGAAGCCTGTGTTCTCGGTCGGAACACAGGCTCCCATTAAAGTCAATTGGAGTCCGACCGAACCGAGCCATTACCAGCCGACACATCGTAATCGGTCAGTAGGACTCCCCGAAAACAAATAGTTCGGAAAGCATTCCTAACCCAATTTGGTGGGAATGCTTTCCTGACAACATCGTAATCGGCCCTTAGTAGTAAATGTACAGGATGACTGGGGGAATGGCTGGAAAAAGGGGCCTACTTACTACACATAGGAAGGATTGGTGGGGAATAATGAGGGGCTTAGGGAGGCCTAGGGATGGAGTTAGGGAGGAACATGCCCAAACCACAACAGAATAAGCTAATTTCTATTCACAAACTGTATGTATTAAGTTACTACAGTCAGAAAGGGACCAACAAAGTAGTAAATTACCCCAGCTTGGAGCTGGAGTACGCCCCGCACCACACATGAGCAACCACTGGTCCAGCAACACCCTCCCATAGAAATAATAGAGTTAGGGTTATTAAAATAAACCCTTAGGGTAATAGTGTTAAAGTCTATTAAATTATATAAAATAGTTAAAACTATAAATAAAGATAATTTAATGTAAAAAAAATCTAAAGAAAACCACATTTATTTAATTCTAGCATATTTTAGCACACCTTTTGAATGTATGAATTAGTGTAATATTATTTTTATAAAAATATAATTATATTACTTTTAATTCATTCTGTTAATAATTTTTATTCATTATTAATATATACTATAAATGTATTTTTTTACTGGTGGTGGTAATTTATTTTCTAATTTAAACTTCACACAAATGAGTTGAATTTAATTAAATATATTTAAATTAATTAAATAGTTTTAATTCAATATTCTGTTAATAGAGCTATAGCATTTTTATTTTGATCTGCATTTAAAATAAGTGCACAAAAATAATCTACAATAATATTTAACATTAAAAGTATTATTATTGTATGTCTTCGTTGAGTCAGCAGCACAGGTATTCAGTAGAACTGTATGTTTCCTTTTGAGTCAGCAGAACAAGTGTGCCTTAGCACTAGCAGTTACTAGATGCCCCTCTTAAGTCAGCAGCACAAGTGTTCAGTAGTACAATGCATTGCCATTAGATCCAGTCATATGCAAATCAGCTTTGGTCGTGCTTTAGTAGGAACAGACCAGTCTGATTTGCCAAGCCAGGTCCTCTTTCAGTGGCAAAGTGAGCAAGTGACCCACGCCTCGGAATGCACCTATATACACACCCCAGAATTCCTTGCACAATCCAAAACACTTCTTTTTCATTTTCAATGAAAAAATACATCCCAATGAGCATTAAGCACTAAGAAGGTTTTTTGATTTTTGTGTTGGAGTATGGTTTCATAAGAGTATCCACTGCAAATAACTTATGAATTCTGAAGTTAAACAATGATCACATTTCAGGACGTTATAAGAAATAGCTTGAATCTTAGTTTTCCTAGAATCAGGATTAGTTATTCCCAATGATCAATTTCTTTTGAAGACGGCATCTAGTTATTCTTATGACTGATGGCTTGCATCAAATATAACCTATGGCTAACAAGAAGGATTACAGTGGCGGAATGGCACATACAACAATAGCAACGTTGTACAAGGGCCAAAATAGCACACACAACCAGAAGCATAAAAAGGACCACAATCGCACATGCAGCAGATAGAAAAACAAAACAAGTCCAAATTTAAAGAAACCAGTTGAACGGCCTTGTGAACGAAGGAGTCTGAGCAAAGTAATTACATAGCTCATCAAGAAAAGCATGCAACTACTGGATAATGTTTGTCAGATTGTATTTTTTGGAAACTATTTGTAGGTAGCTTTTTCCCCACACCAAAAAATGGTTTTCTTTAACAGAAAATGAGGAGTATTTACATATTTATTTTTTAGATCACACTTCAAGCAAGCACCTGTATATGCTGAATGTATTGCGTTTAGAGGAAGCAGCTTTTTTGTAAGATGAACTCTGTGTTAATCAAATAGGCCTGGCGTCATTGGGAAAACAATTCCACTCATACAGTGCATATATAACACTTACTAGGAGGCAGAGTAATACATCAAACAGCAAATAGCATAAGGTGAGAGATGTATATACCTCCGGGTTAATCCAAGATGTGATTGACAAAGTCACAAAGTAATGGCTGAAGCAGGCTGACCAAAACTCTACTAGCTCTATATGATAAATAAATGCTATTGCACTGTCCAGCCAGCACCAAAAATCAGGAAGTGAAACAAAGTATGTGTTTGAACTGGCACTGTCTGGTTGGCTGAGGGGGTGCCTCAGCCAGGAAGAAGGCACCGCCCCGTCAAGGGCAGGGGATTTCACACACTGTACAACCCGTGCTCACACTTGGGTAGCTTGGCACTGAGCAGTCAGGCATCCCTCAGAAGCAATGTGTAAAGCAAGAACACAACACACAAACACAATAAATATTCTGCACAACACAAAAGGGACTTCAAACTTGATGTTAAGAAATGTTGTTTAGAGTCAACACTCATGTTAAACAATGTCACATGAATATGATGGAGTTCTGGACATAAATCGCACTTGGCAATATTACTAGCAGAACTAGGCCCAAATTGTGTTGATCATATCTCGAACATGCACACATGGGAAAAGTCCTATTGTAAACCCCACACAGCACCTTTATGTGGTGCGACACGTTGTCAGCCCCCCGGCCCACCATCACAATCCTAACACTGCTATTTTACACGGCTATAGGGTGCACCATGGGCTACAACGATATCAGTAATATGTGCATACACAGAATTATAACACTTTTAGCAGAGATGCAGGATGAAGCCATGCGGATAAACCCACTGTTGAGAGTTAAAGTGCTTTTGGTAAGAGAACAAAGTGTAAATCAACACTGCCGACCAGTGTCATGAAGGACAGGCGGTCCACAGATGGTGACTCCCGCACACTCACACTCACGCAAGGAAACAGGTACCAGCCCAGTCCGTATGGGCACTTCCCCACTCATACGCACCCGAAACACCAATGCAGTGCCACTGATACCAAGCAGGTTAATAGATAACACGCTGCAGACCCCGTGGCTCCAAGTCTCCCGCCACCCTTCAATTCACCCCCACTGTCCCAAATACCCCGGATGGAAGTTCACCAGTCCCTCCCTCTGGACACAAGGCCGCTCATGGCTGAGATCACACCTCGCCTGGGTCCCCAGAAAGCAGGTGGGGAAAGAAAGTAAGCATAAGCAAGAGGTAGACCTAAAGAAAGGGGGTCTTGACACCACTCAGGTAGTTCACCAACAAGGTGTGAAGCAGAAACAGGCCAAGAGCAACAATTTGTGACAAACAGAGGACCACCAGGGCCTTCTGGCACCAGCCCAGTTCTGTGAAGCACAGGGGGGTCACGCAGTCTCTTGACCTGCTCCTGAACCTTCTCAGAAGCATCCCTCTAGCCTAGTCAATTCCTCTCACTCTTACCACAAAGTCTTCAGAAAGGCCAGATGAAGAGAGGGCAGTTGGTCCACCATCATGGGACCAGTGAGGGAACAAGTAGTGGATGGGGAACAACACAAAGCTTGCCTCTTGGCCTGAGGAGGCAGCCCGTCTGGTACACGTTGATACGAATGGTGCTCTGGAAATTGTGGAACAGTGTTTGGTGAACAACGAGATGAGTCCCACCAGACGCTTCAAGTTAGAGGAAGTAGAGTTGCAATTCCGCACCTCCCTGGAAATGAGGCACTATGTCTGGCACACCTTGATGTTGGTTGCACCATACGATTCCGGACACACACACAGGCACAAGTTGAGCGGTGCCTCACAAGGTAGAAGGAGACTCTGCAATGGGTGCACCCCCCATCTTTGAGGGCCACAATCTGTGAATCAGACACTGCGTGCATTGGCATGGCACACGAAAGAAATGCGGCACTGTCGACAAAGTGGGCCACTTTGGATCCCGCAACCAGTAAATCCACTCACCACCAACAAGATACTTATGCGTGCCAGGGTCCCTGCAGTACAGGAACCTCTTTGCCGCAAAAGTGGGCAACATTTTGATCTCCACACTAGGCACTCTGGTCTCCAGGCACGATTCTGTAGTGCCATGCTCACACCGCTCTGACCAGCTTTCAGCGGGCAATGTGGGCACTTGTAGGGCACTGCTCTCCAAACGTCACTGGTAGATGGTTTGGGCCCCTCGTAGGAGATCTTTGTTGTCCCTGAGACCTCCGAGAGAACAGGAGACCAGCTGACTGGTCCTTGGTAGCCCACTTCAGGGTGCCACATGTCAGCAGGTCGTCTTCATGTTATCTTCCATGTGCACAGCAAAGTCCTCTGGCAATGTGCACCACACCGTCTGGGTTCTCCTGTCCTGCATCCCTACAACGGATCTCTCCACTTAGTGGATTGGCACTGGGTATTTATACCCCATTGGACCTTTGAAGCTGGGTGAAGGTTCAAAGGGTATTCAGTGTTCCCTCGATTCTCCGTCCTGTCTGCCATGAGGCAGCGGAATGCAGATCTCTATCTTTATGAGGGCCGTGATCTGGCCCCAGAGGCCAAGTGTCACAATACCCGCCTCCCATATATTCCGCCAGGCCTGCAAATGGCAGAGGTCAGCTATCTCAATTGCACGCTCAATAGTTTATGGCTGTTGCTGTGGAATGCCCAGATGTGCTCCCCCGGCCTCCAATGTTGACCTGCTCCTAACACCATGGCACACAGAGTTTGATGCCTAGAAATGTCCACTTTTCATATGTGACATGTCCACGCAAGATATGACAAACCCACCATTACCACTGGAATGGGTTTGGCCTAGCAAATCCATTGATAGTAAACATCACAATAATGCATTGCACCACTGCAATCCATTATATTGCAGCTTGAAATACAGGCAACCCCTTCCCCATGCTAACTTAAGGGAAAAGCAAGCCTCCTCGGTAGGGAAACCCTTGTGTGTCTTCCACACTACTTGGGCAGCAAACACCCTTGGGTGCCTCACCAGCCCTTCACCTTCCATCCGAGTGGAAGTGAAAGGCCCCCCTCCAGCTGGACCATGTTTGTTACAAGCCAGCCGGAGTATGTGCGCAAGGGTGCTCTCACAGACCTGCTGTGGCTGGTCAGACATGTTTAAACACACAGTCCATGCGAGTGCACACACAGGCATGCAAAAGCAGGTCGGACATGTAGGTAAACCACACCACTGGTGCAAGTGCGCACCCAGGCCGCCAAGGGAGGCCTGACCTACATTTACAAACTTTTTAAGATGTGTCGAAAGGGTAAGCATACTTTCACACTGCAGTACATTGGGAAAGGGCCCTGTGTCACGAGAGCCAGCAAAATGTAAGAGGAAAATTAAAAAAGTTTAGGAAAATGCTACCTGACAAGTGAGCAGTGAACAGTGAGCATTTGCCTAAATAATCTGTTTATCCATAAATTCACTCTGTTCTCCTGACTCTTTCTTAAATTTAGAGACCCCTTGTACCATCTCTGCACCAGCCCTGAGAACGGAGCACATCTCCCCTGCGTATCCAGCCCAGTCATGGAGAAGCATAAAGATAGACAATGTACTCCAGGCCTATAAAGTGTGTGGTACTTTGTACTGGTGGATTACTACAGCGTGATTTCGGATTATGGCATTTTCTAACAATTTAGCATAGGTGGTCTCACTCATAACTGGTTTAGACATGTACTAGTTGAATGATGTACTTTAACGATGCATCTCATTTATAATTTAATGAGGAGAGAATTCTTCTGTGCCAGTGATTGCTGGGCAAGCGCATAATTAGTTACAAATCCGTAAACTAAATACAACTTGGCCTGTGCTGTGCCTGCTGAGGCATCACTGTGACCTATAATCGTTCTCTCAGTTATGTTCAGTGTTGCGGGGACAAACAGCCCATTAAAAAACTGATGTAATGTGCTGCTTACTGTCATTACAACGCGATACAGTCAGCCTAATTTGCTAGATAAAATAACATATGGAATTTGTTTTAAAAGATTTGGAAACCTATTATTGCAGAAGATAATTATTGCTGTACCCAGACAGTAAACAAGAATGAATTATTCTCAGATTGGTTGTTTTGTTTAAATCCCTTTGTCTACTTAAATGTTAGAATATTTGTGCATGCATGAATTATTTATATAGAAACCAGAGGAAGACAATCTGTATATTGTTCCATGAATACTGCATGATGAGCCAATGCTCTGCTATAAGAGCTAATGGAGCGGCTTATTTCGTCCTGTTAGTTCCCTAAATATTTTATACATCAAGGTTAGCACCACCACAGGTAAATCTGCAAGTATCTCACATTACAACTCAGAGTTGGAGGCAGAGGGAAATGAGTTGTTTTCTCAAAACTGCCCTCTTCTCAAGTAAGGAGACTTAAACTGCAGATGGAACCTATTATAGCTGCATTTATATGATAATTCATACCCTGACGAGGCACTAAAGCCCGTTTAAAGCACTGAAGCACATTTGCGGACAGGTATTTTTCTACTCAGTGCAAGAAAATGGTAAAATCTGAACCCAATCAGCACACTAATCTGATCCACTTGCCAAGTCATTGGCATCTTTTATATGCAACTAGGGACACTATTTCATGGTTCAAATTCTCAAATTTATTAGAGTGAAAATTACTCAGAGATTATTTCATGAAATAAAGTCCTATTTTGTTAGATATGAAAACATACGTGCAATGGGCCTTTTTCTAAATGAATGTTGGAATTGATTAAGGATTACCATTATTCTGGAGCACTTTTTGGAATTGTTTATCTTGACATTATCATTGTCTTCCCATTGACAGAAGAGTGATAGCTGCGGTTTGATTACTTAGAAAATGTAGCCAGTTATTTAGAGACAATTTCAGCACACCTCTTGAAAACTGCCGATACAATGAAGTTTGTACAAACTATTATATATTTCTGAGGCAGTGAATTAACTAAGATCAGTTTGATTTAACGAAGGAAATGTTGAAAGATTTTGGTAGTCCCACTTCATTCCTTATGATTTATAATGACTCGTGCTCAAATTGTGTTGTAGAGCGATACATGGATGGATTGTGCACTAAAAGTTACTCAATTTAAATCTCTAGTCAAAATATAATCCATAGTGTTAGAACTGGGGGTCTCTAGTTGGCAATGGTTTGCACCTTTGTCCAAATAGGGACCCTTGCTTCTAGTCAGGATAAGGGGGAAACACTCCTAAAATAACCCCTGCTCACCCCCTGGTAGCTTGGCACGAGCAGACAGGCTTATCTCAGAGGCAGTGTGTAAAGCATTTGTGAACACATACAGTAATACAGTGAAAACACTACAGATGGACACCACACAGGTTGTTTATGTAAAAATAAGTAATCTTTATATAGACTTATCACAAGACCCAATAGCAAAAATCCACAATACTGTAATCAAAAATAGACTTAAAATGATAGAGACAGTTCACGTTATCTTCAAAAATAGGATAGTCAATCAAAATAAAGCTTGTAGCAACAAATAACTCCACTTGGAGTTATCACGACGTCGTGACCGGTGGAAATCCCAAAGTACGGCGCCGACCGCGAGGTGCGCGGCGTCGGGCCCGGAGTCGAGCAGACCCACAAAGAACAGTACCTGGAATTCGATGAAAACAAAGACGGTGCACGGCGTCGGGGAGGTGATGCTTCGTTGGCGCCGGCGGCGCCGGTTCCTTACGACCCCAGGGGAGGTGATGTCTCGGTTCCTTACTGCAGCGCAGGGAGGTGAGGCGTCGGTTCCTTACTGTGTCGGGGAGGTGACGTCACGGATGGCGGCGAGGCGTCGGTTCCTTACGATGGTGCGGCGTCGATGGATTCGGGGGTCACCCACGTCGAGGATCGGCTCCGCGATGATGAAGCCCTGGCGTCGGTGAAGTCGGGGCTGCGGTGCGAGTCGGGACGGTGCGTCGTGAGCGTCACGAGCGGTGTCCTCGGCTCCGGTGCAGGCAGCGGCCTCGATGACGGCTTCGGAGTCGATGTCGCACGGCGTCGGCAGGCGTCGGGCCTACGGTGCAAGTCGGGGCGGTGCGTCGTGCTCTTCACGAGCGGTGCCCACGGCTTCGGTGCAGGTTACGGCGTCGCTCGCCGGCGTCGGTGTTGCAATTTCCCTCTGTTAGCAGCTAAAACAGCAGTTCCAGATGCAGGCAAACAGAAGGGTGAAGTCTTTGTGTCCCTGTGACTTCAGGCAGGAGGCAAGCTCAGTTCAAGCCCTTGGAGATTCCCTTCTTCAAGATGACAAAGCACAGCAAAGTCTTTTCTCCTGTCCTTGGCAGAAAGCAACCACTGCAGGCCAACCCCAATCAGCAAAACAGCACAGGGGCAGTACTCCTCCTTCAGCTTCTCCGGTTCTTCTCCTTGGCAACAGGTTTCTTGATTTCCCAGAAGTGATCTAATTTCCTAGGGGTCTGGGTCCCCTTTTATACACCTTTTCCCTTTGTTCTCTGAAGGCAGAGAGGCCTCTGCCTAGTCCAAAACCAGTTCTGGTCAGTCCTGGAGCACTTTGTTTTTCTGACTCCTTCTTTCCTTTGTGAGTGAGGGGCAGAGCCATCAGACGCCCGGCAGGAGGTGGAGCCAGCATTGTGGAAGGCAGGCACAGCCCTATTCAGACCCAGGTGCAACTCCTCCCTCCACTCTGGATGCAGACCTTCCTATTCAGCCCTGTGCTGACTCACCCTGCCTCCTGGAATCCCCCAGCCCCTGTCACTCACAAATCCAGACACACAATACACAACCTGAGCAGAGGCAGCTGGATGGTTTAGGCAAGAAAATACCTACTTTCTAAAAGTGGTATTTTCAAACAAAGAATGTTAAAACCAACTTCACTAAAAGATGTATTTTATCATTCTGAGTTCAGGCATACTAAATTCGTTTTTCTACCATGTTCTCTGGGTCAGTTAGGATTATAAGGTGTAATAATCAAAACTGCCCATTCTGGCCTATGGAGAACAGGTAGCCTTGCAATAGTGAAAAACGAAAATGGCTGTAATTCACTATTAGGACATGCCACACACACCAGGGCATGTCCTACCTTATACTTACAATGCACCCTGCCCTTGGGCCTACCTTAGGGGTGTCTGATATGAAGATAAGGGAAGGTTTAGGGACTGGCAAGTGGGTGCACTTGCCAAGTCGATATGGCAGTCACAGACTGCACACAGGCTCTGCAATGGCAGGCCTGAGACACATTTTACAAGCTGCCTCTGTGGGTGGCACAACCAGTGCTGCAAGCCCACCAGCAGCATTGGATTTACAAGCCCTGGGCACACGCAGTGCACTGTACTAGGGACTGACAAGTAAACCAATCATCCAATCATGGAGTCACTAATCCATAACACAATTTATCATGGGAGAGCATATGCACTTTAGCACTGATCAGCAGTGGTAAAGTGCCCAGAGTCATAAAACAGCCAACAACAGGTCAGAAAAAATAGGAGGAAGGCAAAAAGTTCAGGGATGACCCTGCAAAAAGGGCCAAGTCCAACACAACCCCCTTCCAGCCAAAACGCAGGGGAGACCAATCACTACCCTGATGGGCTTCTCTGCTTTGGGCGATAGAACCTGGACCCTGGCCCACAACAGCAGGGGCATACTCCAGTTCTACGCCAATCTGAACCTATTTGGATCCCTCTGTCCATACTCTCAGGGCCCACCCAGCTAACCCATGGGGAACCCTTCTCCTCAACTGTGGACACCACCTGTGCAGCACCTAACCTTAGCTTGCTCACAGGTGTGTCCCAACCGACAGACAGTACCCACATGGCCAACACAGATGTGTGGCCTAGTCCACCCCCGGGGTGTGACTTCTGTCCCCCTCCCAGGGGCAACTCTGTCCACCAGGACAGCAAGCCACAGTGGCCACTGACAGCCGTCAGTGATGAGAGCCAGGCCCCAGGCCTTTCATGGCTCTCCAACCTCTGTGGTGTCAGAGAGCGGGGGGCAGTAGCCCCAGGTGCCTGGCACCCTTTGTCCACTCTCCCAACCGTCAGGTCAGGTATGACATCCTGACACTGACCCACCAGCCCCGGGCCTGTAACCGGCGGCTGGACAGGAGACTGGGGTGGGCTCTCCCACACCTGGTCCTCCTCCTTGGGGCTCTGCACCCTCCCACCTGGAGCTGTACCCCTTCCAGAATTGTCAGGGCACCTGTGGCAGGGGTCCTGCACACTCGCCCACCAGTTCAGGGGTTCTATCCTGCAACTGGGATCCCAGCATAAGGTCTGTACCCTTAGACTGGGCAGAGGCCAGGGGTGAGGCTGTCCTCTCCCCGCCCCCTTACTGGGGTCCTGCACCCTCCCACCTGGAGCGGTGCCCCCAGAAGACAAACTGGTAGGGGCACTGTTAGCAGCTGCCCCTTCCTCCAGGTCAGGGGGGACACCCTGAACCTGGTCCTCCAACCCAGGGTCTGTACCCTTAGGCTGGACCTGTGCCTGGCAACCCAGGACTTCCGGGAGGGTACACCAACCCCCCAAGGGAAACACACTCCTCTAGAGTTGTGTAATAATCTGCCTGGCGCACCAGGACTTCCTGGGGAGCACGCATGCCCCCCAGAGGGTAACACATCTCTCATGTGTTGTGTGACAGTCCGCCTGGCGCAGATCTCCCGACCCCTGTCCATCTGACAGCGCGCGAAGATCCCCCAGGACAGAAGTGGTGTCACCATGGTCATTCACTGGTGACTCAGCCCTTCTGGCTGGTCCCTGACCCACTGGTTCTTCCACTGGGGACTCTCTCCCCCTCTCACCCCTCACTCTGGACTTCTGCACCCTCCCAAGTGGAGCGGCACTGCCAGATACCAGAAACACTGGAGCTCCATTTACAGACGCTCCAGGTTCTCTAGACACTAGGAGATCCTCCTCAACAGGCGGCCCATCAGGACAGCCTAGGCTCCCTACCTGGTGTTCCCTTAAAGAACCATCCAGGCTCTGAGACTGGGTTTCGGGCACCTTGGGACACGCAGCCCCACACTCACTCCTTCTCCACTGAGACAGGACGTGAGCCCCTACACCCCTCCCACTACACCGGGACCTAGCTGGGCTACTCTGAACCACTTCCACCACTCTGGGCTGGAAGATACCTGAGCCACTCCTCTTAGGGTCACTCCCCAATGCCTTTTCAGACCCTCTGGAAACCACCAAAAGGTCTTCCTCCCTCGTGAGCTCCCTGGGGTCAGAGAACTCACTCTCCAACAGGCGTTGGCATAGCTCTGGAAAACAGGGACTTACAATATGCTCTCCCACAATTGGATCACACAACCCCTCACAGGTGTTAACCAAGTTATCCTTCACCTCACCATCCAGTGCCTCACACATGTACCCCACACCACTCTGCTGAGATTGGCAAGACAGTATCTGACTGTCTCTGTCACTCAACCCACACTCTTCTGGGCGGTCTTCACA
Organism: Calotriton arnoldi; assembly: GCA_963921515.1. Classification (NCBI taxonomy): domain Eukaryota; kingdom Metazoa; phylum Chordata; class Amphibia; order Caudata; family Salamandridae; genus Calotriton; species Calotriton arnoldi. The sequence goes on from CAWUFW010002346.1 coordinate 2,037,809, forward strand.
CTCACACCCCAGGAATTCAAACATGGGGGAACCCCTTTCCCTGCACCTCTCATCTAGAGTCAGTAGAGTGTCCCTCCCACCACTAGGACTATGAACCCCTGTGCCAGTTCCCCAATCCACCTCAGGGACGCTGCGCACCACTGGAGCTACCTCATACCCTTGAACCTCCTGGTGTATATTAACCCCCTCCAAGTCAGGCACCACATCTCTGGGTGTGTGTACTACTCCCTCAGCACTAGGTAATACAATTTTGCTGCCACCAGAGGGAGGAATCCCTAAGCCCCTGGCTTTGAACTCCAACACCCTCATCATTCTCTCATGCTCTAAAAGCATCTTCTTTTCTTCCATGGCCAACCTCTTACTTTCCAACTCCAATTTCTTATGCTCAAGGCTATCATGGCTTCCCTGTTTTAGTTTGGCCATTTCCATTTCATGCATCCTGCTTTTGTCCCTGTCCTCCAGCTCCTCTGGAGACAGGCCCTTTTGAGAAACACTGCTGCCCTCCCTGGAAGGCGCTCTCCTCCCAGTTAAGCCCAATGGCCCCTCAAGCTGCCCATCTAAATTCTCTGCCTCCTCCACAGGCTCCTCGGACTGCCCTCTGGCATTCCGTGCTTCCAACCAGGCCCTTAGCGCCTTGTGAAACTCCTCCTTCCTGGTGAGGCCTCTCATAGAGATTTTAAACTTTTTGCAAACAGCTTTGAGTTCCGTCACAGTGTAGGTATCAACCCTATCTTCTTCAAATTCAATATCTGCAGGTGAAATGGATCCTTTTTTGCTCATGGTGAAAATTGGCAGTTCTCAACAAAAATAAAGGTTCCAAGGAAAAAAAGGTCCTATCAAAAGGTATGTGGTCGCGTATTGGTCTGCACTCACTAGTAGTGTACACCAATCACTGTATATGAATCACAAATGCAAGTCCAAATCCTCACCGCTGCCCACCAATGTTAGAACTGGGGGTCTCTAGTTGGCAATGGTTTGCACCTTTGTCCAAATAGGGACCCTTGCTTCTAGTCAGGATAAGGGGAAACACTCCTAAAATAACCCCTGCTCACCCCTGGTAGCTTGGCACGAGCAGACAGGCTTATCTCAGAGGCAGTGTGTAAAGCATTTGTGAACACATACAGTAATACAGTGAAAACACTACAGATGGACACCACACAGGTTGTTTATGTAAAAATAAGTAATCTTTATATAGACTTATCACAAGACCCAATAGCAAAAATCCACAATACTGTAATCAAAAATAGACTTAAAATGATAGAGACAGTTCACGTTATCTTCAAAAATAGGATAGTCAATCAAAAATAAAGCTTGTAGCAACAAATAACTCCACTTGGAGTTATCACGACGTCGTGACCGGTGGAAATCCCAAAGTACGGCGCCGACCGCGAGGTGCGCGGCGTCGGGCCCGGAGTCGAGCAGACCCACAAAGAACAGTACCTGGAATTCGATGAAAACAAAGACGGTGCACGGCGTCGGGGAGGTGATGCTTCGTTGGCGCCGGCGGCGTCGGTTCCTTACGACCCCAGGGGAGGTGATGTCTCGGTTCCTTACTGCAGCGCAGGGAGGTGAGGCGTCGGTTCCTTACTGTGTCGGGGAGGTGACGTCACGGATGGCGGCGAGGCGTCGGTTCCTTACGATGGTGCGGCGTCGATGGATTCGGGGTCACCCACGTCGAGGATCGGCTCCGCGATGATGAAGCCCTGGCGTCGGTGAAGTCGGGGCTGCGGTGCGAGTCGGGACGGTGCGTCGTGAGCGTCACGAGCGGTGTCCTCGGCTCCGGTGCAGGCAGCGGCCTCGATGGACGGCTTCGGAGTCGATGTCGCACGGCGTCGGCAGGCGTCGGGCCTACGGTGCAAGTCGGGGCGGTGCGTCGTGCTCTTCACGAGCGGTGCCCACGGCTTCGGTGCAGGTTACGGCGTCGCTCGCCGGCGTCGGTGTTGCAATTTCCCTCTGTTAGCAGCTAAAACAGCAGTTCCAGATGCAGGCAAACAGAAGGGGTGAAGTCTTTGTGTCCCTGTGACTTCAGGCAGGAGGCAAGCTCAGTTCAAGCCCTTGGAGATTCCCTTCTTCAAGATGACAAAGCACAGCAAAGTCTTTTCTCCTGTCCTTGGCAGAAAGCAACCACTGCAGGCCAACCCCAATCAGCAAAACAGCACAGGGGCAGTACTCCTCCTTCAGCTTCTCCGGTTCTTCTCCTTGGCAACAGGTTTCTTGATTTCCCAGAAGTGATCTAATTTCCTAGGGGTCTGGGTCCCCTTTTATACACCTTTTCCCTTTGTTCTCTGAAGGCAGAGAGGCCTCTGCCTAGTCCAAAACCAGTTCTGGTCAGTCCTGGAGCACTTTGTTTTTCTGACTCCTTCTTTCCTTTGTGAGTGAGGGGCAGAGCCATCAGACGCCCGGCAGGAGGTGGAGCCAGCATTGTGGAAGGCAGGCACAGCCCTATTCAGACCCAGGTGCAACTCCTCCCTCCACTCTGGATGCAGACCTTCCTATTCAGCCCTGTGCTGACTCACCCTGCCTCCTGGAATCCCCCAGCCCCTGTCACTCACAAATCCAGACACACAATACACAACCTGAGCAGAGGCAGCTGGATGGTTTAGGCAAGAAAATACCTACTTTCTAAAAGTGGTATTTTCAAACAAAGAATGTTAAAACCAACTTCACTAAAAGATGTATTTTATCATTCTGAGTTCAGGCATACTAAATTCGTTTTTCTACCATGTTCTCTGGGTCAGTTAGGATTATAAGGTGTAATAATCAAAACTGCCCATTCTGGCCTATGGAGAACAGGTAGCCTTGCAATAGTGAAAAACGAAAATGGCTGTAATTCACTATTAGGACATGCCACACACACCAGGGCATGTCCTACCTTATACTTACAATGCACCCTGCCCTTGGGCCTACCTTAGGGGTGTCTGATATGAAGATAAGGGAAGGTTTAGGGACTGGCAAGTGGGTGCACTTGCCAAGTCGACTATGGCAGTCACAGACTGCACACAGGCTCTGCAATGGCAGGCCTGAGACACATTTTACAAGCTGCCTCTGTGGGTGGCACAACCAGTGCTGCAAGCCCACCAGCAGCATTGGATTTACAAGCCCTGGGCACACGCAGTGCACTGTACTAGGGACTGACAAGTAAACCAATCATCCAATCATGGAGTCACTAATCCATAACACAATTTATCATGGGAGAGCATATGCACTTTAGCACTGATCAGCAGTGGTAAAGTGCCCAGAGTCATAAAACAGCCAACAACAGGTCAGAAAAAATAGGAGGAAGGCAAAAAGTTCAGGGATGACCCTGCAAAAGGGCCAAGTCCAACACATAGTTAGGGCATTAAACAGTTCTAACATATGTTTCATATAAATTGTCACTGAACATATAACAATTGAAAGCCCTATTTATGAAAAATATTCGGAATTCCTAGGTACAGGTGTATATTATTTACAATTTATTTTGCAAATTAACAAACATTCCCACCAGCATTCCTGGAAACTTGTCTCAGACACAGGTTTTCAGGTGTACTTGTATTGAAGGTTTGGTGACTTAAATCTTAACAGCAGCATCCCTACAATGAGACATCAGCATCTCACAAAACATACCACATGTGGATTAATGGTAATAACCGTCCCTTGAAAAATCCAATTAAGGCTGCTTCATACGGGAAATTATGACTGAATACCTAAGGGCTAATGCAGCTGCTAGAAGCCTGATCATGGCAAATAAGCTGCAGATCTTATGGATGTCATAATTTTTTTAAAGATTGGTCATTAATCACTTGAAAATGCATGCTAGATTGGCTTGTTTTCATTATGAGCAAAGCCAAATGAATTTCAGAATCTTTGCTGGTCAAAAGACATGTTAGTGAGGCAAATCACAAGACCACTGTGCAAATTTCATTCTACAAGAAAAGCTTAGAATAAATAAATAAAGAGACAGCCCAACATAAAGAATTCCTGACTCAATCTAAGATCAATAAACTGTAGGAAGAGATCATGATGTTTTCAGATGAAAAGGTCTAGTCATATATGACAGCTAAATACTATTCACAATAACAATCACAGAAAAAGCAACAGGGCTATGGTCAAAGTAAAACACAATTGGTCCATAGCTCTTATGAATGGAGTGGCAGGGACAAAAGCTCAGCATACGAATTGGGGAGCTTTGTACCATCGATCAGCCCTGTGCCTCCACCCTCTATGTTCTGCCCAAGTGCATATCTCAATTTTCAATTCAGAATGTGTTTTATCGGAAGCAGGCCTCCTTTCTATAAAGAGAAAGATCTGGAGGATGAGGCAAGAAACAAGATACAACTAAAATCCAATACAGGAACAGTACAGAATAACCAGTTCATTATACCGAGCAAGGACAAAGAGCAACATTCTGGTCCCAAAGCAGAAACCTAGTGGTTAATCTTACTAAAATGTCTTTGTCAGAAGCACAACTGTCTGTTCTAAATAAGGGATTAAGGGCCAGATGTATCAACGCTTTTTGCGTTCGCAAACAGGCCGATTCGCAGAATCGGCCGTTTACGAACGCAAAAATGCGTTTTGCAATGTATCAACATTTTTCAATTCGCAATATGGGTAATTGCAATTATTTGCGATTACCTAAATTGCGACTGCAGGTAGGAAATCGCAATTTGCGATTCCCTAAATGCAATTCTCGTAGCTATTGCAAATTGCGAATTAGCATTAAGGAATCGCAAATTTCCACCAACTTCTAGTTGGTGGTAATTTGCAAATTCCTAGAAAAATGCACTTTTTTGCATTTTTCTAGGTGCCATGTGGCGTACATACATGCCCTTAGGGCATGTATGTGCGCCACATGTGCACACCTGCATATTTCAGGGGTGCAACAGGGTGTCCTTTTGGCCCCCTTGCACCCTTGAAATTGCATGCGCAATTTGCGAGTTCCTATTGGGTACTCGCAAATTGCGCATGCAATTCCCATTCATTCCTATGGGCCTCTAGGCCCATAGAAATGAATGGGAAGCCATTCCTTATTTGTGACTTGCAATTTGTGAGTCGCAAATAAGGAATGCGTAGGAATCGCAATTTTATTTGCGAAACCTACATACATTGCATTTTGCGAGTCCATAATAGCGAATCAGAAAAATTCGCTATTAAGGACTCGCAAAATACAATGTTGCTACATCTGGCCCTAAGCCACTACCCCCAAAATGGATGCCTTTGGATTACATTGGAAACTTGCCAGAAATCGCACGATCAGATTGAAGTTTTTTTTTCTGAGACTATTCCCAATGATGTTTACATTGCGAATACAGGTTCGGTGGAAGCCATCGAGGTTGTCCCTTCACCTAATAATATCTCTCCAGAAGTCCAGACTTTTGAGCAGGAGGTTTTCAAGGACTTGATGAGTTATCCACTATGATCTATCTACTTGTGAAAGAAGAGCACTCCAAGAATTAACTAACAACAAACGCACCACAATCAAACAAGCAGATAGAATTAGAGCTAATATGATTGAACAGATAGCACTCAGAATCCCACCCCAGGTTTTTCAATCATCATAAAGCCTATGGTGATGGAAGAGGAAACTGTAGGTTGGATCACAAAATTGTAATCTGAGTTTTTGATCAACACTAATCCTAAAATTCCATATTTTTATGTATTGCTCAATATCCATAAATCACAATTTCTTCCAGCAGGACACTCCATCGTCCCTGGGATTAGGTCAATTTTGGAACCTCTTCCACAGAACTTTAATGGTAAAAAGGTCATTGTGTGTCAAAGATACTATGGATATTCAGTAATCATCAAAACAAAAACATTCCATTTGATGAAGGCAAGAGCTAGTTATGAGGGGATGTGGAGGTTCCTTCTACCAGCATCCCTCACGATGCCACTTAACAGGTCATAGAAGGTATATTATACTTTTGTAAATGAGCATACATCACCCCTGTCACCTTTGTGATGGAATGTGCAGTCCTATCATTAAAAATACTTTTTGTAATCTGTGTGTACAATATACTATGAAGTGCAAGGGACCTCGATGGGCAGCTTCTTTGTGATCTGCATGCATAGCTTTGTAATACAGAAAATCTATTCTGATGATAACCATTACAAGCACCATATTCATCTACGGCCCACGAAAAAATGATGATATTTTCATCATATGGTCTGTTAATGAACAACAAGCACAGGACATTATACGATTATGAATTACCCTATGCAACACCCTAATTTGCAATTCACACATACATGGTCAAGAACAAAGCTTTCATTTTTTGGACTTGAACATCCTGCCCAAGGGAGGAACATTGATCATTGATGACTATCACAAACCAACTGCTTGTAACAGATTACTAAAATTTGACCACGTCCATCCCCAGACACTCAGAGAAAACCTACCCTTTGGGAAACTTTTATGCCTATGCAGAATCTGCGCTGAAAAGTCCACTTACAAAAAACAATTTGCAGAACTTGCCCAGAAATTGAAGGAAAGGAAACAAAATACCTCAGCAAGATCATTGGACGAACAAAGAAGCAAGTATGGCACAACAACTGTGAAGCTCGATTACAGTCAAGGACACCTGCACAGAATGAAAAAGTCACATATTATTACCTATTCTTTGAGTTCAACCAACACTAAGAGGATGATCAATAGATATTGGCAGATTTTAAATACTGTCAAAATGCAGTTGCCAAAACCTGTGCTTTCCTTCAAGAGAGGCCATAACATAAGGAAAAATCTCATAAATAATCCAAAATACCCCCTTCCAATATTCATCAAGTCATTACTTGGGGACTTCCACCTGCTATAAGACTCTTTTCATGTGGCCATTGCACATTTTGCCCATTGATCATAATCACAAAGGAAATTGATCTGGGTGTTGGAAAACTATGGTAACTGAGAAAACATGCCAACTGCAATCAATCAATCAATCAGGGGAATTGTAAGCGCGCTACTCACCTGTGAGGGTCCCAAGGCGCTAGGGGGGAGGGCGGGTAAAGAGCAGCTCAGCTCAGCCGAAGAGCCAGGTCTTGAGCGTCTTCCTGAACATGTTCAGTAGTGCAATAGTGAAAATGTGATCAACATGATCATCTGCCCCTGTGGACTAAAAAAGTTCAGAATGATAACTAGGAAAATCAAGATTCATAATGGGTAGCACAGTAGCAACATTTGATGTCATTAATCTTCAACTCGAGTGGCCATCCATTTTCAGGAATTAGGCCACAATAAGAATGTTTTTGGTATCTGTGGTCTTAGAAAACCTGTTCTTCCCACAACTGGCCTGAACCAAGTTCTGCTGGAAAAAGGGCAAAAATTTGTGTATAGATTACATAGCCACAGGGTGGGACTAAACAATTAAATATCTTGCTACCAATTCAATCAGTAAAATTTGGGCCAAATGGCATTTCTATTCAATGTCACCAACATACTCGAAAAAACAAATCTTGGCTCAGGCATGAATTCTACCCTTCAAGCGTTTCCTATGGGATATATTACTCTAGTGTCTTGTATTGTTTTAAATATTTCTCTATCATGGGCACTCAGTATATCAGTAATAAATTCCACTATCAAAATGGATTCTGCGTATATCTCCCTGCACTCTACACTCACTACCATGAGGAATTTCATGCTCCCCCTTTTGTCATCCCAGAATTGATTGCCAATGACATTGATATTGAATCCAACTAAATTCACTGGAGGTTTTTCCTCCCCTCAGTTCTGAATAATTACTCTAAGTCTAAATGTTTCCGCTTTTGACCACATCACATTACACATTTTTGGCCCAATTTAGGTACAAAACTTTATCAATGTGCTCTGGCATTTCCAATTTTTCATGACAAGGAGAATCAGAATCCTCATTACTTGCACTTTTGTCTAAGATCCGGTCATTGACTCCACAAAATGACTGACATGTTTAGTATAGCAATAGCACCAAAACTAACCTGCTCACTATACCAATGTGGAGCGTGATCCTCCACCATATGAGTAAACCTGACCACTATTTGAATTTGAATTTGTATTTGTAAGGCACACAGCTACCCCGGGGGGTTTCCCGGCGCTGGCCAGATAGGAGAGCTGAAAGCTAGCAAGAAAGTTCAAAGAATTGAAGAACCAAGTCTTCAAGTTTTTGGGGAATAAACCATAAACGTTTTCCTCACGTAGTGAGACCGGTAAAGAGTTCCACAAGGTAGGTCCTAAATAAGAAAAAGGACCGGCTGCGCATGCGGGAGCCTTTGAATTTTGGGATCGGGAACCTCAACTGGTGGGTAGAGCGCAGAAGACGCGGGGGTTGGTAGTGCTGAACTAGCTTTTGTAAATATTTGGGGGCCACTCCAGTTTTTATTTTAAACATGCAGCAAAGGGCTTTAAATTTTATATGATTCTCCACCGTCAGCCAATGAAGGCTACGGAGGAAGTTAGTGACTGATGAAAATTTAGGCACCTGACACAGTAATTTGGCAGCCGCATTTTGCACCATTTGAAGTCTTTGGATTTGAGCTTTATTAAAGCCCAGGTAAAGAACATTGCCGTAATCCAGCCTAGAGGTAACAAGGGCATGTACTACCGTTTTCTGGGAGGGGAATCATCCATAGAATTTTGTTCAGCCATTTTAAAATAGTAAAACAGATGGCAGAAATCCTAGTGACTTTGTTGCTTCATAGAAAGATGCTTGTCAATGATGAAATCCAAATTACGAACGTGGTGTACCGGCAGGGGCAGTGCACCCATTTCAGGGGGCCAATGCTGAGGGCCCCACAGATCATGTTTCTTCCATAAAATCATAACTTCAGTCTTTACACCATTCAGTTTGAGTAGATTGATTTGCATCCACGATGCAACTTTACTCAGACCTGATTGAAGAGCTGAGGGGTCCGACCCCTTAGCCGAGGAAAGGGAAAAAATCATCAGAGTGTCATCAGCATAGGAAAAAAGAGTGAGACCAGCCTCTTCCACAACATCGGTCAGAGGACGGACATACACATTAAATAGCAGAGGGCTCAGCACCGACCCTTGAGGAACTCCATAAGGGGATGGATAGGAGGTAGAATTAGCTGACGCCGAAAAGACCTGAAAGGTTTGGTCAGCTAAAAAAGATCCGATCCACTGTAAGGCTACTCCAGTTAAGCCCACTGCCTGCAAGGCTCTCAACAAGATGGAGTGAGACACCGTGTTGAATGCAGCGCTGAGGTTTAGTAAGATAAGGGCCACGGTTTCACCTTCACCTAACCTGTATCTTATCATTTCTGTAACTCCAAGGAGAGTTGATTCGGTAGAGGAACCATTTCTGAAACCTGATTGAGAGGTGTGGAGAACATTCTGGGATTCCTCATATGCGGTCAACTGACCGTTTATATGCTTTTCCAGAATTTTGGAGAAGACCGGGAGCAGCGAAATGGGACGGAAATTGGATGGCTTTGTAGGGTCGGCATTGGCTTTCTTCAGAAGAGGGAGGACCATAGCATGTTTCCATTCCTGAGGTACAACACCCTCCAACAAGGAGGCGTCCAGGAGATCCATAAATATAGAGAGTATGGACGCATCCAGTTGCTTAATCACATGAAAGGGGGGTACAACAGGGGGGACCCAGATTTCATGTTTGCCAAGAGGTGGCCAAAGGAACTAGGGTCCAGGAGGGTCCAAGTTTCCAATCTATTGGAAAAGAGACTTTTAAAATGTGACCCTGGTCCAGCAGACTCCGGGGTGGTAATAATGGAGGTCACCATCTCCGGAAGAGAAGATTGAGAGTGTTTACTGAGCAGTGCAGAATGTATTTGTTCGACTTTATCATTAAAGTAGTGGGCGAGTTCTTCACACTGGGCGCCAGTGAGAGCAGGTAGTCTGAGTATCTGCGACGGATAGTTCTTTTACCACCTTAAAAAGTGTTTTGGAGCAATTTTGGGACTGAGAGATTTTATGTGTAAAGAACTCAGCACGAGTTACTTTACAAAAAATGTGGTATTCCTTAAGGGCTTTTTTATATGCCACTTTATCTTCTTCATGATAATGTTTCCTCCAGGTTCTGTCAAGGAATTTACATTTAGATTTCTCAATCATCAACTCCTTTGAAAACCAGGGAGCGGGTGGCAGTTGTCTTTTAACGCGCTTGTTAGACAGAGGAAGGCAGGCATCTACTGCTTGAGCAATCCAATTATGGAAGAAACCAAAATCGGTGACAGTAATCTGTTCTGCCGCTGGTTTGCTGTCAACTAACAGTTTATTTAGAACCGGGACATCAAGCTTAGCCCAATTTTTCCTTTTTTGCTCGGCTACCAGACAGGTCGCTGGAGGGGAAGAAGCCACTTTCAATGAGAAAGCTACAGCAAAGTGATCGGACCAGCACATGGGAAGTGCAGGGACACAGCTAAGATCAGGTAATAGCCATTATTCCCAAAAGCTCCTTAATATGTAAAACAGATGACTTCTGTGCCACTGATTGTGAAGCCTTGTTATTTAAAATAGCACTCACGCCAAATTTTACTTTCTCGGGCATTCTGATGTACCGCCCTCCCGGCCCGGCTGGGCAGTGGTCGCTTTCTTTGGCCGATCAAGCAGCCCCTCACATCATGAAGGCCGTTAACGTCACCATTCTGGGCGATCTGAACTTACACTTAGATGATCCGAAATGTAATAAGAGTTCGTCTCTCATTGCTGATCTAGAAGCTATGAACATTCATCTATGCAACTCAGGTCCAACCCATACAGTGGGTCATTTGTTAGATCCGACCACTATGATGCGATACGCCAGCATTGTGACTCATTTGCATCCCCAAGCTGTAGTTAGGGGCCATTTCTAGTTCACTCTTTCTTGTGCAGTGAAACTGCATAAATTGCAGTGAGCACTTGAAAGAGTGTTCCGTCAGGAAAGGTTTAACAAGTATGTTTTTACTTATATCTTATTTTTATCTGGCTTTGGATCAATTATATGAATTATTTGCAAAATCTTTCCTGGTCTCACAGAATGTCAAATTTCCATTTAGATTAACCTTTTGTTCACATTCTCAACTTTTCCATACTTTTTCCATACACACACCATGTCCTTACACAGAGCTAGCCTCAATTAGCGTAGGTTGTTCGGTTTTGCATAGGCCCCCTTTTGCGGACCAGGTGCATGCCGCTATCACATTTGGGGACATATTTGGGAAGAGGATGTAGCCTTATGGCTAGAGCGGTTGACCTCAAAGCTGAGGAACCGGGTTCGAGTCTCAGCAATGACACTCAACATCCTGTGATTCTGGGCAAATCACTTAATCTCCCCGTGCCTAACAAAAGTGAATGTGTCCATCTGTAACAAAACTGGTGCTCATATAAAGCGCTCTGATGTCTTGGATCTAGTTTGCGCTATATATAACTCTAAAAAAATAAAACTGATGACAGAAACCTGTTGACTTCATGACTGAAGGTTAGCAACAATAGTCAAATGTCCAAACGTTGTTTTTAATCTTACCATTGAGAACACTAATAAAGAGGTGTGTTGGTCACCTTCAGGTAAGTTTATTTTGTTTTTGATGGTCCCATATTTGTCGTTTTTTTCCCAAAAACCATGAGAACATTTAAAAAAGACCTCCGTCATGAGCTCCCATGTATCTGAGTCTGTTGGAACAAACAGACTCTATTGCCTGCCCAACGAGGAACACTACCCGATAATGAAGTATGATTCACAAGTGGGTGAAGATTTTTGCATCCTTAAGAAAGGATCCCCCTTAGACTTCTGAACAAAGATCATCTATCTCCCTGTGCAACGTCATGCCTTTTAATATTAAGTTCCGTAAATGTCATGTGATATCTCAAGAAAGCTCATATGCACCCTGTGTCTAAATATAAATAGTGTAGACTGAACAACAGGGGGAATGTGTAATTTTCTGACTATTTCCAGCCAGAATGCCCACATTTATGCATGTTGGTGGGGTTTTGCAGATTTTCAAGGCTAACTGTACCAGTTTTAATGTACTCTTCCCTCAGCTTGCATGGGGTTTCAACAGCATATTTCTCTGCTCTCGTGTGGAGAAATCCATGGCAGTAAATTCAGTGACACCTGCCAGGAATTATTTTGTGAATTTGTTGTAGGCATAAATAGAGGCATTTTTAGCCATTGGTGTACATTTACGAATTAAAATACCATTGTGGTTTGGGCTCTATGTCTATGGGTACATTGCCAGTTAATTGTCAGATCTCCTTTGCAAGTTTGTTAACAACAACTTCTCCAATTTCCTTTTGTTCAAGTATCTTTCTTACTGTACCTGTTGCATGGGTGATAACATTAGAGATCCGAGAATGTATCCCTTTGGTGAGACAGTAATTCAGTGATATATGTTTTGAGTGCTTTAAAATCCAGGCACACATTTAAATCTTCTGGACCTCAATTTTGGGATGTGGCATAATTGGTCATTTTTTGTTGGAAATTGCATGAAACAACGTTGATGTAGACTGACTTTAATTTTATTTAGTATATCAGATCTATGTTCAGTGCTGTTTATGTGATTTATCTTAATTTTTGATTGTGTCATATTGAAAATTATGTGATATTCTTTTACAAGTTATAGAGGCATAAATGTATGTTTTGCTGTTTGAATGATAAAAGTTTCTTGGTTATTGATTATCTGTGTTCCATATTATGGCAGCTGTGCTCTCTGTACACAGGACCTTTTGCACTGTAGGGAGCACAGTTTTGTATTAGAAAACCCCTTCTCCAAATATGAATTTATAGTTGTGCCAACATTCAAACAAGGAGACACTTTGTCCTGTGCTGGCACCTGCTGTGGATGCATGGGCTGGGGCAAAGAGACCTCAGGCGACACACAGAATATCCAATGCTTGTGAGGGAGCAAACATGTAATGTACTCTATGAAGATGACTATATGGAAGGTCCCATGGGCCACCGGCCCTCCTTAATGTAGAGAATTTAGCTGAACTCACTATAGTAATTACTTTTTATTAATATCTATAGTTTACTGTGCTGATAAAACACCTATGTTGTCTACACCCCCTGACATATGAGGGTGTTTGTGTGTTATGTTTTTTTTGCTGGCACTAAAGTTCAGTCTATTATTTGCGTATGAAATTTATTGAGGTGGTTTGTAAATGCTTATGGATTTATGTATTTTTGCGTTGCCACTTCCTTCCTCATCCTCATGTCCATCCCTAGGGAACATTAAAGTTCCTTCTCATAGATCTCAAGATAATAATGCAAAAAATCTGCCTTAGTTTCAGATTATCCAGTGCAATATATTTTTCTTGTCTGCAAAAATGACTAGAAAATGTGGTTTTGTGAATCATATAAAAAATGTACAATTTCAATTACTTTCTGACTTACAGTTTAGATGTACAAAAACATTTACCATTCAGGTCCATATCAATTTCCAAACAAATTCTTATGTACATCATTATTAATTATTAATAATGCGTGATTATTTAAAACCATTACATTAAACAGCAATATTCATACAAAACATGAATAAAAAGTAAACAACTTTGCTAAAATGCCAGTTCATCGGTTTAAAAAAGGCTACTTCATCTCTAACATATAAAAACTCCCTAGACATAAAAACCACTACAGTTGAAGCATAATTATACATGGCTGCACAGCTGCTGCAAGACTAGAATGGATACTGTAAAAGTGGGTATTAATTGAATAAGCTATTTCCGTCCCTGTAGCCATTTGCTGACTGGACTAACTGTGGACCAGCTACCTGCAGTCTCTATCGTGGCCCTGTAGTCATGGGGGGGCCTGGTACAATGGAATTTGTGGCTAATGGGGGATTATGGAATCCGTGCCAGGTATCTCCTAATCTTTTAGATGACAGTCCTAGAATTGTAACTAATTTAGCATTCAATGAAGTATTTTTGGGGTTGTGGGCCTCGATAACGGCGTGCCCATATGACTGAATTCCTAAGTCATTATATTGACTGCATAGGAGGCCCTTCCTTTCCTTTGGAAGGGCTGTGCAAATGCAGACAATATGGATTGCAGATTTGATTTGATTTGTTTCCTTCACTCGTTCTCAGCTACTTGGGAGTATTTTCTAGAGCTAAGAAGTCCCAAACCTCAGTTACATAAACTCAATCCTCTTGAAGATTGAAATGTTCTTGCTCGCTAGGCCTGGGGTCTTTAATCACCAAAGGAGTTTATAACCATCCATGCAGGAGATCGCCTTGCCAGAGTGGTTTTATCTTCTAGGCTTGACAGGAACTTTTGACATTTGTTGATGCTCTTTTTAAATTCATACTCTGAAACATGGAGATTCCAGATTTCTCTTACCGACAATGTGTCTATGGCCTCCTCTTACACCCATGCGCTGACTGATTGATGTCTCTCCAGGATAGGTCAACTAGACTAACTTTCTTTACAGAGTACAACTTCTGGCATAATTTAAGGTGGGACCCCGTCTCACCTACAATTGTTTCTCAAGACTAAATTCAAGTGGCACCATTTTTGTGATCAGGTTATCGAGGTGTAATGAGTCCTGCACAGTAGTAATTCACTCCCGTAGGTGATTGTTGGATTCAGTTTGGCTCTCATTACTTGTAGTAAAGGATCCAACCTCGGGCCCCATAGCAACTTTGTTGCATAATGTAAGCTGTTGATATATAATAGTGACTCTTTTTGTAAGTTATACGTATCTCTTGAGTCCACTCGTACAACAATATACTTATATTCCCATTCCTTGATTATGATTTTGCCACCTATGTGCCATAAACAAATCGTATTGACTTCCTTCCAAATATTACTATTTTGTTCTTGCTTAGATTGATCTTCAGGGAATTTTGCACAGTGTAGTCATGCAATTTGTAAATTAATCTTTGTAACCCGACCCTTGTTTTACTTAATAGTCATTGGCATAAAGTAAGTTTGATAATGAGACGCCACTTAACTTATGGGAGTGTGCGTTGGTGTTATCTAACTCTTGGGACAGGTCAGCAATGTACAAATTAAAAAAAGTCGGAGCAATCATGCACTTCTGCTTCAGACCAGTTGGAATGGCGATCTTTTAGTGAGGTGGGACCCATTACAGAGGCTAAACTTTTATCCAGGTGCTTGTGTATAAAATTTGATTGCCCTCAGCAGTTTAGGTGGAAGGCCCCAGAGATACAGCTTCGACCTGAGATTGGCTCTGGGGACCCGATCAAAGGCAGCCTTGAAGTCAACAAAGCAGGTATACAGAAGGGAACAAACATGGATTGCATGTTCTACTAAGCAGGAGATAGCCATCAGATTTAAGACAGTTCTTGTTGCTTGTCTAAAACTGGCTTGGTTTTATCGTATTATTCCACCTCATATGTCCAGCTGTTAAGGTCTTTTAAAAGGAGAGTGGTAAAATATGTTGCCTTGTTATGAATGACCGCGATAAGGTGGTAGTTACATGGTTGTGATTTGCTACCGCCTTTGTAGATGGGGTGGATGGTAGAGCTCTGCCAACACTCTTTGGACAATATGTGTTTGGAAGGCGAAAATAATCTGTCAGACCAGTACATGGGGTTTGTTTTAAATAAGCACTGCAGATGCCCATTGGGCCCAGGGGCGCCATCTCTGCTAGAGTTTTTGATTATTCTTTCTAACGGCTCCTTTGAATAACATAAACTGTGTTTGACTGGTGTGCCAGTATATGCAAGGTACTGGTCTTTCACTTTGCCTCCTCGGGCCATGTTGATAACTGCTGGATAATGTATGTCATTGCATTTCAGCACCAAGGAAGGGATCAGAATGTAAGTATGTCATGTCATGGATGGGGTCTTAGTCTTACCTTGATTAAATCAGTATCACATTACCCAGGACATGTAGTATAACAAGTGGAATGAAATGAAATGATACATAGATGACTGAATGAGATATGTAAACAATTATATGGTTCATATGGGAATCCAGCTAAATTTTATGGTCTGCATGCATACTTGCCAACATAAGGTGATTAAAAGAGGTTGCGGATATCTCCTGGGAAAGCAGTGCTCTACATCAGACACATTAAACTAAAAGGGCCTGATTTAAAGTTTGGGGGACTGATAACACAGTAAAAAAATATAACTGATACCCCATCCTCCTTGCTACATGTGCATTATATGCTTTGGCAGTTATAATAAGGCAGACGGTATATCCATCATATTTGTGACCAAGTAATTTGTCCACAAAACGTTAGATGAGCCCCCTAAGTTATTTTATACCAATTCAACCATATGCCCATGGGATTGCACATCCTTCTCTGTTGCAAGTGCATTAGTCACCTTGGCTATTTTACCAGTATTATACCCAGAAACCTGTACAAAGACATAGATCTCAACAGCGACTGTGCATTGCCAGTGACATACATCACTTGGCTTCACCCTTTTTCTGAAGCTGCAATTCCTACCTCCATTCCCTACTTGTGGGTTCTCAGAGTCATTTTCTTTTTTTTCTTTTGCATGTTCAGTGCTTAAAAATCTTTATTAAAACTCCAATTTCCCACCATGAAATGAAGATGAAAAATGCTAGGCGTTTGAGGGGGCTGTACACAAAGAGAAACTTACACATGAATACATCTACACATGTAGGTTTACTCTTACACTTTTGTGTGACTTTACTACTTTGGGCTATTCACCATTTACAAGTGTAAAGTTAATCAAAAGTGTTGACTTATGTGTCCCCACCCTAGAATTCAGGGGGTGGAGCCTAACTTATGAGTGTAAATTTACTTCTTGTAACTTTTCACACATAGGCAGAGAGCTCTACCACTGGGGTGGAGACCTGCCTGTAGTAAAGTAAAGGGAAGGTTTGTTCAACTTTAAAAAAGATATATTTCTGTGTTAAAATTTAATTTTAAAAAGTGTTATATATTCACTTTAAATGTAGAACAATATTAAAGATTGCAGCATTACTTACTTAATTTGAAATTTGAAATAAAATCAATTTGAATATATTAAGTTTAAAATAAAAATATTTTCCTGAAATCTAATTAAAAAGATAACCACTTGAAGTAAAATCATAAAACAGTTTGCATAGAACTAGCAGTAATATAATACTTTTTATAATTATCAATGTTATAGTATTTTTTTTGTATTTGAAGAAAGTTAATCACATATTTTCATGTATAATTATGTTTTATTTTTAGAATTTTTTTACAATTAATAATATGTAATTTTATTTTTAAACAGAGAAATAATGTAATGTATTTTAACATTAGTTCCTATGGGGTTTTAGAATAGGCCACTACCTCCGTTATTTTCTATAGGAGGATGTTGCAGTACCTGTGAGTGGCCACAGGTGATCCTTGACTTATTCCTGCTCTGAGCTGGGTTACATTTATTACTGTTTCTTTTTTTTTTTGTCTGTGGTAACTCTATAGGCAGTTTATGAATAGGAAGAGGCTTACTCTTTTGTGGGTGGGTGCATGTCACTCCCTAAACCCATCCCTATTGCTTCCTTTGCCCCTCCAAATTCCTCCCTTTGTCCCTCCATACTCCTCCCTTAACCCCTCCCCTTTAGTAGTATGTGTTCTACATTTTACAACCACTAACCTCTGTCCTTCCTACAGTTACTACTAAAACGTATACCTATGTGTGCTTAGATCTCTTCAGTTGGGGCCGAGATCTCCACACATAAAAGATTAGAGAGGCAAAGACAGAGACCTCTACACTTAGGCATGTGAATAGTATTTTATAGTGGCATTGCAGTACTAGTAAACGCACCACAAAACACAGTTTGTGAATAAGCGCCGTAGTGCTTAGAAAGTCTCTGAAATATCAAGGAATGAGGATTAAGAAGCGAAAGTATTTGTTCCATTTTAAGGGCTCTTTCAATCACCTTGCTCAGGTTACAAAAATACCTGTGCCCCAAGCTCTGCTGACTATTACTGCCGGTGTCTGCAGGCACAGCTTACTGCCCCTTCTCATCTCAGACATCCTCAGTTATAGTGCTCACCATGCAAGCATTGTGGTTCAAGTTGTGAATAGTTTGTAGATGTGTGACATAAATTTTTATCTATCTGCAAAAAAGCACGTTCCAGTCAGTTTATTGACGACATCAGCGTTAGCTTCCAAATTGAAGACAAAACACTATGGGGCAGATTTACAAGAAAGTGACGCATCTGTAGAGATGCGTCACTTTCCCTGCGCCACACTGAGAAACCCTTGCGCCACCATGGATGCACCGTATTTACAATACGGCGCACCATGGTGCAAGGATTGACAGATGCGTCAGAAATTCTGGCGCATCTGTTGGGGCAAAAGTCACGCATTGCTGGAGTTGTGTCGCAAGCACAACGCAACTCCAGCAATGCTTTTTGAGGCCTATTTCCACTGCATTGCGTCACTCCTAACGCCTGCTTCAAGCAGGCGTAAGGTTTTGACGCAGTGGCGTCCTAGAAGTGACGCAGTGTAATCTTGTAGATTTCACTTTGTCACTTTTATGAGGCCTTCCTGCGTGGGAACGCCCTCCCTGCTTACATTATACCTGACGCAGGTATAATGTGACGCAGGGCTTTACAACGTGACGCATCTCCCTAGATGCGTCACGTTGTAAATAGGCCGCATTGTTTGCGCCGCTGTTGCGTCAAAAAAGTGACTCAACTGCAGCGCAAAAGTCACGCAAGGGGCTTGTAAATCTGCCCCTATTTACTTACCATTCTATCTCCACAATGACTGCGAGAGCACACTCAAGCTCACACACACACACACACTGCATTACCTGCAAATCTTGTGAACAACAACCACAGTAATGAGAGCACTGTAGACGTCTGAGTGGTACATGCCCTGCCAGACATTCTCAGGTTATTTTATTGGTGAATCATATAGTCACGTAACCACCTGATTGGTTGGTCCGGTGTCTCTCAGCCATGGATAATGTGTCTCCAGCTGTGCATATGGTACTTATATTTCTTCAATGCACATTGCCGTCATGTGCTGCACCTTGCCCCACAATCACGTAAAATGCCATAGGATGACCCTAACTAATGTATAGCCTAGCACCTAAATTGGTAGACTTGGCAAGTATGTCGTTGTCGACTGCAAAGAAAATTTGCATTCACTTAAGCAGTTAGAAAATGTTTCCCAGGAAAGAAGAAATAAATGAAAGGATGCACAATAGTCCTACCACGATCCTCCAGCAAGAGCATTTACACTCATTTGACTGAGTGGCATAACAACAGAGATTTTCTAAAATCAAATCTAACAAAATTGTGTGTGTGAGAGTCCATGTGTCGATGCTTTTGCGTGTGTCTTGATAAGTGAGAGGGTGAAGAAGGAAATGAGTCAATACCTGCAAGGATGAATGAGTGAGCTCATGGACGGATGAGCTGGAAATTGAGTGATGGCAAGAATAAATGGCAGAATGATTTAGTGAATACGTGTCAGTGGGTAAATGTGTGAGTGAGTGAGTGGGTGAAGGGTACAAAAGTGAATGAGCCCTTTGATGGATAAGTGCTTGAGTGAGTGCATGAATGGAGTAAAACACACACACACGCACACACACACGGAAGTTAGTTAAGATGCAGTTTCATTGAATAAAAAAAGCAAGACCTCTTGGAATGGTACAAATCAGAGAACTCAAAACAAAATAATAAAAAACCTTGTAGATTTTATCGGTGGAACAATGTCTAGTGGCAGTAAAATATTCAGACTCAACAGTACAGGGGCACATTCATGAAGGTATTTTTGGCTGTAAACACATGGAAATACCTCTATTCATGCATGATTTGACTTCTCAAAGGAATTCCTGGCTCTTGTAAATGGATGTACTACCACAGATTTCTCTTCCAGCAGTGCAGAGAAATATCCATTCATAATTACCATTCAAGGGCTAGGATGTGGTTGCATTGTGAAATGGTTTTCAGTGGAATTGTGCAAACACTCATAAATATGTTTAACAGCATTTCTAAATTTCAATTGATCCCTTCATACCCTGGAAATAGTCAAGGGTTTACTTCAGCTATGGATCGGAGTGATTCTCCTCCGAAGATGAAAGCGGAACAAATCAATCCTAAATTTGGTGGAAATGTGAGGGGAACATCTTCTCAACTATGAAAAATGTAGATAAACACATACTGCTTTATACTACTGTGTGTGCAATTCTGTGCTATTTATAAATCAGCACAGGGGGAATAACACCCCCCAGGACATGTCACATTATTCTCAGTAGCAAAAGGAACAAATGATGGACCGAATGCTGAGCAATGCAAACATTCACCCCCAGTCAGAAAGATCGGGGTTTAATCCAACGTTCTTTTGCTCACCACGCCACCCCAGTTTGGACCCAGCTTATGCAAATCAGACTTGACCCTGTTCTGCATGGGAACAGGACAGCCTTCCAGGGGTCCTATTATGCGTAGGGCGCACTTTCCCTGTTTGTGCTCTGGCGCACCTTAAAACAGGTGCGCCGAGCGCAAACAGAGAAAGTGCGCCCTATTACACAGAATGCACTGCCCCCAGGGCAGCCATGAACTCGTGCTGCCCTGGGGGCAGCGCCTTCTAGTGAAATGCGGAGCAGCTTTGAAGCAGCTGCTCCGTGTTTCTCTGTGAAGGTGCGTGACTACACCCACTTGCAAGGAGATGTCTGGGGGGTTCATGGGACCCCTTTTCCTCCCTCCAGAGGGCCGCTACAATGGGGGGCACTGACAGTGTGCCACCTTTTAGGTGGCGCTCTGTCAGAGCACCTCCTGACAGCTTCTTTGCCTCTGCGTCTGAATCTGTGATACGGCTCTGGCGCAAAGGCAAAGGGATTCTCTCATTTGCATGGGGCATTCTCTCTATTGCTATGGTGACATACCTACTTAACGACTCTCCCCAGGTAGATGATGTTATAGGGATTGAACTGTTGGGCTTCTCACTGCAAGAGGCTAAAGGTAGGCTACTTACTGGGGTGGTCTGCTATAGACCCCCGGGTTCTGATACCCAATTTCAAGCACTATTTAATACCATCACTGATCTGAGTCTAACCCATTCTAGAATGATTCTACTAGGGGATTTTAACTTATGGGATAACGGCAGCCTAGATAACCATCGGAGAGACCTAAGGCATACATGTGCGAATCTTAACTTACACCAACTGGTACCACAACCGACTCATCTAGGAGGGCATGTTTTAGATCTTTTGTTTGCAAACCAGGCCGAGACTGAGGTGGTTGATGTACTGCCTCAAAGCTGGACCGACCATTCTCTAATCCATTTTCGTATTACGACACCTAGATTGGAGGATAATAATAATCGGCCGGTGATTTATCGAAAGGGAAGAGAATGGGCTAAGTTAGTGAAAAATAGGACATACCCGACCTTTCCGAATCAGAATCTTTTTGCTTCTTCTGTATCTGTAGGTGAAAATTATCAAACGTACTGCAATTATATAGCTGGAACCCTTGATTCATTAGTCCCAGTAAAACGACTCAAAAGCAGGAAAAAAACATCTGCTCCCTGGTATAATGATGAGTTGAAACAGCTACGAGTAGCATGTAAAAAGGCTGAGAGAAAATGGAGGAGGGCCTATTTAGAGTCAGATAAGAAAGATTTGAAATTAGTATAGTCACAATACAAGGAGTCCATCGCCAGGGCCAAAGCAGATTTTTATGCCAAATCGATTTTGCAGGCACCAAATAGCACAAAAGCACTCTTTAATATTTTTAGGGATCTCTCTAGCCCAGTTTGCATGAGCAATAAGGTGGTCGCATCACAGAAACTCTGCGATGAGATTGCCTTTTATTTTGAAGAAAAAATAATCAAAATCGTTGGAGATCTTCACCCCACTGACACCAGTGGTCAGGATGATTCACCCTGGAAGTTAGACGTAGAACCCCAGGTAGACACCTCCCTGGAATACTTTCAAGTCCCTACGGAGGACTCTTTCAATCATCTTGCCCAAAGTGTGTCCTCGGGATCCCCCTTAGACCCCGTTCCACATAAAATCTGGAAAATATTTGGGCAATAAGAAACCCTCCCTTGGCTACGACAGATTTGCTGCCAATCTTTGGAGGAAGGAGAGGTTCCAGAGGTATGGAAGCAGGCAGTGGTGACCCCCTTGCTCAAAAAACCATCTTTGGACCCTACAATTCCAGCTAATTTTAGACCAATTTCCCTCCTGCCATATCCGATCAAAATTTTAGAATATGGCAGTTAGCAAAATTCTATCATGCTTTCTTGAGGATAATTTTTTGCTGGATAGGGACCAATTTGGCTTCCGCCCAGGACACGGCACTGAGCTTTGGCAACCGTAATGGATAATCTACGAATGCGTGCTGACAATGGGAATTCCTCTGTCCTAGTGTTATTGGACATGTCAGCCGCATTCGATACGGTGAGCCACACAGTGCTAGTGGAAAGATTGAAAAGTATAGGGGTTGAAGGACGGGCCTTGCAGTGGTTACAATCTTATTTGTCAGGAAGACAACAGGCTGTGTCTATGACACCGTTCACCTCTGGCAAGTCCCTAGTACACCACGGGGTGCCGCAGGGCTCGGCGGTCAGCCCTGTTCTTTTCAATATCTATTTACGCCCTCTATTCCCCATTATTAAATCTTATGGAATTGACCTGGTCAACTACGCCGATGATACCCAACTGGTGTTTTCCCTGGAGGGGAAACAAGCGGTATCTATGGACACCTTCCAGGAGTGTATGCGCCAGACTGCTGGTTAGCTCAGGAAAAATTCCTTACGGTTTAATGGGGGGAAAACAGAGGTGGTGTATTGTCCTGCCACGAGAATGTCCCGACATCTACCGGTGGAGTTTAAGCTTACCCCCGAGGATGAACATTTGACTCCTGTTAAAATGGTGCGTAATTTGGGGGTCATGATAGATGATAACCTCCAAATGAAATCACAGGCTAATAAAACTGCTAGTGTCTGTCGCTCCCTGCTACGTATGTTACGGAAGGTTCTTCCGTTACTACCAAAAGATACTCGATCTCTTGTAGTGAGGAGTATAATTTTGAGCAGATTGGACTACTGCAACTCCCTGTATTTGGGAGCACCGCAATATATTCTGCAGGGGTTGCAGAGAGTCCAGTCCATGGCAGCTAAGCTGGTGCTGAATAGACAGCGCAGGTCTTCCACGGCATTGGCCTTGGGAGACCTGCAATGGCTGCCTATTAAGGAAAGAATCTGCTTCAAATCCCTCTGTATTGTATACAGAGCAGCACATGACCTGGGTCCAGCTCCCCTGCAGGAGATGTTCACCTGGTATAATCCCAGGAGGCAGCTTCGCTCTTCGAGTGCAAATCTGATAACAACCACCAGATTTAAGAGATCCAGGATGGGGGGCAGAGCCTTTGGTGTGGCCGCTGCGCGTCCTATGGAATGAGTTGCCTCAGAACCTTAGACAGGCCAGTTCTCTGACCTGTTTTAGGAAGAGTCTGAAAACTTGGCTATTTCCAAGGAGTGAACACTAGATTCCTCCACTGACAATTGGTTCTGCTGTTACAGTGGCTATTCTCAATCTAAGCGCCAGGATACCCGTAGGGTGGCAGTTTTTGCGCTATATAAGTTTTTAATTCAATTCAATTCAAGAGTAAAGGAAAAGGTGTCAGCTGTGAAGGCTTCCTAAGAAGCACACTCACTTAAGATTTCGAGCTCGATTTAAGATGCTCCTACCTAGTAGATCTCTCTCTTAACCCTTCTCTCTCGTCTCCTCTACCTCCTCTCCCCCCTCTCCCCTCGGGGCACTGTCCCTAATACAAAACCCAAATACAATTGAACACGCCCTTGTTACGCCTCTTCGGCCAGGTCTTCCTTCTCGTACTTTTCCATCAAAACTCTTACTTCATCCAGGACGGTTCCAACGACCTTGGGTCTCAGGCACCTTCTCCGCTGAAAGTATCATCCCTACATTCCAGTATACTCCCATCTCAATGCCTCCCACCACCCTAGCTCCTAAAACAAAGAACCAGTCTTTCACTAACGAGGCATGTGTCCTTGCACCTGCAATGGAAGATACAATTCAACAGAAACTTTTCACTCTGCTAATTAATTCTACCATCGGTGCCCAGAGAGCCTTCCCAAGAGAACACCTTCTTGGCCTACAATATTAAGCTAACACAAGAACGAACAGGCCTTTTCTTGACGTATATGCAGTCAGGCCTTTACACAATTTAAACACACAATTCTAGTCATTTCTATAAGCATTGGTTCATTACGTTTCATATGCGAAAGGGAACTACACGTGCAATTTACTATGGTACACGTTTAAACTACTACATCTTGGTTACACATGGACTAATTCGTTTATGCATTATTTCAAACACATTTCGATTAAGCATTACATTTCCATGACTAAAATAACACAGTTACTCTTCTATTCACTCTAATAAATGCGGTTCAGAACTACATTTTACTGACCATTCATCGATATATAACTGGATATATGTGGGTGCAGACTAACGGTGAATATGATGCACCCCTACAAATTTCTCCACAACATGGCGCTCTATCAGTTCCCCCCTTTGATGACTCCTGTCATCACATTTTTACAACACTCTTGGAGAAAGAACCGACCTAAACAGAGCTTGTTGCCATTCTCCCTTGTCTGTATCGCTCCAAACTCTTAAGGTTTCGATAGTGACTGTCCTGCAGTCTAGCCATTCTCGTCTCATTTTCTCTCAGAGCCCTCTCAGCTCTGCCTGCTCGATACCACTTGTATGCCTTGATCGAACCCCACAGACAAACCACCACAATCAGGAGAGGTATCAGAACATAGCCAAGGAATCCCTTTCCCAAATTCGCAAACCAGCTCCCCACTTGACCAAATCCTTTCCCAACCTTCTCCCAGGCTCCCTCTTCAGTCAAATCCGCTATTTTCGTATGTATAGTAGTGATGTTACTTATATATTTCTCCAGATCCTTACTGTGGTCTGGTATATAAGTACAGCACTCTTGAACCTTCAATAATTTACAGACTCCGCCCTCTTTTGCCAATAAGACATCCAAAGCAAGGCGATTCTGCAAAACCATTGTCCTTATCGACAACATCTCTCCATTCACAAGCACCAACGACTTTGCTGTATTCATTGATAGTTCATCTATCACAGTCGCCAATCTCCGGATCTTTACATCATTCAAAACCACTCCCAAACTTGGGATCATTGCTCCAAAAATATCTCCCACTACGACCCCTGCACTCACTCCTCTTTTTACTCTTGAATGCTTTCCACCTTCCAAAAGTTCTAAATCCTCTGTATGGTATATCTTTGGAAATATTATTCCCAAGTAGCATGTACCATACCAGTTCGCTGGCAATCTCACATAAGCATTCCTTCCACAAACGAAATACACCGTAGGTATCACTTGTACAGGGCCTTGGAGAAAATTCTTTGCTGCATCTGCCATGGTGAAAACATGGTCACAGGTACTCTGTCCCACTGGAACCTTTTCATAGTATGTCTGATAACGTCTCACACACAGTTTTCCCCTCTGCTCATTGTCCAAAGCTATAGGACCATAACTTCCCTTTGTTCGGTGCAATCTTTCCTCCTCGGTCCAATCTACTGGACTATGCCCTGTGTCCCGTGTCTGTGTTAGTTTTCTATATCTATCTTCTACCTGATCTACAAACTTCTTTTCTACCTCTGATAATGAACACGTCAAGTTATGTCGGTGGGCATATGCTGTGTCCAATTCCAAAGACGGGATGAAGAACTTCCTAAGTCTATCCTCCGACTTGTAATAATCATACTTATTCAAATGTTTGTATGCGGGGACTTCAGGAAGTACTGCATCGTAATTGGAAAAGAAATACTCAAACTGATCTCTTTCATAAAATATACTAAGCAACAGACTACATGAAATTCCATACGTCAGTGGAAGATGGTGATATCTAATACCCTCATCCACTGAAGCAGGCAACTGCATACACACATAGCAATCTTTCGCATCCATCGCATCTACATACTCATATAGCAGCTTAGCATATGCATTAAGCTTAAAATCACTTCTAGACAAATCTACATGCAATCTACGACTCTCTTCTATTAGCAAAGCTCCGTCAGCTCCTATGTCTCCCTCCTTTTTGCTAGGTGTAGTAGGTGTTGGAGTCCCTGGCACCCCCTGCACTTCTAGCTTATGTGGAACTACATATGAAACTACAACTACTATGATTATAGAAACTATCACACATCCTATAAGTGTGGCTACAATCAATTTGGATTTTCGATTTGGATCTCCAGCCCCCTTGATCTCAAAAGTTCTCGAAAGTTCTTAGTTTCAGCAATGAGCACTCAAAAGTCTCTGTCTTCTCCACACGTGACTTGCTTAACTAGTTCGAGCAACACTCCGAAACCTCTGGAAATCCCCTTTTCAACAATAGTGTCTTATTTACATAGTCCAGAAAAAGACTTCCCTAGGTTTTCGTTCCTCTTCGGTGGAAAGTCCCTAAGTTTATTCTTCTTCCACTCGGACCTAGGTTATCTTCTTCTTTAAGCTTTTTATTTACAACAGGTTATATTCCATCCACAATAAGATCAGTTGCGAGCGCTTCTAGAACATGATACAAAAGTTCAAGACGAAGAATTACCGTTTCATGTGAATACGGTTCAAATCCAAAAGATGGAAATTCGAGTCGATGCAGAACCAATTCTCGGACCTTACTCAGAAGCGGGGGATTCAGAACCGTGAGGTTCAGGATTCCTTCGACTTCGAGCCCTGGCAACAACAGCACCACCTTCAGTACCACATTCGGGCTCTTGCTGACCACCTGCACAGACCTCAGTCTCCCCGAACTCACTACCCCCTGCATCAGTCACTGTGTAAGTCCACTCAGGGGTAGAGTATCTCTGACAAGGTATCCTAGTTCTTTTCGATCTCCTCCGACACTCTTGAGCCTGCTCTTCGTCACTTGCTTCTGTCTCAGACGTTTCAGACACTGGAGCAAGATCTCTTTCGGGGGCCAGCCTCAGATTCAGTCGCCTCTGTCTTTCAGGCCAAGCCTCCTCAATTCTGGTCGTTCTTCCATCTTCCTCTTCTATACCCCGTGCACCACTTCCTTTTTCTGCTGAATCTGACTCCACTCCACCCTCTGCACCACCTCTGTCATTTGAGTCAGAGTCGAGATTCGGGTTATCGAAACCCCCTTCAGCTTGCTCTGGTGCACCACCAGCTGCGTCAGCGACCCTCACAGCTTGACTTGTCCTCTCATGTGGCCCTTCCACATCAGCTGGATTTTCATTTACGAGAGGAGCTGTTTCTTCCGAGGGTGCTGAAACTCTGCGAGTATGGGAAGCATGTACCCAGTTCGGCAATCCTCCACACTTTACTGCTGTGTTCGTTACCAGTATCACCTGATACGGGCCTCGCCACAGAACATCCAGACAGTTCTTCCTCACGTGCTTTCGGACAAGCACCCAGTCACCTGGACACAGGTCGTGGCACAGATCACTCGAGGCCGGAACAGCTGCAGCTTGTACCTGCTGGGACACAGAATGGACCACATCAGACAGTCCTTTACAGTAATCGAGAATCAAGTCATCAGTGATGTTTATCAAAGCTGTAGCCGGTTCTGCTGGCAACCGCATTGCCCTTCCCATCAAGATTTCATGAGGTGACAACCCAGTCCTTCTATCTGGCACACTTCGAATACTCATCAGCACAAGTGGCAACGCATCAGGCCACTTCAGGGACATTGACGAACACATTTTTGCCATTCTTGCCTTCAAAGTTCCATTGACTTGTTCCACTATCCCAGAAGCCTCTGGTCGATAACTGCAATGGAGCCTCTGATCAATATTCAATGCTGTACAGAGTAACTTCATGATTTCACTGTGAAAATGTTTTCCTCTATCCGATTCCAAAGAGGTTGGAATCCCAAACCTCGGGATGAGTTCCCTCAGTAATAGCTTAGCCACTGTGAGAGTGTCACACCTGCGTGTTGGGTAAGCCTCCACCCACCGTGAGAATACACACACCACCACTAGAATGTACCTCAACCCATTGCACTTGGGCATTTCTACGAAGTCGAACTGCATTCTATTGAAGGGCCCTCCTGACCTCCCCACGTGACTCAATGTGACTACAGTCTTCTTTCCAGCATTCATCTGTTGACACGTTACACACCTCTGACAAACTACTTCAGCAACCGCAGGAAATCGTGGATTATACCACGTCTGTCTAAACACACGCATCATGGCATCTCTTCCAAGATGTACAGGTCCATGTATCAGTCTCGCCATGGGGCTCAGCATACTTTCTGGCAACACAACTCTCCCATCACTGGAAACCCAAACATCCACATCCCCTCTTTCACATCCTGCTTTGACCCATCCATTCCGTTCTTGATCTGTCACCTCATCCTGCAGTCGCTTGAGTTCCTCCCAAGTGTCTGCCGTGGCCAACATCATGTTGAGCTCGGTTCTTTCTTGGCTCTCTCCTGTGTAACCTTCTGTGAATATACATCCTTGCTCTGCACAGAAGCGGGCGACTTCATCCGCATAATTGTTCCCCAGGGAGACAAAATCATCCCCCTTTCCGTGCGCAGTGCACTTAACAACCGCGATTTCCTTCAGACATTGCAATGCATCTAACAGTTGTCTCACGTGTTCTCCATTCCTAATGGGAGAACCGGATGATGTCAAAAATCCCCTCTGAGACCATAACTGTCCAAAGTCATGAACCACACCGAACCCATACTGGCTGTCCGTGTAGATCGTGATTCGGATTTGATCAGCGGCCAAACAGGCACGAGTCAAGGCAATGATCTCAGCTACCTGCGCGGAGTGTACTCCTTCTAGGCAAGCAGCCTCAACCACTCCTGAAATGGTACATACAGCAAATGCTGCTCTTAGTTGGCCAACACTGTCTCTTAGGCATGAACCATCGACAAAGAAAATTTCATCTGGATCAGTCAGTGGTTCATCGACAATGACAGGTCTCGGTTTGGTGCATAGTTCAGTCACATCAAGACAATCATGGTCCTCACAATCTTCATCATCAGTATTCGGTATAGGCATTAATGTCGCAGGATTTAAGACAGAGCACCTTTTCAGAGTCACATTCTCTGCAGCAAGTATGACTTGCTCATACCTCGTTAACCTGTTATTCGTTAGGTGCTGGGTCTTTGTCCTGGTCATCAACAATTCAACAGAGTGTGGTACATAGACAGTTAGAGGGTGACCCATAACAATGCTTTCACATCTTTCAATGCTGACACCTGTTGCAGCAACGGATCTGAGACATCCGGGCAACGCAGAAGCTACTGGATCTAAAGTAGCTGAAAAATAGGCAACTGGTCTACGGACACCTCCATGGTTCTGAGCTAAGACTGCTAATGCACAACCTTCTCTCTCGCAACAGAACAGTGAGAAAGCCTTATTATAATCAGGCATTCCTAACGCTGGTGCAGTACACAACCCTTCTCTCAGTCGTAGGAATGACATCAAACACTCCTCGTCCCATGGTACCGGATCACTCACGTCCTTGTGCGTGAGTCTCTGCAAAGGCTTTGCTCTCAAGGAAAAACTGGGAATCCACTGACGACAATAGCCGACCATTCCCAAAAACATCCTGACTTCCCTTTGAGTGGTGGGCGCTGTCATGTTCATTATTGCCTCAATTCGGTCTGGTGACACCTTCCTCTTGCCTTTTTCCAATCTGTGACCCAAATACTGTACTTCATTCAGACAGTACTGCAACTTGTTTGGGGACACCTTGTGTCCATTCTCTGCCAGATGATTCAATAGGGCTATTGTGTCTATCCTGCAAGCATCTTCTGTTTCTGATGCCACAAGTAGGTCATCTATGTACTGCACAAGGACTGAGCTCTGTGGCAATACGAGACTCTCAAGATTCTTCTTCAAGATCTGATTAAAGATCAATGGACTCTCTGTATACCCTTGAGGGATACGACACCATGTTAACACACGATTTTCCAGCCGGAAAGCAAAAAGAAATTGGCTTTCCTCATGAAGCGGTATCGAGAAGAATGCTTGACATAAATCAATGACAGTAAACCACTCAGCTTCGCATGGGATCTGAAACAGTATCACGGACGGGTTCGGTACCACTGGACAACAAGGGACAACTATTGTGTTGACCTTTCGCAGGTCTTGCACGATTCTATACTTCCCGCTCGGTTTCTGTAGTCCCATGATAGGTGAATTACATGGGCTACCCCTTATCTCTTTTAGAATGCCTTGCTTAATCATGGACTCGATTACAGGCTTAATTCCTGCGATCGTTTCAGAGGACAGATTGTACTGTGGCGTCCGAGGGAACTCGACATTCTGCTTAACCTGAATCTGCACAGGTTCCACCCCCTTGATCAGTCCTATCTCTTCTCCTGTAAAGTCCCACACCTCTGGTGACACGGTATCTCTCAAATCCGGTGGAAGTTCTTCCACTGTCACCATTGGATACAAGTCTATACACAGATGCTGATTAGCAACCTTAAAGGTAGCATCATCGTCCCTCGTCTGGACCTCCACTCCCTTGGGTGTGCAATAAATTGTGCAGTTCAACTTACATAACAGATCTCTTCCCAAAAGACAGACTGGACTCGTATCGCACACCACAAACTGATGTCTAGTTTGGAAGGAACCTATCCTCACTGGAATCGGTTCGGTCAATGGGCTGTTTATTCTTTTGTTCGCCACTCCAACAACTTGGATCGATTGTCCCGAGAGGGGTAGGTTGGGGACTACTGCTGATCTTACAGTAGACCGGGTAGCACCAGTATCAACCAAGAGTGTGGTAGGATGACCATCAATGTCTGCCTCCACGAAAGGTCCACTCTGGTCTACCTCCAAGACTGCTCCAAGTGTGCAGTCTTCCCCCCCCCCCCCAGGCACCGTCAGGATAACGGGTCTGGACTGTACTCATCATACCCTTCAAAAAGGGGCATCTGCTGATAAGTCCGCATTTCTTGCGAAATTCTTGGTGGCTGGGGGAGCTGTACTTGTGGGTTATACGTCCCCCCTTTCATTGATCTGGGCCTCATCACAGTGTTAACTACCTCCGGTGCAGGTGCCTGAACCACTCCTACCTCCTGCTGCACCTGGTTGGCTGGGTTCAAGGGACACTCGCGCTTCCAATGTCCAATCTGATGGCAAAGATGACATGCAGTGGTCTTCTTCAATGTCGCCACATCCATCCCTGTCTTGGGATCGATAGGTTTCCCTTTTCCCTGATTTTGCCCATTTTGATTCCCTTGGTAGTTTCCCTGTCTTCTTCCCAGTGTCCCTCCGCTAGGCTGGGCCTGAGCTGTTTGCATCTGAACAAGCATCAGTTTGTCCTTTAGCTTCCGATGCTTTGAGTCTACTTCATCACTACAATACCTCGCATACCGCAAAATTTCATCTACCGGCTTGTTCTGCCAACAGATCAAATGATGTTGTATCATGAGGCTAACCTCTGGTCTCAATCCCAAGACGAATTTTGAGACAAACTGTCCCATATCCTTGGGGTCTAAGGCATCTAGTCCACTATACTGTTTAAAAGCTTGCAGGACTCTTTCATAATATTCATGCACTGTCTCCTTGGGTTCCTGCACAGTTCGATCTATCTTAACCCAATCGATATCTTGAGGTGAAATCTTCAGCTTCAACCATGTAATCACTTGCTCAAATTTTTTCAATGGGTGACGGACCATTTGTAACAGCATCCCTTTCAGGTTCGAAGGTCGGCCACTCAACTGCAATTTTACAAGCTGTCCACAAGTCTCCTGGCACCACTATATCAAACAAAGTGTTCAAATCAGTCCATAGTACCTTCGAAATTTTAACAAACCGCTCAACCTGTTTGTACCATTCTACGGGTTTTTCCCTCAGCCGAGGGAAATCATTCGTAAACGCAGCCAAGTCCCCTCTACTCCATGGCACATGCACGTACCCTCCGTTCTGTACTTCCCGTAAAGGAAAGTTCCTCACGCCCATCGCCCCTCCCCCCGGAGGCGGCGTTTCTCCTACAATTTTCTTTGTCATCTTCTTCTTTGACCACTTTTCTTCCCATTTATCCAACAATTTCCATATACGCATCCCTACAATTAGGTCTTTAGTATGCGTCCTTAATCCTGTGATCCTTTTCTCCTCCAATTCCTGATCACTATATTGCAACCTATGTGACCCTTGCAATGATTTTGTTTTGTTCAGATCCACCTCGTATCTTTTAGCCAATTCTATTAATTTCTCATGTGCGGCTCTTGCTTTACGAGTCACATCTTTTGCCACGAGAAGCAGCTTGTCTGGCCCATAAATCTCTATTCTCTCCAAAGGCAGGTTCCCACTAATCATTTCGTCAACCTCCGCCTTTAATCTTACTACGTCCAGCAACCTTGCCTGTACTGCACACTTCAGTATTTCTTGACAAGCCGCACCATTCCGCTCGTCATAATCGTTGCTTTGTTCTCGTGACCTGCTCTCTTCTATTGTATTCCTGGAGCCTGATCTATCTCCTAAGTTGCCTTGCTCCACATCTCTCGGCATCTTATCGCTCTGATTCCTTACAGGGGGTTCCCACATTCTTATGTCTGATCTGGACTCGATTAAAGATCTTGGTCTGACTGGTCCCACCTCCACCTGTCCAAAAGAGGAGTCTGCGGTGGCTGGCAATGGCGTGCTTGTTTCCAGGGGCTTTGGGAAGTGAACCACTTGTATCCCTAAGCCATTCCCTCCACCACTGGTCCGCTCTCCCCCTGTTGTCTGCATTGGACTACCTTCACTTACTCGCTCTGGGTCATATACCGATACTATCGGACCAATGGTAACAGGTACCGTCAGGGAATCCGGTAACCGCCTATTCCGAATGGAAGGTTGGGTTCCCCCTCCTTCCGTTCCTGTGGAAATTTTCCCCATCACCCTCATGTTTGTCTGATTCTGTAACTTGCCGAGTTCTACTGCTGAAGCTGATTTTCCCTCTTCTGAATCTGGATTAAATGGAGGTGGTCTCTCTGCTAACAACCTATCTAACAGGCTGTCATCTGTATCACTGTCGTCTTCTTTATCAACAGTGGGAACAACCTATCCCCCTCAATAGTTTCCACTCTCCACCTTTTCTCCAATGCATCCCATCTCGCATCTTGAAATGTCCTGATCGACTTCTTCACCCTTTCCTGGCTTCTGTCTCTCTTCCTGTCGTACGCTGCTCAAATCCATGCATGTAGCGCCTCAAACTGTGTCGGTCTAGGCAGTGGTCGTAAAGAAGCCATCACAGTTTTTAACTGGTATAACACTTCCAACCTGAAAGTGCCATAACGTGGGAAAGTCAATTCTCTTTCTCCTTCAGTCATTTTATGCCAATTCTCAAGCCAAATTATAGTATGTAATCCTACATTCTTAGCCATATAATGTGCTGGTGTATCCTCGGGAAGGGCTTCCTCTCCTCCCCGAGTAACTACATGTTTATCGCCTCTACAGAGTTCTCGTAAGACTTTAAAACATTTCATGATGAAGCAGATTTCCGTTCGCGCACAAGATTTTGTTTTACTTCCTGATTTCAATCCACCAATGCCAGCGCGGCTCACACCAACCGGCCTATCACAGCGCGGCACCGTCTGACGTCACTCTTCCTCCGCTCGCAGCAGTTCCCCTCCTTCCTAATTTGCTCGTTCTCGCTCGCACGTGTCCCAATCACACTCTGAAGTAACTGTCTGTCCTACCGGACAATCACCTCTCTGACTATCGGTCCACCAATGACCGAACAGCCTCTCGAAACTGTTAACCTCAATCTGGCAACTGTCTGTCCTCGAACGGCCGGACAATCACCTCTGACACAATCGAAAGGATCCAAACGCTCAATGTTCTGCACACAACAACCTACGACCAGCGTCGGTTATTCACACCCTCACACATGTGCTCCCTATCTTCAGTGGGTTAATCAACGACGTCTCATGACTCCCACAACCTCTGGTCAACAATCTCAGCTCTGGGTGTCTTCTACACCACAATATCTCTCGGCCTCGCGCGCGCTCACGGTCCGATCCTCAATCACACGACTCTCATTCCAACTCCGCAAAACATCACACAACAATTAAACACCGCAATCTACCAAAACATCATCCTGTTCATACTCACTCTACCACGAACTGCTACTTCCGCCGCACCATCACTCCCCGTCGGTTCTCATCAACCGCCGTTGTCCTCCAATCCAGTGGATCCTCCTCACTCGGGCTCTATGGGGCAAATAATCTCTTATCCTAATCTAGATCTCCCCTTACTATCAGAGGAAACCATCCTACTCTGCTACCAACTGATAACGCCGATCCTGATCTTATCTTTTCTAAGGATCTCCGTGTCGCCAGGATCTTTTTCCCTGCTGAATAGTGTAAAGGGAAGAAAGGTCTATGCAACAATTGTAGAATTCTGTTACCTTAAAAGACCACTGACTCCAAATTCAATTTTGTGAGTTTATTACTGCCAAAAATAACTGCACGTGCAAACACCTCAACACGAGGTTAAAGAGATAGATGGGCACTAATACAAACATCATCCTCCGCAGGAGTCTCATCCGACTCAGAATAAGAAGAATCGTTAGCTCCAGAAGTATTAAACAAGCGATAACTGCTCCAATCTCTATATTATTCTTCATTTATCTAAATTAGCATAAAATCATTCTGTCCCTACTCTATTGCTATGGTGACATACCTACTTAACGACTCTCCCCAGGCAAGAGTAAAGGAAAAGGTGTCAGCTGTGAAGGCTTCCTAAGAAGCACACTCACTTAAGATTTCGAGCTCGATTTAAGATGCTCCTACCTAGTAGATCTCTCTCTTAACCCTTCTCTCTCGTCTCCTCTACCTCCTCTCCCCCCTCTCCCCTCGGGGCACTGTCCCTAATACAAAACCCAAATACAATTGAACACGCCCTTGTTACGCCTCTTCGGCCAGGTCTTCCTTCTCGTACTTTTCCATCGAAACTCTTACTTCATCCAGGACGGTTCCAACGACCTTGGGTCTCAGGCACCTTCTCCGCTGAAAGTATCATCCCTACATTCCAGTATACTCCCATCTCAATGCCTCCCACCACCCTAGCTCCTAAAACAAAGAACCAGTCTTTCACTAACGAGGCATGTGTCCTTGCACCTGCAATGGAAGATACAATTCAACAGAAACTTTTCACTCTGCTAATTAATTCTACCATCGGTGCCCAGAGAGCCTTCCCAAGAGAACACCTTCTTGGCCTACAATATTAAGCTAACACAAGAACGAACATGCCTTTCCTTGACGTATATGCAGTCAGGCCTTTACACAATTTAAACACACAATTCTAGTCATTTCTATAAGCATTGGTTCATTACGTTTCATATGCGAAAGGGAACTACACGTGCAATTTACTATGGTCCACGTTTAAACTACTACATCTTGGTTACACATTGACTAATTCGTTTATGCATTATTTCAAACACATTTCGATTAAGCATTACATTTCCATGACTAAAATAACACAGTTACTCTTCTATTCACTCTAATAAATGCGGTTCAGAACTACATTTTACTGACCATTCATCGATATATAACTGGATATATGTGGGTGCAGACTAACGGTGAATATGATGCACCCCTACAAATTTCTCCACAACATGGCGCTCTATCAGATTTATAAAAAAATTGATTAATTGTATTTAAATTTACTCATGGAAATGTAATTTTGCCCTGCTCCAAAATGAGAAGACTGTTCTTCCATTTATCTTGAGAAAATTCATATTCCCAAACATGATGGACACTAATAGTTTTGATGCACTAACTATGTAATGCTCCATTAGTAAATGTTTAAGTTTTCTGCAATTACCTATAAGAATGCATTTTAGCCTTCCATTTATTCTTTCATTTTACTTCTTACACAGGGAAATATCTGGGAGCAGATTTTGAGAATACCCTTCATCCTGGAGATGATCAACACCATCCCTTTCATCATCACAGTAAGTCAATTGCTGGAAATATCTGCAGAGAGTAAATGCCTCACTACATACCCTAATGAAACGTGTATTTGTGAAGCACTGGTCACCCTTAGACTTCTTGGTGCTAAAATAACAGATGTCTGGAGTTACCCAACTCAATGGTTTCATTGGAAGGATTAAAGACTGAGTGGACCCACCATGAGTCAAACCTATGACCATGAGGTCAAACACAGATCCCTTAAGTGGATGCATTAGTCTGCTGAGCCAACAAATCCAGCATATCCTACTCACTTAAATGAAAAAAGTACCACCTTTTGGAGCAATACTGAAAAAAGGGTCTGGCATTTTCTATAAATTAGCTAGTGATTCAGGATTGCAACTTTGTTGTACAAGTTTCATCAACTTTCACCCTGCTTGATTTTTGCACAGCAAAGCTTACTCTGATTCTCTCCAAATTATGCTGGTTTCATTAAGTAAAGTACAATTAGTGTTTGTACGCTGGATGAGGGACAATAAAAGAGGAGTAGATATCTGTGTAAGAGTTTTAAGTGCTGGACGTCTAGATGCAAGTTTCAATTCACAGATGACCCAGTGAGTGATCTTGGGCAGTTCACTGTACCTCAAGGTAGACTTGCTCATCAACCGAATAAGGCAATTACTCTGCCAATCAGCGGCATCAAAGGACCAAACTTAACACCTGCTAATTTAGAGCTGCTTATGATATTAATGCCAACATTTCCACACACCAATCCAGAGATGTTCTCAGCAGATACAATAAATAAAATGATCTATAAACCTGATTTATGTATGATGGCTACTTTACGGCTACTTTACTGCTACTACTCATCTGATCCTCAGCCATTCTTGCAAATAACAGTGCATCCTCTTTAGTCCATCGGACTACTTTGCCAGGATGGAGTTCACATTGACCTGTGTGAAGGAAGGATATCGTAGGGTTGCAGTCACATAAGTTGCAGGTGTTACTTACGCCCCAGACCACCACTCCTTGAACTTCATGGCATGGTCAATTGGTATATATTATAAACAGTAGCTGTGGTGTTTAATTGCATTTTATTCCCTTTTTAATGTTTTAGGTGATCACAGCCTACACAACGGGGCCGAGTATGCTTTGTATTCCAACTGTAAAATAAAACAATGATAATTAGTAAAAACAGATCAACGTGTAATTTACATGTTAATGGCAAGCAAACCTAAAAAAAAGCGAATCTTGAAAACTGCCTTACTAAATTGACTAGTATCAACCAGTACATGGTGTAATTCACAAAAGAATTGGGAGTTTAAGCCTTTAGTGGGTCAGATTGGTTTGGCAAATTCAAAGTGTGAAACTGTGCATAAAGGTATTAATCATTGGGTCTAACTTTTATTTCATCCTGATGGCAATATGGATCCAATGCTGATTGCAAAGCGTTTGGGTCATATCCTTCTTGAAAGTACAAAAGTACAAAAATGTATTTTACGCAAGGTAATTAAAACGATTTTATGTAAGTGATTTGTGTTGTAGTTTGAACAGCATCACTCTATTTAAATCTGCGTCAAATACATGAGATACTTTGCAGTGGAAGCTGATGAAATTTAACTAATTGTAATGCAATACTGACTCAATATTAGACCAAGTGGCCAGGCCATTGTGGGAGGATGGAGAGTTATATTCCAACACTAAGAATATTAGTTTGAGTCAACTTGGGCTACAATTTAACATTTTAAAATGTAAATAAATATTAATTTTATAAATTTATTGACAAAAAATGGTATTATTTTCAAGCTTTCCCAAAGGAGAACTGATGGAGTGCAGGCTGGATACAGGAACCAGATTAGCCTCACTGAAAAAGTTACCTTCTCATAGTCTAGCGCAAAGAGTCCGATTTGTGGTGGAGAAGGCCACAAGGAGCAGGAAGAGTGTTGCAGCTTTTTTCTATTTGCAATTGAGGCTTTGGGTGGCTGTCTGGCGTGGGACACGAATTCAGGTGTCCATAATGTGGCATACCTAATCCTGAATATGAGGATGATGATACATATGAATTTCATACTTTTTTAGTCATGTTTTATCTAAGTATGGAATTTTAACTGGAGTTTTTAAGAAATTGTGTATAAGTATGCATTTTAAAGTTATTGGGATTATTATAATACATATTGTACGTAGAATTCTTTTTATGCCGTTGTTTTTTACTGGCGAAATATAGTGAACTGAATGAACGAACGAGGATGTTGATAGAAGGTACGAACTATCGGAACAGTTAATTTGATGAGTTACTTTGTTGGGCAGAATGAAAAGGAGACTATGAGATATTGCCTCATTTAGAATACTACTTTGCCCGTGGATTCATTAATGAAATATTGTGATCCTTAAACTAGTCAGCTGAGAAAAAATTCATTTTCGGGAATGAAACGCGTTGGCTGAGGCTATATTAATTCAAACATGGACAGAGAGAAAATAAAAGTCTTTCTAACGTGAAATAAAGAAGAGACAAGAATTTTTGATAATTTGATTGGACTTTTCATTCACTTATTGGGTGCACTGCTATATTTATAAATGTACATCTATCTGCATCGCAGAGGTATCCAAAAGTGGCTGATACCATTTAGGGTGTGCACCAAATGTATTTTTAGGCACAACGTGGGAGGTGGGAGCTGTTTTACCTAGCTGCCCTTTGTAATTGTTAGAGATAGTCGTCCTTGTACTGCAAAGAACAGGTCTGGCGCTGCAGAGGGTTGTCACTTGCATTAAAATCTGGTCAGGTGTTCCAGACGGTCATTGCTGGAGCTTCACATTGGTGGTCACTGCAAGCTGTTGTTGCTGTGGTGCGAGGGTCAGATCTTTACTGTTCGTTGCTGGTGGGTGTTGTAGCATGAACAGTTGGGTTTACTGGAGCTGTGGATTGGCGGTTGTCACAGGAGGCAGAGTCTTAGTGCAATCAGACCTGGGGAGGCACCTCTTGGGGATCAGCAGAGAACAGTTGCAGGTCCAGAAAGGACGAGTTGTAGCAGGTCTGCTGGGCAGTTGCAGGGAGGCCCCTGGAGCTTGTTGTGGCCCTGTAGCTTAGAACGGGAGGTAAGTCAACTGACACTTGGAGTCACTCAACATAGCCTCAAGCAGTGGGGCAGTCCTCTGGGGAA
The DNA here is from genome assembly GCA_963921515.1 of Calotriton arnoldi. Taxonomy (NCBI): domain Eukaryota; kingdom Metazoa; phylum Chordata; class Amphibia; order Caudata; family Salamandridae; genus Calotriton; species Calotriton arnoldi. Next base: position 2,076,681 of record CAWUFW010002346.1, read on the forward strand.
CAAGGCAAGCCTCAAACAGCAGGGCAGTCCTCGTTGAACAAGGCAATGTCCACAGGTTCTGGAGTGTCATGAAGCGGTGGTTCAGGAGGTCCAATATTTATACCTGGTGCCAGTCTTTGAAGTGGGGGTGACATCCTGGCTACCACTGCATCTGGTTCTGGAAAGTTCTTCATTTCCCCTGTCAAGGCTCCCAGAAGTCTGGGGTGACAAAAGGCAGGTATCAGGTTCCTTTGTGGGTGTGCTGGAGGCATCCCTTTGAAATGTAAGTAATGCAGGGAACAGCTTCATCCCCCACCATTCTAGTAGGATGTCCCATCCTGCCAACACATAGTCCCCCTTTGTCTCACTGTCTGTGAGGTATATACAAAGCCCAACAGCAGAGCCATTCACAGTCATGTGACCCAGGAGACAGGCAGAAGGCGCCAAATGGTTAGGGCAAGAAAAGTGGCGTTTTGAGAATTGTGACTTACAATCAGACTTTACCATTAAAGGTGATTTTAAATTGAAATTAATTTCAGTCCAAACTTGATAGCCTTACCTGTTTCCAATCAAAAGTTAGCACTTATTAAATGCAATAATGTCACCCAATGTTATCCAATTGGAGGGTCAGGCCTTTCAGTAGTGAAAAACGGCTTTAAGGGTTTTTTTATTACCAGGACATGTAAAGTTTAAATTTACAGGTCCTACTTTTTAAATACACTGCACCCTGCCCGATGGGCTTTTTAGGGTTTACCTTAGAGGTGACATATGCATTAAAAAGGAAGGATTAGGCTTGGAAAAAGGTACATTTTGCTTGCTTGAATTTGCAGGTTAAAACTGCACTACAGGCTGAAATGGCACGCCATGGACATGTTTTAAAATGCTACTTCAGTGGGTGGCACAATGCGTGCTGCAATCTCACTAGTAGCATTTAATGTACAGGTTCTGGGCACATGTAGCACCACTTTACTAGGGACTTACAAATAAACTAAATATGCGAGTTGGGTGTGAGTCAATTTTACCATGTTCACAGGAGCGAGCACAATCACTTTCGCACTGGTTAGCAGTGATAAAGTGCACAGAATCCTATTGCCAACAAAACCAAAATTCAGAAAACAGGAGGGGTGAAGGCAAAAGGTTTTGGGGTAACCCTGCAGAGAGGGGCAAGTCCGTCAACCACAAATAAGCACACGTTGCCATGCTAGTCAATTGACATTGCAGATTTTACATTTCCACAGTTATATGCATGAGGTTGCTATGATAGTTTGTAAATCCACTTCTATTACAATATTGCCATGCAGATTTCCACATTATCCCAGAACACTGCAATGTTTGCTTTCCCGTCTTTGTTTATGTTTTCACAACACCATTGTAGTCTGTCATTGCTCTGCGTATAAAAGTAATTGCCTGGCCAGTTCCCAGTCAGTTTTCCAATAAATTTGCCAGGCCAGTTTCAATATGCCCATGTCAGTTTCCACAATTGCATATCAGTTTTACATTGACACAGAGATGCTTTTATGACTAGATATACCCATTTCAATAGGGCCTCCAGAAAATGTCCATACTAATGTACAGACAATGCCTCCCCACATTAAATAGCCAAGTCAGATTTCACTTCGTCATTGCAGAGTTTACAATGTCATAAACATTTCGCACTTTGCCAGCTCAAGATATGGCTCCATCCTCTGAATGCTACTTATGACCCCTCCAGCCCAAGAGACGCTTTGTCTAAGCCTCATCATCTACATTTCAGACTCTCTGTGTAGTTTCAGAAGCACTAGGTGCTCTGTTTTCCGAGCAACCAACCTGCTTGATTGAGGAGTGGAATTCAAGATACTGCTGATGCTCTGGCAGCAGCTATACTGTCCACCTGCAATGACGGGGCATGCACAGTGTAACAAACCTCACACATGCCCTCTCCACTCCTGTCCCTCTGAGTTGGGCCAGGAGCCTGTCCACAAAAACATCCACTTCCCACTCCCAGTCCAACTTCAGACACAGTTAACAAGACTCCTCTATCTTATGCTCTACGTCTGCTTTTACTCCCTCCTAGTCTCATAGTCTATGAAAGCAGCATGCAGTGAAAGAGTGTAGAGACTTCACTTGTGCTAAAATGCCTGTAATTAAAGGGATTTGGAGGCTAAAGCCCTCTCACATGAAAGGAGAATAGATGTTTTATAATTCAGTTCCTCTCTGAAGCCTCCTTCCTTTTGTTCAACCATTAATAGTAAGACAGGTCTAGGCCGATCATATTTATTGTACTGCTTATTAGCTAGAGCATAGTCTCGAGAGGCACACTGATATAGCACATAAAGGTTGTTTATCTTTAAATAATGCAGACTGGGCAAGTAACACATCAGTATATTTAAAAAAAAAAAATTCTTATATATTCACAAATGAGAACAAATACCTAAAATCGGACCAAACGTTTCATTGAAGGCATATATAAATCTTTTTGGGGAAACAGCATTATTGCATTATAAAATCTCTTTTTCCTAAACCTCACCGAGAAAACACACCAATCTGTTTTATCTTGGGAAATATTCATTTCTTGCTGGCTTGGAAAACAAACGCAGCACCACCTGTGTTGTCTGTAATTTATACCCTCCCTCCTTAATTGACACCAAGGGCTTCATTACAAGTGGCCTCTTAATTCCGATGGTGCCAGTAACCGCAGTTATCGGCACCATCAGAATTATGAGCCCTTGTGAACAGTGTGGCAGATCTCTTAACTTTCACCCAGAGATTTCCAGATGAAAGTCTGCTACAAAATGAGGAATTGCCTGGGGAATAGGACCTGGAATTACAGATTCCCCCAGTAAGTTTTCTTTCCTTATCGAACCCTCAGGGTCCAACTCATCATGGACGAGATGTTACCCATGACCGGGATTACTAGTACTCCAGATATTGGTCATTCTGGGGGTCATGAACCCTCAATCTCTTGTGTCAAAACCTTTCTGTTTCTGATACTTTAAAGGCAATAGTAAAATGCATATTGGTTTAGACAACACTGCTTGATACTGGCACAAAAAATGCATTTCAAATTAGGAAAAAACCTGTGTGTTTCTTTTTTGCATTTTTCCTGAATCAAAACCTAGGCCCAGATTTACAAAGAATCTGTGTTGAGATTGCCTTACTTTTTTAATACAGACCCAACGCAAAGTATAGTAGTGGTATTTACAATCCAACTCAAATCGGGATTTGATTGCATTGTAACCAAAAGTAAAGCAAATGTGCGAAATGCACTAGCTTGCGTCATTTTGTGTCAAGGTGATGTTCCATGGGTGGTGCATGGGTGTTTCCATGCAACCCCATAAGGGTTTTAACGCAGAACACTATCTACAAAGAATTGTAGACAGGGATTTGCACTGAAATCCTACGCCTCCTTGAAGCAGGCACAACCAGGAGAAATTCATCCTTGTTTTTGCCTGTTTGCATGCTTGCTGCATTCCACAGCACCCATTCAAAGACGAAAATGCCTTAAAGCATGGAAAGGACACCTTCCTGTACAAAAATTTTGTTTGAGAATAAGCAGGTCCACTTCCACTATGGAGCAGATATGGCGCTGTTCTGCTCTCTCCTGTTCACACAACGCAGTGCTCAACCTTACTTGCTGCCCTGCTTTGCGTGAATTGATGTATAAAAGGAAAAGGGTCAGGGCTAGCACATACCCTTGCCTTACACCCAGACTGACTCGAATGGGGACTATCAGTTCCCCCACGAACCACATCTGACCTGGGCACAATTATTGGAGTGGAGCCTAATAATAACATCAGCAAGATATTTTGGAATGCTTAAATTCATCATTACCTTCAACAGTTACTCCCTTGGTACAAGGTCGAAAGCGGACCGAAGGTCGACAAAGACTACATGTACACAGTTTTTCCCGAGGGTGATGTATTTCCAATATATTAATTGAAGGTAAAACACCTAATCAATGGTGCTAATACCGTTTCTGAAGCTAGCTTGGAAGGGAGTCAACAGTCCCACATCTTCCATCCAATCATGCAGTCTACCCAACACAATCTGACTAAAATGTTTCTGGGAACTGTCGATCAGGCTGATAGGCCTATAGTTGGAGAGAAGGAACCTTGAGCTCTTTTTAAAAATCGGGATTATCTCTGCCCCAGCCCAAGAAGGAGGCATAAGGGATCCATCCAATAAAGCATTAAAATGCAAAGCAAAATAGGGGCACCAGATGCCCTTGTCTGCCTCAAAGAGGTCCCTGGGGGTCTTGTCTAGGCCAGGAGCTTTATTAGGGGTAATCCAATCACTTGCTTTGTTAATTTCACTAATGGAAATTGGCCTAACATCTCAGGCATCCGACCCGCTAACAGGATCTCCCGAGGAGATACCTGCTAAAGTACTGCCCCCTCTAGGAACCAGACCCTCAGCACAGGGAGAGATATCAGTTGTGCAGCTATCACTCCCAGAAACAGATATTCCAAATGATTCAAACTCAGAATGATACACACCCGCATCAACTGAATACAGCTTACAAAAGTGTTCTACCCAAACAGCTGCAAAAACTTTACTATCCATTGGAAAATTAGCCTCTGAGCCCCTGTTAGCAAGAATGCACCAAAAAGAGCAGTGTACTTTTCCTTTGACCGCTGATAACAGGCCCTACCATTTAGTAAATTCCCAATTTTTTTGGGGCACTTATTACAGTGGTGTTGTAGGATGACCTGGCTCCATGAACTAAATTGCTGTCCCATTCTTTATTAGCTTGAGTTAGGGTGTGCCTTCGCAGCTCTACATTATTTAGTGTACCAGGTGCCAATTTTGCCCTCTTTGGGAGGGACCTAGACTCAACCTAGAACAGGTTCCTAAGGGAGGAGAACAGGGAATTATGGATGTCATTAACTCTTGCTAGGAAATCAGAGTGCAGGAAGTTTACTCCCACAGCCTGCACAGCTTCCAAACCAGATATGACAATCTCATAAATCTGTTTCGGAATGCCAGAGAATCAGCCACATAGCTCCATTTTAACTTACAGCAATTGCTAGTAGGTATAAGTCTCCTGTCGAAGGGTTCGGTAAAGGAACTTAAAATAGTGGAATTCAGCGATCTTAGTGCCAAATCCAAGGCATTATGGTCGCTGTCCTTTCGGGGGCGACACCTACATATCAATCATTATAGACCATAATCGGATGTCCAACAAAATATAATCTATGTGGCTAGTGCTGCCCTGACGATTAAAGGTATGCCTCCCCTCTTTATCAGATAATGTTCTCCCATTACAAGGTTGAAGGCCATTATTCAAGGTAAAGGCATTTAACTGTAAGGCAGCGGCAGGAACTAGCCATGCTTCATCCTCCTCTTTAATCAAGACGTCAGACTCAATACTGAGTGGCTCAAAATTACAATTGAAATCACCCACCACAATTTTAAAATAACCAGCAGGAAGAGTCATCAGATGGCCATTAATTGTGTCAATAATAGATAGATCAACTCTACTACCCCCATGACTACAGTAAACGGTATATATACAATAGGAATCACCAGAGGGGAAGTGTAGAGTGACACACAAGACATCTGGGGAGGCCAAACCAATAACTTTGGCTGTACATAGGAAGGTAGTTTTAATCTAAATTGCAGGTCCCCCTGAAGGACGACCTTTCCCTGTGGAAACTTCAACCCAGTCAAATTTAGCAAATCCAGAATGGAACTGTGGGAACATGGCTCAATTCTCCTGGAACAGGCAAATATCAAATTTGTCAACAAACTTGCACCAGTCTGGGCAGCATCATTTGCTCATATTGCCAGCAAGATGCCAAGAGACAACCTTTGTAGAAATGATAGTGGGGGACATAGGGTCACCAGTAGATGTTAAGTTAAGGGCATCACACAATGAGTGGGGGGAATCATCAACTACGGGGTTGGGCGAAGAGTTAGAGAAAGAGTGTCATCTATGGGTGGTGACCTGCCAACTCCCAGGGAAGGTGAGTGTCAATCATTACTGTCTAAAACTGTCAGAGGGAGGAATCTATTTGAGGAGAAGGCAAAAAAAATCCCCAGATACATAAAACCAAGCTGGAGAAGGCCCACACTCACAATTGCCTGGATGGAACAGGTTTGTAGAAAAAGCCTAAGGGCACAATGATGACGGCTGTTCACAATTTACTGTCCCTGGATCCAGTCTGAATTAGGCGCCATGTCAGGCCCAGAGATTTACAGTTTATAACAACACAGTCCCCTTCTACATGCTTTGTTGAGGGGCCAATCCACGAAACCCTCCTTACAAATAAGATGCCATTATACCCAGAGATGGAAAAGTTAGAATACCGGTTCAGCCAGTTGCACTCTTTATTTTTAAGCTGAAAAGACGATTCTTTCCTCGGCAAGGGAAGGAACAGCACTCCAGTTAAGATTGCCACATAAGGGCAGCAGTCAGTGGTTATATTCAAGCAAGGTTGGATGCGGGAGAGGCGAGGCTGTGAAGTGAATTCTTGAAGGCACAGACTAGGTACAGAGCTAATAGGCCCTCCTTGCCCTCCTTGGACTTGCTGACCTTCGCCACCAAACTCACATCTTGGAGTTTCGAAATTTCTCACCCCCTGTAAAGACGGGGCCTGACTGCTGGCAGTAAATGGTGTGGCAACTGGCTGTAAAGGCCTAGGGTCAACGGCACAGCCTAAACCTTTAGGTCTGACACAGTTAATAGTAGTTGGCTTCGCAGGGGTCAGAGCGGGGACAAGTTGTGCCAAGAAGACATTCAATTTGGCTGTTAGATCCAACATGGGATCCTCTAAGGAACACATTCTATTCACCAAGGGGGCAATACATGCAGGCACAGTAGATTTGGCCTTCTCCAGGGAACATTCCAAATCAAAATTCGGTGCCTCACCATTCCCCCAAATAGCATTGGAAGATGTCAACTCTGGTTGCGGCGAAAAAGATGCAACCAAATTGCGAGGTCTGTCAGACCTATATCTCGTCGCTGGCCCATGGCCAATCCCTTGTTTTATTTTCGTTTTCTTTTTGGTAGAGGGACCACAAACACTAGTGTTCAAAGGGATGGAATTGTTTGGCATGCTACTAGATGACAGCAAGGGGGCTTGGTCAGTGTCCACAATGGAGAGTCGGCCACCACAGTTAGAAGAACTCAATAAAGGATTGGCCAGCCCCACTCCAGGATCTAGGGACAAGCGTCTCTCAGCCAAGTCAATTTCCCTTGAGATTATACAAACAGCATAAGCTAACAAGCATTTGCAATGCAATAGGTCTTGCATTCACACGAGTTTGAGCTATTGCCACTGTAAATGACAATGGCTTTTATTTATGTTTGGTGTTTTAAAACATAAATAAAAGGCATTGTCATTTACAATACTAATAGCTTAAACTCTCGCAAATGCGATGACCTATTGCATTACAATAAAGGGCCTTCTCGACCGCTTGTTAGATTGTAAAATATCAGAGGAAGAGACCGGCCTGAGACATCTTCAAAGTAGTGATAAATAGTGCAGTGAAGAAGATGTGTAAGTGTTGTAAATTACACAGACACAAAGTGTGAAGTGAAAGTTACATATGATCCGAGCTATAAACACTAACAAAGCGCTCCAACACCTTTCGCACTGTGATTACACGGCTCAGGAGGAAGAGCGGGAGGGGGGGCTATTTCCTGCCCTCTCCGTGATTTGAGTGTGCAGTGTGGCAATGCATAATGTTATTGTTATCTTTGGCCTAATAAACGCTCCAACTGAAGTAGGGCCCTGGCTTCACCTCCTGGTGCAGGTCGGGCTGTGCTTTATGGCACGCATGGAAGGAGGGAGGGATGGTCTCGGCTGCAGCTCCGGCCTCGTACAGTGCCCCTGCTATTACTAGTGAGCAAGAGGCGCTGAGATGGTGGTGGTGGTATTGGTGGTGGTATTGGTGGTGGTGGTATTGGTGGTGGTATTGGTGGTTGTGGTGGTGGTATTGGTGGTGGTGGTACTGGTAGTGGTAGTGGTACTGGTAGTGGTGGTGGTTGTGGTGGTGCTAGTACTGGTGGTACTGGTGGTGATGGTACTGGTACTGGTGGTACTGGTGGTACTGGCACTGGTGGTAGTGGTACTGTTGGTACTGGTACTGGTGGTACTGGTACTGGTGGTATTGGTGGTGGTAGTGGTGGTATTGGTGGTGGTACTGGTAGTATTGGTGGTGGTACTGGTGGTATTGCTGGTACTGGTGGTATTGGTGGTGGTGGTATTGGTGGTGGTACTGGTGGTACTGGTACTGGTGTACTGGTGGTGGTACTGGTAGTGGTGGTACTGGTGGTGGTGGTGGTACTGGTGGTACTGGTGGTGGTGGTGGTACTGGTTTTGGTGGTACTGGTGGTGGTGGTGGTACTGGTACTGGTGGTGGTACTGGTACTGGTGGTGGTACTGGTGGAGGAACTGGTGGTGGTACTGGTGGTGGTAGTACTGGTGGTGGTGGTACTGCTGGCGGTACTGCTGGTGGTAGTACTGCTGGTGGTAGTACTGGTGGTGGTGGTACTGGTGCTGGTGGTACTGGTGGTGGTACTGGTGGTAGTACTGGTGGTGGTACTGGTGGTGGTGGTACTGGTGGTGATGGTGGTGGTACTGGTGGTGGTACTGGTGGTGGTACTGGTCGTGGTGGTGGTACTGGTGGTACTGATGGTGGTGGTGGTACTGGTGGTGGGACTGGTGGTGGTACTGGTGGTAGTACTGGTGGTGGTTGTACTGGTGGTGGTACTGGTGGTGGTGGTACTGGTGGTGGTACTGGTGGTACTGGCACTGGTGGTACTGGTGGTGGTGGTGGTACTGATGGTACTGATAGTGGTGGTACTGGTGGTGGTGGTACTGGTGGTGGTACTGAGGGTGGTGGTGGTGCTGGTGGTGGTGGTAATGGTGGTGGTGGTGGTACTGGTGGTACTGGTACTGGTGGTGGTGGTGGTGGTACTGGTGGTTCTGGTACTGTTGGGACTGGTGGTACTGGTGGTGGTGGAACTGGTGGTGGTGGTACTGGTGGTAATGGTGGTGGTACTGGTGGTGCTGGTACTGGTGGTGGTGGTGGCACTGGTGGTAGTGGTGTGCTATTGTGTGCATGTGTGTGTGTCTAAATGCGTGCAAGTGTGTTTCTCTGTATGTGTCTGTGCGCGCGTGTTTGCACCATTGTGCGTGCGTATGTGTGTGTTGAGCTAAAAAACGGTTTCCAATCTCAATGTGCGAGAAACGACTGGCTGCAGTGAACCCTGAGGCTTTCACATTTAGAGCAGAAAGGCTGACTCACTGGGAGCATATTTTAACAAAGTATTCGAAGGCCAGTCCAGTTTGCAAAAAGGCAGCCTGTTATGGATCTAAGGCTGAATGCGGATATGTTTTCTAAAATGTTCCGCAGAGTGCGAGGGAACATCATTTCCATGACGCTGTTTTCAGGTTGGAAAACTGAAGCATCCAAACAGCTCATGTCTTGTCAGCACATCACCATTTATCTTTGGTAAACAGAAGCGATTCATTTTCTCTTAAGCCTCCAACTTGGAGTCACCCGGTGCGCCTTCAACTATGAGATTTATTTTCTTAACATTTCCGAATGTATTTATCCATATTTATTTTTTGGCCATTTTATGCGTATTTATCCATATTTATGTTGTGTTTTGTTTATAAATGAAGTTGTAAAACTGTACATTTCCATATTTATTTAACCGATAAACGCGCCTCATACTTTGATGTTTGTGGTGGTTTAGGTATTTAAGCTGCCAAACAGGATTCGAATCCGGGCAAATCTCGGGCTCAAATTGCGCATTGCTTAATTACCACCCATGCTGAGGTCTGTCACTTTGGTGTGCACGGTTGGCACACAGTTCAGAGGTCTGCACCTCGGAATGGGCATAACACACAAATGTCGTGTGTTGCCATTTCTTGCTTTTCCCGTGTGCTGCCACTTCTCATTTTCACATTGTGAGGCCAGGACTGGCTTTCCCTGTGTGGTACCTACTTGTAGAGGCTTTCCCTGTGCCCTGTCATCGATAGCTTTTGCCGTGTGGTTCCGGCCCTGTGTGTGGTGATGTTTATTGCCGTCCCGTGAGGTGCCAGTTCCCGCCTTGACATGATGCCAGTGGTAGCTATATCTCAGCGTGGTGCACATGGCTGCTGTCCCCGTGTGCTGCCTGTGGTTCCGTCCCCGTGTGCTGCCAGTGGTTCTGTCCCCGTGTGGTGCCAGTGGTTCTCTCCCTGTGTGGTTCCAGTTCTCACCTTCTTGTGTTATGCCAGTGGTTCTGTCACCGTGTGGTGCCAGTGGTTGCTGTCCCCCGTGGTGCCAGTGGTTGCTGAACCACCGTGGTACCAGAGATAACTTTCTCGTGTGATGCCAGTGGTAGCTGCCCGCGTGCACTCTACTCAATGCAACATAAATACACTCCACATAATACCACTCAGTGCCACATAATTATATGCCACATAATTACACTGCACTCAATGCAACATGCACTCCACATAATACCAACCAGTGCCACATAATTACACGCCACATAATTACACTCTACTAAATGCAACATAAATACATTCCACATAATACCACTCCGTGCCACATAAATACACGCCACATAATTACACTCTACTCAATGCAACATAAATACACTCCACATAATACCACTCAGTGCCACATAATTATATGCTACATAATTATACTGCACTCAATGCAACATACACTCCCAAAAATACCACTCAGTGCCACATAATTACACGCCATATATTACACTCTACTGAATGCAACATACACTCCACATAATACCACTCAGTGCCACATAATTACACTCTACTCAATGCAACATAAATACACTCCACATAATACCACTCAGTGCCACATAATAACACGCCACATAATTACACTCTACTCAATGCAATATAAATACACTCCACATAATACCACTCAGTACCACATAATTACACACCATGTAATTACACTCTACTCAATGCAACATAAATACACTCCACATAATACCACTCAGTACCACATAATCACACGTCACAATTACACTCTATTCAATGCAACATAAATACACTCCACATAATACCACTCAGTGCCACATAATTACACACCACATAATTACTCTACTCAATGCAACAAAAATACACTCCACATAATGCCACTCAGTACCACATAATTACACGTCACATAATTACACTCTATTCAATGCAACATAAATACACTCCACATAATAACACTGTGCCACATAATTACACGCCACATAATTACACTCTACTCAATGCAACATAAATACACTCCACATAATACCACTCAGTGTGACATAGTTACACGCCACATAATTACACTCTACTCAATGCAACATAAATACACTCCATATAATACCACTCAGTGCCACATAATTACACGCCACGTATTTACACTCTACTCAATGCAACATAAATACACTCAACATAATACCACTCAATACCACATAATTACATGTCACATAATTACACTCTATTCAATGCAACATAAATACAGTCCACATAATACCACTGTGCCACATAATTACACGCCACATCATTACACTCTACTCAATGCAACATAAACACACTCCACAAAATACCACTCAGTACGACATAGATACATGCCACATAATTACACTCTACTCAATGCAGCATAAATACACTCTACATACCACTCAGTACCACATAATTACACGCAACATATTTACACTCTACTCAACGCAACATAAATACACTCCACATAATACCACTCAGTGCCACATAATTACACGCAACATAATTACACTCTACTCAATGCAACATAAATACACTCCACATAATACCACTCAGTGCCACATAATTACCCGCCACATAATTGCACTCTACTCAATGCAACATAAATACACTCCCCATAAATGCACTCTATGCCACTTACCACCAATCAACATAAATGCACTCCACACCATGACACAATTTCACTAAGCATAATTTCACTCAACACCACAGTTCCAGGCCACACAATTCAACTCCACACATTTCCAATACACACCACATAATTACACACCAAACAACATATTTCAACTCCACTACTCCACAATCCACAACGTACCTCCAATCCACACCATATAGTGGCACCACCAGAGCACCAAACATCACTCACCACCACCATTTTGCATCAGCGCATCACGTCAGTCTGCCTTTGGAATCTGGCATCTGTTGATTCTCCCCTAGTGTCCGTACGCTGCTCGTGTTCTAATTAAATTACTGTTTTACAACCTCCACTCCCCCATTATTTATGTCCCGCTCCCCCATAACAAAAAAAATTATAACAAACAAGCATGACAAGAGACAGGAAGAAGTTGCCAGCAGTGCAAGTACAAAAAAACTAGAAGACATTTTTTATGTTAAAATCTTTTTTTAATCAGGTTGTTCAGTTGTATATAATGTCGTCTTGGTTTGTATAAAGGTAACAAAAATTATTAACACTTTTTGTTATAACTTTTCAACATGATGCACAGCAGCCACAATGCTCTACAACATAGCCAAAAGTTCTGGCTAAACACATAAGGTCCCAAAGGCGAGACCTATTGGCTATGCCAATGCTTGTTTCAATTACTCCCAGCCAGGCAGCAGCAATGGCCAGAATAAATGTTGTGCTTAGGCTCCCAGTGCTAAAAGGCCAGTCTCAGAATACCTTTATCAGAAATGAATACAGTGTAATATCTCCTTTTAACTGCCTTTAACTTCTCCATTACACTTGCATCTTCTTTGCCAAAGAGTGAGCTTTTAAATACTAGCTACTGCCTAGCTTATTTTCCCCAAGAACTGTTGGTGTCTCAAATGCACTAATTAGGTGGCTCATTAGTCCTCAAAATCATGTGATGTTTTCTCCATAACCACAAGTGCTCTCCATGTGTAAATCAACCTACACTGCTAATCTTCTGTCTCAGTCAACAATTGTGTTGCATTAATAATTAAATATCAGGGAGAAAATGCATCCTATCCTGCTTGAGCACATGGCGGCCGAATGATAAAATACTCTGCGTGTCTGGGGTTCTCTACTGTGCAATAACCATTGCAAATAAGGCAGACGTTTCAGCCTTTTCTGCAATTAAAACAATGAAGCGTATTCTTCAAATGGACACCTTCTATTTCTTGTGACACATGTTCTCCTAAAGGAATTCTGAAGATGCAGCATTTATGCTCTCTCACGCTCGACTTCCTTAATATATTTCAACATGAAACTAACTTATTTTATGTGGAAAGAAAACGCTAGAAAATAACTGCATTCTTTTCAGACTGTTAGTAAAAGTTAATAAACCTGCATATTAAAAAGTGGAAGTTGCCATTTTGTTGTTACGGGTCAGAGGCACTTTCTATTGAAAATTGACCTTTTGATTGGCTTATAACTTTTGACCCCTTAGACAGATTTGGATTTAATTTAGAAATCACTTGGCATAGCCAGCCAATGTCCAGCAAGGTAATTTTTGTACAGTTCCATGTGGGGGAAAATAGTTAGAAATGGGGGGGGAAGTGTGTATCCTTATTGAAGAAGTCCACGCAGGATGTAGGGTAGAAAGGTTGATTCATTCATAGGAATTGGAGCTCAGCACCAAGAACCCAGACAAAGCAACTCCCATCATCAGCCACCAGTATAAACTGCTACACTGGAGCTTCCAAGAGACTAACATTCCAGTGTGCTAGGCAACCAATGGAACTGAAAATTGCAACATAAAAAATACATACTGAAATAGAGCAAGCATAAGGATATAACACACCTTCCCCCTTCAAATAAAAACAAAAAAACACCCAAACAAAGAGAATTAACAAGAAAAATGGAGGAAAACATTGCAAAGATAAAAATACAGCACAGGAGAATGCAAAAATAATTAAATTACATAGTCTTCAAGATATTTAGGCTTAAACTTTTGTCTAACACGTGAGAGCTCCGGGAGGTCAGCACATGCAGCTCCTGAAGCCTTCTTGGACAAAACAGGCGATTCCTTAAACAAATTAGAATTCATATTACTTTCCTGTACCTTCACCTGCTCTGGCAAAGCGGGAGATTCTTCAAGTAAACTGGAATTTTCGCAACCATCCAGCACACTCACCTGCGAAAATTCTTCAATAACACTGGGAGACTCCTCTTGCAAACTGCATTCCTGATTGCTTGTCTGCGCTTCCACCTGCTCGGACTCCACAGATACACCCACATCAAAGGGAAAATCCACCCTTGCCTTCACACCAACTGAAGGACTCAAGTTTTGATAGGACTCAGTAGCTTTGACATGACCGTCTTTAATTCTTGCTACGTTCCTTTTGCTCCACCACTTCCCACCAATAACCTTCACTGCATGCTTGCTAACTTTGACAATCTTAGTCTCAGGATAAAACTTAGAACCACCCTTCTTAAACGGTCTCCTAATACGGACACGTTCTCCCACAATAATAAATTTCCTCTTTAACTCGCTTAGCATCATCATACCTAACTTTGGATTTGGCTTGGCTCTCTTTGACACGTAGTCTCAGTTGATCAGAATCGGGAGTACAGTCATGAATGCCAGAGTTGGCAATGACCTATTCGGGGGACAACTCGTTGAAAGACTGTATACCCCTCAACAAAGCAAAGGGTGTTACACCAGTAGTGGAATGAGGAGTATTATTGCAGGACCAAATTCTTTCACTGACCGCATACTGCACCTGTAACCCAGAAGAAACAGAAAGTTGTATGGAGTCCTTCAAAATGTGGTTTACCCTCTCCACCAAACCATTACCTTGGGGACTATAGAGAGCAGTGGTGAGATTCTTGACTCCAAAATTAGTTAGAAAACTTCTCATGTTATTTGAACCAAATTGAACCCCATTATTTGAGACCAGAAATGCAGGAATACCTTCTGATTTAAACAACTGTCTTAAAAAATCGATCACATTGTCAGTATTGGGTTCTCTCAAGAACTTAAATGAGACCCACTAGGAAAAGTAGTCTACCACAGTCAAAATTTACCTGTAACCACCATTCAATCCACCTATGGGGCCAACAAAATCTAACCCTAGCTTTTCCCAAGGTCTCTGAGGAAGACTGACAGGACACAAAGGAGAGTTATGGGTACGAAGAGACTTCTCCGCATGTCCGCACTCTCTACAGCTGCTCAAAATGGTCTTGACCAAATTATCCATTCCAGGCCACCAGTAATATAGACGTAACCTCTTCTTGGTTCCAGTAATTCCTACATGCCTCTTGTGAGCCAACGCAATCAATGTATTCCTTAAACCAGCAGGGGGAATAAGTGATGAGCCTCTCAAGAGAAAAACCCTTTCCACACTCAACTCATCCTTGACTTTAAAGTATGAAATGAACTCATCCCCTATCTGACCTTCTCTGGGCCACCCACTACTGATGAACTTCTTGAGCACTACCTGACATTTATCAGATGCAGATACCTGTTCCCACTCTTGACGAGAAATAACAACTTTGGCTAAAACAAACCCATCAAGAAACCCACAACAACCTCCTTGTCTTCTACAAGCACCTCATCACAACTAGAATTTGAAGGGCACCTAGACAGAAAATCTGCTTTGAAATTTGTTCCTCCTGGAATGTGTCTCATGGTGAAACTGTACTCATACAGTTTGGAAAATAGACGTATCAACATAGGACTGGCATTTTTTAACCCTTTGTCATTCCAAATGAAAACTAAGGGTTTATGGTCTGTAACCACAACAAACTCTCTCCCCCACAGATACGAGAAAAGTCAAACTCGACAAAATTCATGATTGGTAGGGTGTAAGCAGGCGAACACAGCCCAGCGCAAGGTCCACAGCAAAGGCAAATGTTCATCCAAAGGCGCAAGTGAAATGCGAAGATAAGGTCAAACTCGATAAAATTCCCAGTTTATTGGGTAGAAGCAGGCAAACACGATAAAGTTCCCAGTGTATCGGGTAGAAGCAGGCAACCACGTCCTAATGCAAAGTGCACAGCAAAAGTAAAATGTTCATCAAAAGGCATGCAGGCAGCGTAGGTCACGCTCAAACTTTGTAGAGAAGAGCCAAATCCAAGTATTTGTATCTGTCAGGTAGATGAAGTGAAGAGTTCCTAAGGAAATGGCTGAGGATTGTAGAGTGTGGGAGGAAGCTGAAGTTTGTAGGGTCCTGGAAGTGGGCTGAAGAACCAAAAGGTAGTTCAGCTGAAACGCGTAGAAATGGGTTCGCAGGTGCTGAGATCGGCACCAAGGACCCAGACAAAGCAACTCCCATCATCAGCCACCAGTATAAACTGCTACACTGGAGCTTCCAAGAGGCTAACATTTCAGTGTGCTAGGCAACCAATGGAACTGAAAAATGCAACATAGAAATACATACTGAAATAGAGCAAGCATAAGGATATAACAAAAAACTTGGCATAAAAGATCAACTTTAATCAGAATGTGTGCTTTTGTTGGTTTGGTGTATATCTGAGTAGTTTTTGACATATAAGTATCTTAAAAACTTGCATGGCGGGATTTAACAGGTTAACACTTGTGTACATCTTTAATCTTTTAATCAGGGAGGATTCGCGGATCTGATTCGTGGATATCTGTGAATCGAAAAAATAAAAAACAATGGGATCTAATTAGACAAAAGAGTTTTTTTCCTGTCATCCATCACGGCTCTACAGATCCGAAGTTGGAACCATGGATCTGGGTGTTCTGATTGCCAGGCCACAAGCGAAAAACTTCTATTGTGGCTGCCATTTCAGGATACAGGGTACCATACTGCGTCCAGAAAAAAAGTAAAACGCCCTTAGAAGGAGGCACTCTGAGCACTCCCTATCCTCTTAACCTTAATGAGGGATCCCTCAAGAGGCCATGCAACCTGGGATCTATTATAGGTTTGGGGTAGCACAAATCCTGAAAAGGACATGCAAACAGGCAAAGGTTCATGCCTGAGCAAGCTTCAGCTCACGCATCACCACCCAGGGTTTTGCAGTCATGGATTTGGTACCATCAACCCATGGAAGGAGAAGAACGGGTCAGAGAAGCTTGCCCTGTTATTTGCGGTGCACAGGCATGACAATGTCTGGAATTCGTGGTACGAGGCTAGAATCTGCAAATCCCCCCTCCCCAAAAAAGAAAAATAACAGGGTGTGGCCAAAGCCCAAGATCTGTGGGCCACCACTGTATGCAGCAGGTATTGACCACAAACAGTGGGTTGGGTGCATGGCCTGCCCTAGCCCAGGCCCAGTGACCAACCCTCCCTTCTCACTGTGCACAGTCAAAGGCAGTGCACAGTGGGAACTGTCCTCACATGGCTGCTTTCACATGGGACCTGCTCTCTGCCCAGGCCCTGCAGCTAAAACCAGGTGCCTGTTGGCTGCTTGCTTCAGGTTGGGTATGCAGCCATCCCGTGTTACTCACAGCCTAGGACAGTGGGAGCTGAAAATTAAGTACATCCTAAAAACATGAAATTCATTACAAATAACAGTTAAAAACTGGTTATATTCCTGCTCCAAACAGGCAAAAACAAACAAATAGAAGCTACCTTTACTGTATCGATTATATCGGGATTCTCCTTCAGATAGATTCACAAGATGCAACTACCTACATTGGTCCTGTACTTAGAACAACCTATACGATGGAGCCTACACTTACTTTCTGGAGAGTTTCTAGTCATAATGCTCATGCGTTTACTTGTACTTGGAATGATGTCTATTTCAGCTACTTTCACTACACACTCGTAGTTTTTCTACAGTAGTTGTAAACAATAGTACGGACAAATTGTTTCAAAAGCATCATCTAAAATACCTCATTTGGTGAGCAACTGGCAATATTTAGAATCAAGCAAATCATTTTTGGACAGCTGATGCATTCATGTGAACTGATCAATGTAGTTTGGTTGGTTAATGCCTCCTTCATTTCAAAATAAATATCCCTGTTAATTACCATCGTCCTATTTCTTTGCAATAGTATGCTTCAGCAACCCCTTTTGACTGCATTCATCTTCCTTGTGGTGTCATTTCCAAATTTATGCACTCACCCAAAAAAAACTGATGTTTCAGTCTGAAATATTATTAACCAAATGTGTCAATTTGCAACTACTGTTTCATTTCAAAGTGTAAAATGTGACCCACCTTTTTGTTCATCACAGACATTTCAAATATAGGCTTCTCCATATTTTAGGTTAGGTGCCCTCATCATTTACAACCATCCTGGTGGATCATTGACAGCACACATATAAAGCATGTGGAGTTGCGAGCAAGATAAGCCTCCAGCTACTTGAATACTTACAACATAGTTGCCAGAAATTGGTATTATACCTCTGCATGGGGCCCTGTGGCAGGGAGTCCAAGCTAAAGTAGTTCACACACTTCAAAAGTCGGGGGGGTAGCTACAAGGGGAGAGGTGTTTGGGGTGTTACAGCCCCTAATAAATGCATTTTCTATTAGGCAATTGGATTCAGGGACTCTCAGTAACGTATGGTGGTGTCAGTGTCAGATTTCAGCTGGGATTTGAAGCACTGGAGACACAGAATATTGTCTCGCAGAATCTTTTAATTATTTATTTAAATTCTCTCTAGATCCACACACACGCACACGCACACGCACACACACACACACACACATTCAAAAATAAAGGGAATAATTAACGCATTGTGGGCCTTCTGTGCAAAGAATTGATTCAGAAAATGTGGTTGCAAATTGTGCACCTACTTTTTGTGAATTGATTCTGATTTTTTGAACTGACCTATGTACTATTAGGACAAATCACAAAATCACCATTTACTATGTTGCAATTTGGTCTCATCAGTATTCATGTGGTAGATCACAAACTGAGACTCACTTCAATTAAATACCCTTACAGGGATGGAGATTACATCTGTGATTGCATTTAAATGAAGTACATTTTTATGCAGCCTGTTTCCTTAAAGGAAATTGGTCTGCTATTGTACTTTTATTCATCCTCTCACTATTACTGCACATACTCAGCGTATCTTCAAGGGACTTCCCAGGGCTCCCTTGCTACATGGAGTGCTTGTGCATCACAGGGAAGGTAATACTTGTATTACTATGGTGCCCAGGGAGGACAAACGTCACTGCTTCTACCATAGACTGAGAGCTTCTTGGGGATTCCATCCACCATTCTGTGCATGCATGGAGGGCCAATGGAGACCCCCGAGTCCCCACTGGGCGCTACCACTAACTGACATATAAGCACTCTATACAAGGGCTCACCTACTCAATATGCCCCGCCAAGACAACACAGTTCTTATCTGCCCTTGAAGTATCATCACAAAAAAATAAAGGAGAAAACCAGGAAAAGTAGAAGTGACAGTGCAATTGGTCTAAATTAGTTACCAGCTACTATCTTTAAACAAGACCCTCAGTAATGGAAGGAATGTTTTTCCACCCTTTTTTATTTCTGTCTAGCCTCAGAAAACATCCTGGAGTTTTGGCGTGGGTCAGTACTCCATCCAATTTATAAAAAAGGATCCTACTCAAGCCCAGCCAGTTATTGTCGGATTGCAAAATATTTTGCCAGCTTATTGGTCATGGGTCTGGAGGAACGGACCAATAAAGAAAAACTAAAACCACTAGACCAGGGGGCTCCAACCTTTTCTGTAACAAGAGCTACTTATGTTCAATGAAAGTCATCCAGAGCTACTAATACTAGTGATGTAAAAGTGAACACCCCATCCAAGAGGGTCAGTAGTGATCACATTGGTGTACTAGGCAGGGTGACCAGCAGGAATGTAAAAAAGGCTTTGACAATTTAAACTGAAATATTACATGGGTAGTACATACAAACCATAGCTGCATTTCCCCTGGCACCATGGTATAAATATGAGTGATAAATCTCTCCAACTCAAATAATAGCTTTAAGCACATTTTGAAAATTCAACTATTTTTCTACAGACATCAGATTATGAGTTGTGAAAAAACACACATTTTTGTCTTGAGTACATGCTTTTTAATTTTGGTATACATATTATATTTAAATTAACTCAATTCGATCGAGCAAACTAACACCCCCCAAGCACCGGCCTACCACCAATAACCTCAATACAATGTGGTCATGATGTTGTCCTCCTTAATTTAAGTGGGACAGGTTTACAGAGGCTACTAAACACTCTGAACTCATACTGCAGTGAAAATGAGATGGCTATCAACTTTGGCTAAACAAACATAGTGGTCTTTGATAAAAAGGTGACCAAAAAAAGGAAATTGACATTTAGGGGAGACGCCAATCTTGAAAAACAACCAATATAAATATCTGGGAGTCTGGCTGCAAGATCGGGCGGGTCATTGCTTGCATCTCAATGGGTTAAAACCAAAGATTACGTCTTTAATAGCTTTCTTTCAGCAGCTATGATGCAAAACTTTTATTCCATCATTTATTCTGCTACTGAAAGTCATAAAGGCAAAGTTCATACCTGCAACTCGATTTGGCACATAAGATTTTCCAGACGTTTGGACCCTTCCTTAACATCTCACAATACAAAGTATACCATCTTTTATTTCTCCTTCTTTACAATGGGTCACAAGCTCTTTACAATGGGTCACAAGCCCAGATTCGTCCGGAATTTGATTAGGTGGAACAAGACTTGGCTCAGAAAACTTCACTCCAGTGGTGTAGCTATCGGGGGGTATGGGGGTGGGGGGCGGTCTGCCCCGGGCGGCACGAGTTTTGGGAGCGGCATCCCCCCGCTCTTACCTGCCATCTTGGGACGGCAATAGCACCCCCCATTGCTCCTTAATACGTTTGCCGCAGGGCAGCAAGCAGAGAAAACTCTTACCAGCACCCCCGCTCTTCACTGCGGCCACCATGGGCCAGCAAATGAAGGGACCACCACAGGCGGCCACTGCTTCACTCCTCAAATATATGTTTTTCTTAAGGCAAGAAGGATCAGAAACGCTAAGATCCTAAATCCAGGAGACACAATTTACCCAGTCTGCAAACACAAATGCCTGGGCCATATCTCTAGCTGTGGCACTTAAATGTTAAACTTCTATGGGAACAGGCCCAATAGTCCAATGTTTTAAAAAAAACTTTCAACAAACTAGTAAAATGGATTTTCGCTGACTAGTGACAAACAAAAATGTAGCAATAGAATCCACGCCTGGTTGACAATTGCCTCCTATAAATGGTTATCACCACAGAGAAACATTTAAAGGGGTTGCACGATGGTACAACGCAGGTAAAGACATCGTATGCCTTTACCACGCATTTTTTACCATGCATGTTTTTACCACGAACATGCTTTTACAACGCATGCCTTTACCACGCATTGTTTTTATTTATAAAAACAATGTATTTGTGGGGGGAGACCCCCCACACCCCTAACTTACCTTAAATCCGTGGTAAAGGCATGCGTTGTAAAGGCATGCACGTGGTAAAAATATGCGTGCTTAAAAATGTGTGGTAAAGGCACAACGGGGTAAAAACCTCGTTGTAAAGGCTGTTTCCCATTTAAAGGTTATTACAAATCAAGGCTTCTAGATTTCAGCTGTGGACTAATTTCCTCGCATGATTGCTTTATAAATGATCAGACAGGCCTTCAGGAATCATCAGGTTGTGTCAAGGCAAAATAAAAGCATAACTCACCTATTATGCACCTACACTTTCCTGCTCGATGAACGTAAACTTCTTCTTCGGAGCTTCTTCAGTTATTATGGCATTAGAACTTGCCTGCTAGCGATAATCTTTTTGCATGCGAGGAGAACTCGCACATGTGACTACACGTTTTGTCAAATGTATGAATTAAGGAGACAGGCTGCTGACTGCCAAACTTTTCAACAGTGAATCCCCAGTCACAAAAAAAGGAAATTGCACATGGGAAAAGGCTGACAGTGGCATTCATTTCTATGCCACTTGGCAAGAGAATATACATCAATCACGAGGACAATCTTATAAGAACAATATGATACCACTCTGTCCTAACACAGGTAAATGTTTTGGATAGTTTTAAGAGGGAGCATATTTTGGCTACACAATTTCATAGGATTGGCATGCAGTTCTGCTCTCGTTGTATATCCCTAACATCTCTTATTTGTATAATCATGTCTGTAGTAGCTGCAATAATTGTTGGTTGGGAGCAGGTTGTCAACAATTGCAAATTTTAAAGCCGCTTGCATTAGTTTTGAGGGTAATCTTTGATATGATCAGTAAGCTCCCCTGATCCCCACTGCATGCTACTAACAACTTATAGCATACTAATTCAAAGTGCAAAAATATAACCTTCTTTTATTGTGTAGTATATTTGTTAATGCATCCAAAAGTCCATTGCTTTAAACTAGTTTGGCTTAATATAGCAAAGCTATTCTTTTTAAAGTTTGGTGATTTACAAAACCTTTACAGGATGAATTTCTTTTATTGCATGTAAAACAAGTGTGGCTTTAATGATCTGAAATACAAATCTTCTTCTTCTTAGCTATCTGTGAACTGGATGGGAGGGTACCGCTATCCTTCCACTCTGCCAGCTGATGTAAAAATCAGGGAGCTATTACCGCCACCTGATTCACAGGGGTTTTGCAGGCCAATGGCAGCGGATGAGGCAGGGATCGCACCATCTACCTGTCGCTATCTCTCCCTCTTCCTTGCTAATGGTAGCTGGGTGGGGGTTGGCAGTACTTTGTTGAGGGAGGTTAATGCCACTATGTACCAACTTTGAAAATGGCAGATGTTCTAATTTATCAATCACTTTTGTACAGCACACAGATGCCTCAAAGCTTGGAGAGATTTGAATGTCTTCCAAAAATGTTATTTATTATTCAAAATATCATTTTTCCTGCCAGTGATACCCCCCCAAAATCCCTCAACCGTCTACTCTTCTCATGCTCCTTAAACATGGTCACCCCCTGCTTGTCGTGTCTTGTTATGTTTCCTACAACTTGGTGACTGGTGGGAAATCTAAGGCTCCCCCAATTGTATTGACCAACATACGCCCCTGTCCAGAGTCCATGACTTTAGTGAACCCTAGTAAAGCTTTAATAGGTCACTCTGATTTGCATTTTTCTTTTCACTGACTTTTTAAAATATAATTATTTGGATAACTTTTTGGGCATTTTGGATTTAATGCCCAAGTACATAGGCCATTGACAGCTTGGCAGATACGGGGCATTTACTGGAAAGCAGATGATGTCCCACCACCAAATTTGCAGTTTGCTCTCTCATTTAGAGGTGGCAAAGTGCAAGATCTCTACCAGCCGGGCCCCTGTAGCATCTACTGTTGGAAGCCTTTGACCTACAGCTCACCTGCCAAAAGGGTGTCAGTCAATGTGTATCAGTCCTATTTAGGGCGGCCCTACTGACATATGTTTTTTATGTTTGGGACAGTCTTGGAAAGCTTGACAGTACCAAACAAAAAACTACAGCACATCTCTCTATGTGCAGGCACAAAATACATACTTTAGGGGCTTGGTATTGAAAAATGAAAGATTTTGTAGAGTGGATAACTCAAACAAGCTGCTTGCAGTGCAGCGACGCAGCGATCCCCGACAGGCTGGTGCATTGCCCTAAATCAAGCGTTCAGTACTCTATCTCAGGAGCGGAGGACCTAAGGTTCTGTTGACTGGCGGGTCAGCGGTTCGTCCACCAGACTTCAAAAGGCCAATATCTTGTAACTTAAATTGTAACTATACCTTGCTGTGAATCACCAAACATGTTGCCTTTTCCGTAGCCCGACTTTGGGCTCCACTAATGTCTGATGTTTCATACGATTCTATATAAAA
Source organism: Calotriton arnoldi (assembly GCA_963921515.1). NCBI lineage: Eukaryota > Metazoa > Chordata > Amphibia > Caudata > Salamandridae > Calotriton > Calotriton arnoldi. The sequence continues at coordinate 2,100,279 of CAWUFW010002346.1, forward strand.
TAATAAACGTATTTTGTGTGCCCAGCACACTGTTAACTAGTGAGGGCTATACCAGGACAGGGCTAAATGTAGTCATAAGAGCTTCTGGAAACGGATCTGATTTCTCTCCAACTGCCATATTTGTGCAGTTGAATTGGCTGGAGGAAAGCACAGCTGTAACTTTAGGGCCTTTTCTCAGAAACGCATCGGCACATATGAGGTCAAGGAGTTCAGGACAGCCACGGCCTGTCCGGGTCACACTCCCTCATCTTTAGCCCAAAAAGAAGAGTATATGACAGGCTGAGCAAAGATCAGCCAGACAGACATTTTACTTGTTCAGGTGAGTCAGCCAGGAGCTAGACATGCGCTAAATGTGCAGGCTTCTTGCTGCCTGAGCTGACTTTTGCCAAGCTGAAGATGTCACAACTTCGGTGAGGGGTGACCTCTTCAGCCTGGCAAAGCACCTCGAGGCCCTCCCTCCTCAGACTTGGGTGCTCTCGTTCTAAGCCCTGAAGTGCCCAGATCCGAGCATCAATCATTGACACCTCATCCCCATACCACTCTCTGACAATTGAGGAACTGCTGCCGTCCCTCTAAGGTCAACCAATGAGGCAAAGCAGCAGTCCCAACCTTCCTGGGACTTCCGAGGCAGAACTGCGCAGCTCAGTGTGATTTTGTTTTTTTTAAAAGTTTAGTACATGCATGTGTGTGTATGTTTGTGTGTGTGTGTGTGTGAATGCATGGGTGAGAGTCAGTCTTTATGTGTGCATTTGTGTCCCTTCTGCCCCTCGCTGTTAAAAGTGCCAGCCGCCTATGGTTCAAGAGTGTATAGCCACAGTTGCCAGGGCAATAGAGAGGATGCTCCATAGTGGAATTTATCTGTAAAATTTTGGAACATCCACAAATATACTTGTTCGTGGGAATTCACATACTTTTCCATGTCCCATTCATACCCAAGACAGTCAGAGATTTATTCCCATTATGGATAGGATGGGGAAAGAGTATGGAATACCATCAAAATTGCAGGGTGAGTTGGTAAAGGGTTACTCCATAGGGAAAATATATGGTCCATGGAGTGTAGCAAAAAGGTTCAAACTGGTATTGTAGAAATGCGATGTATTTCACATGCCTAAATGTAAGCTACGTTTATTTACACATGTGGAAATGCCGGCCTATAGTCACACTTGGAAATTCACAAATGTTTTTCAGCATTAATCCTGGGAACCTGGCACTGTCGCAGTTTCAGTGTTGTATTCTTGGAAACTTTTTGTGAACTCCGCAAACATCAGGCATTTACCGCAAACATGAAAAGAAACGTAGAGGAATACTTTCAGGCATCGTATGAATGCGACTGTTTTTAGATTAGATGCTTAAATATATAAATTCAGGTTTGATACCCGCTTTCATTATATGACTGTATATTTGACCTACTCTCTACCTGGTAAATAGTAAAATAAGTCCACTCATTTATATCTTGGACAAAGCATATTTCTCAACACCTGGAAGCAGAAGACACATGCTGGGATATTGTTCAGTATTCACTTTGGTCCTAGTAACAAAGGTATTTTGGAGCACACAAAGTAGTACTCCTTGAGTGCTCTTTTACATACTCTTACATACGTTTGTGAATTAACTCCAAAACATGTATATTGAGAATATCCAAGGTCAATTCACAGTTCAAATAGTACAAACAGGAAGGATTGTGCAATTTTTGCACTTTTACTAATGGGGAGTTTAAACGTTTCGGGGTAGATTAACAAACACATGTAAAGACCATAAAACTAAAAGAAAACACCTATGGTAGGACGTCCTGTGCTCATAAATGCTTTTGTGAGCAGACCTTTATTGTCAAAATCATAGAGAAACATTAATTACCGTTTCATTCTCAAAAAGGTTAAGCAAATGTGAAATTAATTGAAATGTAGTCTTGCAAGTATATGGCAAAGCACAAATATATGTGAAGCAGAGATGTATGCAGAGTGTGGGTTTCTCGCTTAGCGGTCTTAAGGCCTCATTTTCTCATTGTTACTAACCACCTGCTTAAGCACATAGGAGAAATGTGCAACTTTAGGGAAGTGTATTCATGGAATATGACCGGTTTAGAAAAGTATTTTATCTGATCAAGATTCACACCTAACCTTATTCAACACCACATAGTTGTAAAAGAATTTTTTTGACATCTTTGTTATTCCCTAGTCCTGAATTTCCAATGACTAGAGAAAAAGCCAAGAATGTTTTTGTTGTATGGAATCTTTTAAGCAGGTTTCACTCTGAGTCAACATGGTCATTTGCTACCAATTTGCCAACCACAATTTCCCCATTACTGATAAATGTGATATCTAGTCTTTCATCCAGTAGTTTGCAGGAGGTACATTTAAAAATGAATTAAGCAAAATATAAAGCAAAAACATTTTTAGAAATTTAGAAAGTTGTTGCATTTATAGTATGGATATTAATGCTAAAATAAGGAGCCCATGCATAGTACATGTGTATGTCCCCTATATCTACATGAGATGAGATATCACTATCCCAGTGTTACCTTGTGGCGGAATATACAAACGGGGCCTGTATATTTTACAACATTGTGTACTTAAAGTATGTCATCTAAAACGCAGATTCCTATTTGATCAACTGGCTAACTATACTTGAAGAATGTGACATTTGTGTATGAAGAATGGTCTAATTATTGCATCCAAAATTAGGTCATCATGCCAATAGAGTCCTCACTTTGAGGCTTACTGTTAATATTTAAACATTTTAGAATTTGATCAAGGAACACAATTATCAAAACAGATTAGAGCAAATATAAGCAGCGGAAGACCCCCCCCCCTTCTAGGGCCTTTGAAATATTTACAGAACAAAGCATCAAATTCTATTGATGGTAGAAGCAATGCTAACTTTAGACACAGTGCCTTTTGATTTGACAGGGAAAACAAACCAAATTGAAAAACACTTCAAACTCTTTTAAAACAGAAACTGTGGGCCTCCCTTACCCTAATAAATACTGAAAGCTATGAGACCAGTTCTTAAAAATTCTATAAAATACAAGAAAAGTACCAGAATTAATGAAAACTGGGAAGTTGGACAAGCACAAATAACCATTCATTCAATGCACAATGTAATGACACTGGCATGAGTGCTAGTCATTCGAGGATGCAGGAAGATCCAATGTTGCATTGTGCATGTATTCATTTTTAGAGGCCTTTGATGTTTGTAATCAGGTTAATATTGGGACCCAAACTCTTAACTATAGTTGATCCACAGAGCCCAGTCCAGATGCTCTTCGAATTGCCCATTGATATTTGAGCTGTGAAAGGTTTAGTGAACATCTACAAAAAGGCCTAAAGGATATACTGTTGCTTTAGCATGAGTCAAGGATGTATACTCCTAAAATATCATTTTAACATCTTAATAAGTGATATTAAAAGATTATTTGCTCTTGGTGTCCACCACTTTCTCACATTTGGGAACAACTAAAATATATTTTTTTTCAATGTGTATAACATTATTATTCTTAATGGTTGGTAGGCCACACAGAGCTCTAGATATACTATCACTCAGTGTGAATTAGAATAAAATGGTAGTCAACCTTAACAAAAGTCAAATTCTCTCTTTTAATAAAGATTTTGGTCCATCAATGATAATAAGTTGATCTTGGCCACATAATGTAAATGTTTTGGATACTAATTTGATCAGAATTTATCATCACCACCACTTTGAAGAAGCAAGAATGCAGACAATACAACACCACCAACAGAACTACCTACATGGTTGCACTCAGACACTATCACCAGCAAATAAGAGACACCAAGAAAAAAGCACTATTGGACCGCATAGAAGGAAGCTCCAACAGCTGCAAGGAGATCTTCTCGATCGTCAAGGATTTTACCTCTGCCTCAGCCACAGTCAACGTCATCGCTGCCTCCTAACAATTCTACGACAACATAACCAAACATCTACAGCAACTTCGCACACCAACTCAGCCGCAGAGAACTCATCGCTAACCCAACCACCACCAACCAAGATGGTCACCTGACCGAATGGACAGCCCTCCCCAGACACTATTCAGCTGCAAATATGGGGACCATCCATTCAGGGGCCTCAAAGCACCCATGCCCCTACCCAATCTACATCCTGGGAACATCGCCAATCAGCACCACCCTGACCCACATTATCAAAACCTCCATCACATCTACCACTTTCTTGGATGAATATAAACTTTCTGAAATCAAAGCCCTCCTCAAGAAGCATACAGCCGTCCCAAATCATCTGCGGAACTTCTGACCCATCTTCCTGCTCACCTATCCAGCCAAGGTGATTGAGAAGGTCATCAACATGCAACTCACAACCAACCTCGAACTTCACAATCTTCTAGACAACACTCAGTCAGGATTCAGAAAGAACCACAGCACCAAAACAGCAGTCATCGCGGCCACCAATGGATTTAGAATCATCCTGAACTGAGGAGAACAGCGGCTCTCATCCTGCTTGACTTCTCCGCGGCCTTCGACACTGTCTCCCACATTTCCCTCTTATGATTGGCATACAAGGATCCGCTCTCAAATGGGTCTGTTCCTTCCTCACGGGAAGGACCCAAGGGTCAGGCTGCCACCCTTCACATCAGACACCAAGAAACCGATATGCGGTGTCCCACAGGGATCGTCCCTCAGCCACACCTTTTTCAACATATACATGACATCACTCACCATCATCATCCGATCACAAGACATCACCATCATCTCCTATGTCAATGACACCTAACTCATCCTATCCCTGATGGTTAAGGCAACCACCACCAGAACTAACTTCACCAGCTGCATAACTATGGTAGCAGACTAGATGCGAACCAAATGCCTGATGCTCATCTCTGACAAGCCGGAAGTACTGGTCTTCAGCAACAAGACCTCCCCGTGAAACTCCACCTGGTGGACGTCAGAGTTAGGACCCACACCCAAAGACCACGCAATAATTCTAGGAATCATCCTAGATGACAATCTTAAAACGATTGCGCAAGTCAACGAAGAGTGCACCTCCTGCACATGCTGCGAAAGATCTTCAAATGGTTGCCTCAGAACACCAGACGGACCTTCATGCAACCGATCATCACGGGCAGGCTGGACTAGGGCAAAACTCTCTCCAAACAACACCTACACAGACTTGAGAACAGCCAGAACACCATCGCAAGACTCATACTCAACCACCTACGCCACACGCCCATCACACCACACTTCAGGAAGCTTCATTGGCACCCCATTCACAAGCACATCTAATTCAAACTTTTCATGCACTCACACAAAGTACTACAAAACACAGGACCAGAATACCTGAACAGCCACATGCACTTTCACCAACCCACCAGACACCTACTCTCTGCCTCACTCTCACTATCACCCACTCCCCGCATCTGCAAAAGCAAAGCTGGAGATCGCTCATTCGCCTACATTGCACCGAAGACATGGAACGACCTCCTTCAACATATCGTAGCCTCTCCTCACTTCTTGAGTTCTACAAGAAGCTGAAGACCTGGATCTTCGTAAGAAGCACTTTGGGGGTCACACACCTACAAACCTGCCCAAATGCCTGGATACCCTCTCGAGTGATCAGTGTGCTATAAACATCAACATAACATAAAAAAAAATGTTGGCCTCATGCAACTTAATAATAAATACGAACTTCAATAGAGGCCATCTGTCAAAAGGGCGCTTTAGATTACTTTAATCAGGTGCTTTATAATCTTTTCACTAACTCAGAATTTGTGCTCTCTCTTCCCACCATCAAAAATTGGATGACTAGATAGTGGAAGAAAGGACAGAATCAGTACTTAATTTGTAAAAGAATAAATGCAGGTGCCCACAAGTTTTGCTAAGAGGGCCTAGTCCATGAACACTGAATATTTGCATGCCGAATAGCAAGGCTGTGTAGTCGTGTTTCTACCTTATATCTCTTTAATCCACCACCAGGCCCTGCTGGACCTTTATCTCACTCTTGCAGGATCCTGTTTTTCCCTTGGTCACTGTTTTTTTATCTTTCTCTTCCTTCTTCTTTCCTCTTTGTGTGTTTTCCACTCTCTTGCTCTGGGTCAAAGACTGGTGAGGAAAAATAAGTGGCACTCCCCAAAAATGAGTACCAATGGGCCCCACCTGCAAGGTACCAGCTCAAATTAAGCACTGGAGACATTAAATTGTGGCCACGGTTTTATGAACTATCCTCATTGCTCCCATACAAATGCTTAATTTGTAGGTAGTGAGAACCAGTACCATAATCATAGCCCTGTTGGTCAAAACCCAATTATTTGAGACACCCTCATGAGCATCACTGAATTTGCCAGTGAGGTGTGTTTCCCAGTGAGGAGGATTAATTGCCTGGGGAGCAGACAGGTTTGGCTGTTTACATGAAAGAAGATTATCTCAATATTGTGACTCTGAAAAGTACGACAGACCTTAGAGGCATTGCTCAATGCAAAATGATGGAGAGTGGCTGCACAACGCTAGTTGATGGGGGATTACAATACTGACTCTTCTGTTTGCTGCACAATATTTTTGCCAGGGCCAGACTGAGAACCAAAATCAGCTCTTGCAAACATGTTCAAACCAGCCCCACCCTCTAGGAATCCATGATGAAAATGGGGCCATGGCAACATGAATGGGCAATGGAAACCCATCCTACATGGATGCAGCTCCCAAGCCTGTATGCCAGTGGCAAATGCCTTAGCATCATAAATAGCCATTAGGTTGTGAATGTTGGCCAGGCAGAGGTTCCCGCACAAACGCTAGCTGTCGTTGAGACCTTCAACTCAAAAGCGATGGCTGGGATTATGTTTTTGATGCTTGAAAATGCCCTTTACTCCCTGGTCTAAGTGTAGCACAATAGTCTGAACTCGCTCTAAAACGGCCTTAAAAATAGTTCTAAAATATTTCAAGGGTCACTGGTGGACAAGAACACTGTGTTAGTGGACCTGTTCATGGAAGTCGCAAGTGATCTCCTGTCTCCAGATTTCCAATATGCATGTCCCAGAGCATTCCCCTGGTCCCATCCCCACCTTGTCTGTGGGCTTCCGCAAGGACATCCGCCTCTGAGTGTGCCCATTTAAGTAGTGTGCAAAGCCAGCACAACATTTTGGGGAGTGCCTGTGACTTCCAGGACATGGCAATCTGGCGTTTGAATAGTACAAATACCGGGTCCACAATTCAGTGTAGGTATTTATTTCCCTTGACACTGGGGCGTACACTCAACAAGTAGGATTCAGGCGTAACCAGGACCACTACAATCACTAGCGATGAGGTAATGCCCGCAATAGCTGCCCAGGTCCGTGCTAGCACCAGGGCCAGACTGGCTGTTGCTGGCATCGGGTGTTTGCTGGGGAGGCTGGAAGCGTGGGGGATGGTTTTGGAGTGGTAGCGGCTGGTTTTGTTACTGGGGGCATGGTTTGCAGCGATTCTGCAATATCAGCCCCCAGTAACAAAAGCATCAGTGTTGGGGACCAGTTTTGTTAAGCAGCAGTGCTTCACGTTTGCCCCAATCTCCCCCTTCCCCGGGGGGTGCGGGCCGGTCCGACAAAAATTTCCAGGGCTGCTTTGGATTCTCAGTCCAGCCCTGGCCAAGACAAGGCACTCCCACACCATGAGAATGAAGCCTGCATCCAGCAGTCCACACTAGTGGCATACCAATGAGCAGCAGGGAACATGTGTGCGCTACATCGTGGTGCAAGGTATGTCTGGTGTACATAATTAAACTGTGTGAAACAGAGACACGTGTTACGAGATGTCCCACAAGCCTGCTACTGAGCTTGATCTCATTGCTTGTCTGTTAGAGGTGTTTTCAAATCGGGCACCCAGAGCTCGCGCTCCTGAGAGCCCAGTTGGCAACGTTAAGTTAGTAAAGCTGTCTGAAGGGCCATTATGAGTCTGCATGCACCACTGTGAGCTAGGGTTGTGTGTAGTGGGATGGTTAAGGGCTGCTTGGCTCATCCTTGTCCCCAGTGTGCAGCAACTGCAAGGTCTATCGCATTGTACACCAGGAAGTGAACTGCCAGAAATGCCTCAGCAGTCCCTAAGGTCCTGAAAGGATAGAAACTTTCCCTCCCTGAATAGGTCCCTCACACTCACTACTCATGCCAGCCCTGTATCTCACGGTTTTGGAGGACCCCCTGGAGCACTACCTTTTGCAAGAGTGGAGCATGGGGAGTATAGTGGCAGGGTCACCTTGCTGCTTTTCTACCTCCACCAGCAGTGATGTGCAACCTGATCTGATGCGTCACATGAGGGGCTGATGTCCTAGCGAGGAGAGCCAGATGTACATAGGTGTGCCAACTAGCAAGCCTCGCACTGTTGCACGCTCCGAGCAGGGGGCCATCCTCAGCGATCGCACCGACCACTGCAACTGGGGCGCCACATAATGAAACTCATAGTTAGGGGCACGTGGCCCCCCTTCTGCATGGGCTTATGGAGCCAAACAAGCGCTACACCATGCTTGCCTGTTCCCCAAATGAGTTCCACCAGCATCTTATTAAGATCTGCAAAAAAGCAGGTGGGAAGCTTGAGGGGCAGGGCTGCAAAACAAGTATAGAAGGCTCAGGTGAATGAGTATCTTGGATATCACCACCCTACCCACAGGTGAGAGAGGCATTGACGTCCAGAACGGTAAGATCTCCCGGATGGATTTCAAAGCCCTGTCCAAATTTCCTTCACAGATCTGCGGCAGAGTGAAAAACCTGTATGCCCAAATACTTAATTGTGTTGAACTGTCATTTGAGCCTAGAAAGGCGTAGTCTCCCCCTGTCCTGTTCTGGGATCGGGTTAACGGGAAACAAGCAAGACTTGGACCAACTCACTATAAGGCCCAGTATTGCCCAAATTCCTCAAGTAGGACCATCAGGTCAGGGAGTGAGGCCTCAACATCGTGCAAGTAGACAATGTAAGGAGACCACATGGTTGAGACCATGTGCCACTATTTCCATGCTCTCAAACATAATTTACAGGCCAGAGGTTACATGGCTCAAGCGAAGATCATTGGCGATAAATAGCCCCCCTGCTGAGTGCCCCGTTGTATGTCAAGACCATCAGATATCAACTGCCCCATCTTGACCCATGCCATCAGTTGTCCGTATAGCGCACGTAGCCACCTCAGATATCCTGGGCCAAAGTGCGACATTTCTAAAGTCGCAAATAGGTATCCCCACCCCACAGTGTCAAAGGCCTTCTCAATATCGAGCAAGACTGCCACTGGAGCCCCTGAACTGGCTGGGGGGTCCCCCAGAAGCCCAAGAAGGCAATGGATGTTCAGGAAGGTGTTGCGGCTCAGGATGTATCCATTCTAGTCTATATGTACTAGGGTTCCAACAATGGGCAGCAGCCGGTTTGCAGAACCTTCCCTAGGATTTAGTAATCAAGGTTCTAGAGCGATAACGGTTGATAGCACCATATGTCCAGAGGATTCCGGCCCGGTTTGGAGAGTACCACTATGAAGGCCTCCTGGAGGGAGCCCAGGAGGCGGCCTATCTCCCACACTTCATTATACGCCTCGAGCAGTCTAGGAGACAGCGAGGCACTGAAGGTAGCATAATATTCTATATGGAGCCCGTCTGTGTCCCGGGCCTTTGCGAGGGCAATCTGCGCTCTCACCAGGTAGATCACTTCAACCTGTAGGGGAGCATTGAGCTCCGACCATTGTACTGGATCTAATTGGGGGAGAGGGAGCCCATGGAAAAAGTCCTCTAGTTCAGCTATGGAACAAGTGCAACCTCCACATACAGGGTCTGGTAGTAGGTGACAAAGGCGTCATTTATGTCCACCTGAGCATTAACAGTATGCCCCCCATACAGTCTTAAGGATTCATTCAGAGCATGTGAACGACTGTCTTGGACCAACCACGCCAGCAGATGTCCGGCTCCATCTCTCTCACCAAGTAAGCGGGTCAGGTAGTGCTTATAATCCAGCTTCCCCAGCAGCTTCAAGATCCTGGTGTTCTCCTTTTCACTGATGCAGCCGGTCAGCCTCTGCAGTGCTTACCGGCAGCTTCTTTTTGAGCTGCCATAGCTCCCCCACCTTAGACATAAGCTCTCGCCTCAACGTCTGTCGAACCCCCCCCAAACCATGGCAATACAGTTAGCCCTCACAACCCCTTTGTGGGCATTCCATTCGACCTCCTTTAAGGAAGTGGATCCCGTGTTCAAGACAAAGTATTGCATAATGTGTCACCAATGGGTCGCGAAAGTGGACATCCCAGTGTGCCTCCATCTGTAATCGCCATGTGGGAATACAAGGATGAGGTCTCCCCTTCTTCAGCATCAGCATGAGTGGGCAGTGCTCAGACAGAGTCCGTACCCGGTATTCAGTTTGGAGAATCATAGGGCTGATCACCACACAGCATAGGAAAAGACCTAGCCTGGTATGCAGGTTATGCAGGTGTAGCCCTAGACCTCTGTTCAGGTTGCCACTTCCCCTGATCCCGGTAGCAGAGAAGACAACAACTGCTGTGCCACTACTGGGCACTGCACCAAAGGACCCTTCCCCTGCCACCACTGCTGCTTCTCTTGCAATGTCAGAACCCCCGCAGCCACAAACCTCCATCGCACACCCCTCCAAAAACCCCAGCTATGCGGCGCCCTACTCAACGTCAGATCCCTCTGTAAGCAAGCCATGGAGATCTGGGACACCGTAACCACCCTCGCTCCCGGTGTGACGTCCCTCACTGAAGCCTGGCTCACCTCCATGTCCGCACCCGACATCGCAGCCACTACACCCCCGGATACAAGATGATTCACCACAATCGCCCCAACAGACCCGGCATAGGCGTCGCCATTTTCCACAAAGACTCTTTCAACTGCTTCGCTCTGGACGATGACACCACACTGATCACGGAACATCTCAACTACCAGATCAAACCCAACACCAAAACCACCATCAGAGGAACCCTTGCTTACAGACCTCCAGGCCCCCGCACCAGTTTCTGCAACACTATCCCAGACTTCATCGCCTCACAAGCAATAGACTCTGACCACTACATATTCTTGGGAGACCTCAGCTTCCACCTTGAAGAACTCTTTGACTCCAACACCACCTCTCTTCTCAAAAACTTGAGCATCATCAGCCTCGCTCAACGGGTCACCACCCCTATGCACAGCGCAGGACACACCCTGGACCCCATTTTCTACTCCAACAACCACGCCAAGTTCTCCCACACCAATGAGCTAACCTGGAGAGACCACAGCATCATTCACTTTTCCATTGACGGCCCAAGAGAAACCCCCACAAGACACTCCGTTACTCCCCGAGCAAAGTCACCAAACCCATCTGGACCAGACCACCCCCCAGCAGACTAACTTGAACTCAACATCCTGAAATTCTCCAATAGGATCATCTCTACCATCTACAACATCGCCCCGCGGAAGAACACTCCTGGTGGAAGAACCACCAAGCAAGCCAGATGGTTCACCCCCGAACTTATGACCTTCAAATACCACTGCAAGAAGCTGGAAAGACTCTGGTGCTCCGACAGGACCCCCATAAATCGTAATGCCTTCAAGACCTCCCTCAACAGTTACCACCACCATGCTCAAGGAAACCAAAGAAGAAGCCCTCACCATCCGCCTAGAAGCTAGCACCAACCACACCAAAGAGCTGTACAACATCGTTTGAGAGTTTGCCTGTCTCTCCACCACTGAGAACACAATCCGCCCCTCGAAAGCTTTTTGCAGCATCCTAGCAGATTTCTTTCACCACAAGATCGCCAGCATTTACAGCAACTTTGACCCACAGCCCACCAACCTCTCCTATCCCCGTGGCTCTAGCAACTACTCCCTCCAGCTAATCACCGAATGGAAGCAACTCTCACCGGAAGACACCGTCTCCATCATGAACTCCATCCACTCTGGATCCCCCTCAGACCCCTGCCCACACCACATCTACAACCTAGGAAGCAAAGCCATTGGACACACTCTCACTGGACTCCTCAACTCCTCCATCACTACAGCCACCGCACCCAACCTGGAAGCACACCGAGGTCAAACCCCGCCTCAAGAAGCCCTCAGCCAACCCCAATGAACTCAAGAATTGCCAACCCATATCGTTTTTCCCCTTCCCCGTCAAAGTTTTGGAGAAGGCCGTCAACTGCCAGTTCACAAACTTTCTCAAGGAGGACAACCTGCTAAACCCCTTCCAGTTAGGTTTCCAACCAAACCACAGCACAGAGACCGCCCTGATCGCAGCCACCAACAACATCAGACATCTCCTTGACCAGGGCAGCTCGGCCACACTCATCCTCCTCGACCTCTCAGCAGCCTTCGATACAGTCTCCTAAAACACCCTCATCACCAGACTCCACCACATCGGCATTCAAGGCAAGGCTCTCGCCTGGATCACCTCATTCCACTCCAGACTAACTCACAATTTCCACCGTCCACCCTTTGCCTCCTCACCCAAAAACATTATCTGTGGCATTGCCCAGGGCTCCTCCCTCAGCCCAACCCGCTTCAACACCTACATGACTCCTCTGGCCAACATCTCCCGCACCCACGGACTCAACATTGTCTTCTATGCCGACAACATCCAGCTCGTCTTATCCTTCTCAGGAGACCCAGACACCATAAGACTCAACTTCCAAACCACCATGACCAGCATCGCCACCTGGATAAAAGCCAACTGCCTTAAACTCAACTCAGACAAGACGGAGGTCATCAACTTCGGAAACAAGCCCTCCCCCTGGGACGACACCCAGTGGCCCTTCACACTCGGCCCAGCACCCACCCCATCTGAACATGCCCGCAGTCTCGGAATCATCCTGGACGCCCACCTCACCATGAAACGACAGATCAACTCTGTCTCAGCCACCAGCTTCACACCCTCTGCATGCTCCACAAGATCTTCTGCTGGAGCCCCATATCAAACAGAAAGACAGTAACCCATGTCCTAATCTCCAGCCGACTCAAGTACGGCAAGGCTCTCTATGCCAGAACCACCAAAGAACTCCTTAACCGCCTACAAACTATCCAGAATTCAGCAGCAAGACTCATCCTCGACCTTCCCAGAAATTCCAGCATCAAGCCTCATCTAAGGGCCCCCCACTGGCCCTCTTCAAGATGCCTCTTCAAGCTTCTCACTCACGCCTACACAGCCCACCAGGAAACCTGACCCACCGACATCAACAACCGCCTGCCTTTCTACCTTCCCACCAAAGAGCTCCGCTCCTCCTCCCTCGCTTTAGACCAGGTCCCACACATCCGTAAGAGACAAAGTGGGGGATGCTCCTTCTCCTTCCTCACCACCAAGTCCTGGAACGACCTCCACCTACGCACGTTCCCCTCCCTTAGGGAATTCAGGAAGCAGCTGAAAACCTGGCTCTTCGACCCACACCTCTCTCCGACCGAGGATCGCTCAAGCCCAGCAGCACCTTGAGACCCCTGGGGTGACAATCCACGCTATACAGCCTCAATGATTGATGCACAGGGGAATAGAAGAAGAACTCACTGTCCTCAGGGTGATGTAGGCACCAGATGTCATATAATCTGCTGTTAGTCAGCCATTCCTGAAAATGATGCTTCCACCAGGGGTGTGAAAGAATGGTCATGAGCAATGTCTGTAACCAAATTAAAGTCACCCCCCCCAGATAGTGGGAGCATGCAGGTCGCAGGAGGGCCGGTGTGAGGCCATTCAAGAACACGGAGTGGCCAGCATTTGGATCATAAATAGCAAGTAAAGCAAGGGTCATACCATCCAAGTGACCCTCCACTGCAATGTTCTAGTCCTCCGGTTCCACCCTTTGCGCTACTGCCTCGAACGGGACCCCTGGTGCGATCCAGATCAGTACTCCGATCGCATTAGCTGATATTGTCGTCCCATACATCTGGCCCCTCCATTTTGCACGGAGTTTGTGCAATTATGTCGCCATCATGTGCATTTCCTGCATGAACGCTATGTGTGCTTGGCGTCGTTTAAGGTAGGAGTTAATACTGTGCCACTTGGTAGTGGTAGCCATGCCCCTCACATTTCATGTCACCATATTATATTGTGGCATCAGTGTACATGGGGGCACAGCCATGATATGTGTGTTTTGGTGTCAATCTCCCTCCCCTCCATCCAGGTATATGTCTGCACATTGGTGTCGGCGTCAGGCAGCTTAGTATATGTGCCTAACTCCTACACCATATAAACCGATTAAAGAACCACCTTCCCACCCACCCTGCCTGGGCACCGTGTGGTGTTCAGCCATTGTACAAACATCATAAATACAGCAAAAGCAAAGTACTAATTCTAATCTATTACAGTAAACTGGGTGCATGGCAGGCATTGCCCTATAGCTCCTGGGCTGCTGGGCCCTCTGTGACCCTTGAGGCCATTAGCCGCCACCTGTCTCCCTCAGTGCACTCTTCCTCCCCCCAGAAACCCTGTCCAAGACAGAGTCTGTCCAGCACTCCAACACGGACACAGGCCTTACCATACTGATGAGACAGAGTCCCTTGCAGCAGGTCATCTGCCAGGCGAGGTGTAAGCTCTAGTCCAGGGTGCTCCCTCTGCGGGAGTCCGCACTGCTGATCATGTCCGATCCGGTCATGGAAGCATGGTCTGACTGTAGCACTGCAAATGGGTTACGGTGCTGATGCAACAACTCCACCACTGCCTGCGCTCGCTCCCTGGCTGCCTGGTCAGTGAAAGGGTGATTTCACTACTTCTTGGAGAGACAACTGTCCGATCTCAGGTTCAGCCAAACTTCAGACGGTGGGGCTTCCATCAGTGGTGTTGCCAATCCCTCAGTGTGCAACCATGTCCAGGCTTTTTCAGGAGATGAGAAGAAGTGGGTATTCTCCCCCTCCATAACCTTAAGTCTTGCTGGGAAGAGGATTACATACTGCCGAGGTACGCAGCTGTTGTTGCTTGACCACTGAGTAGGTGTTGCAACACAGTGATAGTGGCACCCTCGAATTGCCTAGGACCCCAGTGGTGATGGACAGCTAAGCAGGTGATGCGCTCTTTTCATTGAGAAGAACTTAGGTACACAGCCAGCCAGCACAGTGGACACCAACCACTGTTCTAAGAAAAGTTCCACGCTGGGGCCCTTCACGTATTCCAGGAAGCACAGAAAGCGAACATTATTCCCCCGTGAGTGGCCCTCAGCGTCCTCCACCTTCCGTTGCAGGTCAGTAATGTCCTTACCCATCCCCCTGTTTTTGGCACTGTAGCTCCAGCACCGTGGGACATATCAAGGTCAGAGCAGATCCTGTGTCATTCACCCTCCATACCAGTTTCCAATTATCTACTCTGAGCAAGCCCACGTCCAGGGACACAGCATCAATCTTCAAAACCAGGGTGGTTTTTGTGTCTGGAATGACCTGCAGTATCTATTCAAACTGGCCTGAGTGTCTGTCTAGAGTGGCTTCCAGATGGCACAGAACACCATCACCTGGTGCTGGCCCTCTGTCCCTGGGTGCAGAACCCACTTTACCATCATTTCAGCTAGGAGCCCCATGGCTCCAGTACAGTTCCACACTGCACACTGTCATGATGCAGGTCCTCCTAGCCCCTACGATACACAGCATCCATTATTGCTGGTCAATCAAGCACCCTAGCACCTTCAAAGTACCTGAGCATCAACATCCAGTCCGGGCCGGTCTCAGCATCCCCTGGCCCTAAAGGAAGCAAAGGGAGAGTGCAGACCTCCATCCCCAGTTCTGCCCTGCCACTCAGTGCCTCTGCATTAGAACGGCAAGCGCCCCCAGGGGAGTCCGCGGTCCTCAGCTTTTCTTCGCCCCACCTCCAGATCCACGTGAGAACCCCTTTGAGAGAGCAATTCCACTGCGGGCCCCCATCTCCAGCACCTTATTTAGGGGTCTAGCCCCAGGGGCCAATATTCTCCAGAGGCTCCTTGTACCACAGCGTCCTCCCACTGTTGTCTTTAGCCTGCACACTTGAGGCCCATGTTATTAGGGCCCTTGTTGTTGACCTTAGGAAGGGGGAAGGGGTGAGGCCCTCCTCATTGAGGCGGTCGGGCCACCGGGGACCCTAGCATGATGCTGCCAGCGCTGGCAGATTTGTCGGAGCCAACCAAAGACTAGGCACCCACCCACACAGTGGCTTCTTAGATGCCTCTGATTCTTATCAAAATAATATTCGCGTCTGCATAACAATATGCTAAGCCAGGCTGTTTAGTAAGACCTTGGCTCGACAGCAGAGCTGCTGAGTAAATTGAAAAACTCTGGCAAAGCCAGCCGGTCTTTTTTTTAAAGTAACAGCGGTATTCGCAAATCCATGCCCTTCCAAAGCTGTAACCCCCACCTTCTTGAATCAGGCTGCAGTACCTTAGGTCATTACTACAGGCATGGATTGCCCATATTTAACAAGAACAGCACGTCAGGACAGGCAGAATATATACCCAGCTGGAGATGGATGTAGGTTGTTTTTTTTTTAGTTTTATACTGCGAACTAGACCCGAAGAAATCAGGTATCAGAGCGCTTTACATGAACACCAGTTTTGTTACGGGTGGACACATTCATTTTTGTTAGGCCCCGGGAGATTAAGTGATTTTCCCAGAATCACAGGATGTTGAGTGTGGATGCCGAGACTCAAACCCGGGTCCCCAGCTTTGAAGTCGACCACTCTAGCTTTAAGGTTACATCCTCTCCCAAGGTTAGGTGTGGTAGGTTAGGTAACAGAAGTGAGTTAGGTATGGTAGCTTAGGCATGTAGGTTGGTATCGTAGGTTATGTATGGTAGGCACATTATGGTAGGCAAGATATCTTAGTTACGGTAAGGTAGGTATGTATGATCATTATGGTAGGCAGAGGTGATAGATGGGTATTGTAGGCATGTTAAGTTAGGAATGGTAGGTAGGTAGGTAGGTAGGTAGGTAGGTAGGTAGGTAGGTAGGTAGGTACGGTCGGAAAGAAGATGCCAAAGCTAGGTATGGTAAGCATGATATGTTTGGTTCGGTTTGATAGGTGATGTTAGGTATGATACGTAGGTGTGGTTGGAAGGTATGGTAGAAATGGAAGGTATGGTAGGATAGTTATGGTAGGTATTGTAGGTTAAGTGTGGTTGGCAGGTGTTGTAAGTAGGTTTGGCAGCTTAGGTATGATGGGTACGTATAGTAGGTAAGTTACTTATTTAGGGTAAGTATGGTAGGTTAGATATTGTATTGTAGGGCATAGTAAAATATTAGCCCGATATTTCTTAGTTAATATTTTGCACTATTAATGCATTTTCTACACTTTCTACATTTTCTACACTTCTTGTTTACAAATCATAACCTTGTTAATTAGAAGCACAAACAGGCAGTGTCATCAACAAAAGCTTATAGATGAGCGGTTTGTTGTAAATTGCTTATGCTTGCTGCTTACAGTTTACAGCTTGAAATATAAAACATCCCAGTCCTGTAGGAGAAGAAGGAATTATGAATGCAATAGAAAGTAGGCTGTTGTTATTATTATTATTAGTAGTAGTAGCAGTAGTAGTAGTAGCAGTAGTACTAGTAGTAGTAGTAGTAACAGCAGCAGTAGTATAAACAGGGCTCAGAGAAGTGTGCTATGGAGATGAGGAGATGAAACTTTATCTGTAATGGTGAACTTAAAAGTCATACAAAGCAAAATATTGTGTAACAGCTAATAATACTAAGAATAAGAAAAGAATAGCTATTATTATTACCATCAATATGATTATTACTATCATTATTATTGTTGTTATATTTCTTGAGTTCTCATCATTATTTTTCTTGAGCACTCATTCACCTCATCATTGTGGTGCTACGTGCAGGGACAAATTAGTAAAAAGAAAGGCAGGCAAGAAATGTAGAGAATCTAAGAAAGGAAAAGTTGACATCACAGAAAAAGAATATAAAAAGGAAATAGTTCAGGAAAGCAGGTGAGGGCCATGTCATAAAATTCTAAGCTTGACGAGTGGTTTGCACTGTCCTCTTAAAGGCTCAGAAATTCCTAATAGATCGAATATTGAGGGGCTGCTTACTTCAGGTTTTGGTGTCATTCACCTGATATGATCTTCCTCCCACTCCCTAACTCCTAATAGGAGGATATTTATGCAGCAGTAAGTTGCTGGATCGGGGGTTCCTCCAGGGAGAATAGGTGGATAACAGATCTGTGAGAAATATGGGATCTGTCTTTGATCTTTCTCTTATGCACCAAGCAAGTTACTTTAAGATCAACACTCTTGCTTACTCTCAGCCCTCCTGGCCTCTCTCTGACTGCTGAAATGTGTTGGTAGCTTGTCATCTTTGTCACAATTTTTACTGCCATGTTTTGAAGTTGCTGAAGTTTTGCTGAGCTCTGCTGGTCACGCCCATATAGATGGCATTGCAATTGTCAATATGGGATAAGACCTTTGCCGCAAGGAGGTGGCCAAACTTTTCTTCCGGGAGGAAAGGGCGTACAACTGTGAGAAAAATACCAGTGTGTTTGCTGCATCTTAAAGAAAGCATGCCGACATACCTTTACTTTGTGGTTAAAAAAGCTGTAAATTTAGTATCAAGTTATCATGGCGGAAATTTTTTATAAATGAATGCTGAAAGGCCTCCAATGAAAATACATTGCCTTTATTTTATGATAGGCGTGGGCATCCACCAACAAGCTTTAAAGCCCTAAATCATCAATTAAAATGTGAATCTGACAGCAAAGTAAGTGCCTCAAAAAAGAGACTGGGCCTCACTGTCAAGCTACACCTCAAGTTGTATCTGCTGTTGAACAGTAGGTCTACTGGATCTCATCACCAAAATCTAATGGGAGCACAGTCAGGACAATGGAAGTATCCTTAAAATGGCAAAGCTTTGAGAAAGAACCCATCCAATTAACGGCAAACCATGAGAACACATTAAAGTCACTGGCTGAAGAGGGATGACCCAAAACCCATTCTTTCTCTGTCTTTTTTTACACTTCATTTTGATACACTGATGAGAAGAACAAAAACAACAGCTGTCTGTAGCGAGACCTGAAAAATTTGATGTGCATGACCCTATGTTTCCTTGAAAGTTGCTAAAGTGATGGCGTATTTAACAATTATATTGGTGCAATTGTAGTAATGGCGTTGCAGCGCGCGCAATGTAATTCGTTTTATTTATTTATTTATGTACATAACTCCGGTCGGCCGTATGCCGGAGTTTACTAGCCCTCACCCTGCCCCTTCCCCGCCCCACCGCCCCGCAGCACTCCCACTAGGAGCCGCGACTGATTGCAGCTTGTGGCTTAGTTGTCTTGAAGCCATCAGGATGGGCCATTGAGTGAAACATCTGTTGCTGGCTTTCGTTTCGACCTGAAATCCACATGTTCAAATCTAAGTAAGGGCAACTCAGTCTTTTATCCTTCCAAGGTCATTAACTTGAGCCCTACCTTTTATTTAGAGCAGCGTGAAGTGGGATAAAAAGAGAAGTTATTTAGGTTATTATTCTTGATAATTATTTCCTCTATACTGTAAATCCACACAGACCCGAGGATTGTAGACTGACCTTGGTCGTCAATTTGTCTTTGGAGATAGGGGATCATATTATATAAATTCAAACTGGGAAAAATGTGGGATTCCCTAAGTACAGTTGGTTGATACCCATGATGCTCACAATGTTAAAAACATACAAGGTGGGCTTCAATGTAGCCTTACATTTAATACATATGTAGCTGCTCTAGAAATAGCACATTACACTGTGACAGAGGGACTGGCTTACCCCAACTAATTGAAGGGGCCTATAGAGGCTTTGCAAGTTAACCATTGATGCACCCTCCCAAATGCTACTGAGGGTGCATGCTAAATACCTCCCACACTATTGGGACCTATAGTGCATACCTCTGGTGCTAATTGCTCCAAATGCGAAAATGGTCCAATTGTTATTGACAATGGCAATAGCCAAGCATTCTGAATCACAGAAGGTTCGTTAATGCTACTATTGCAAAATGAAATTGTACCCCTTATGGCGGCACTGAGAATTCTTTGTCTTGGGGCACAGATTCAGTAAAAAGGCAGCGTTTCTCTGGATGGTTAAACTATCTTGTCTCCCTACATCTACTTATTAGGAAAAACATGTATTTTTTCCATATTTGTTCTAAAAAAAGGAAGCAAAAGGTCTCCGAGTTTTTAATCCTCAACTTTAACAGAATTTGTTACCGTGCTTTAATAGTTTCTGTCTCCAAAGGAAACCAGCTCCTCATGGAACCTGTGCAGAAAATTGCTTGCTGCATACAAGCAGCTAGTTCTAGCTTAAATATCTTGGCCCAATTGGGCTAATTTTTATAGCGTTTTATCCTCTGTGCCCTTGGTGTGCTCCACCTGCCAAGGGCAAGCACCTTAGGCATCCTAGCTTCGTAAATGTTAATGAGGATGTCAGATGCATTTTATACATTATCAGCAGTTAGGCTTGAGAGGTATGGACCTACCCTTTTGTCGAGCCCTGGTGATCTCTTGAACTGGGGGTCTTCGTGGCAACAGCACCCCACAAACTTCCATGGGAGACCACTCTTCCTTCCTGCACTTCCCCAAACACTCAGGCCTTCAGCTACTTGTAAGGTGCCTATCTCTGCAAATGGAGCTTGTAGTACCCACTCCTTGGGCACCTACACACTCGACCAGTCCACAGGGTCATTTTTGTTAGCTTTAACTTACGGTATAAATTTACATATGAATCATAAATTGCGGCAAAAGTCACAGTTCTTATGCATACAAGTGAAAAACTGCAAAACTCGCAAAGTTTTCAATAGACACGTAGGGGCCAATTACGATGCCGGGCGGAATTGCTTCCGCCCGACGCCGTCTCATACACATGACCTACCAACCTCCGGTCGGCAGTCCCGACCACCTCATTAGGATGCGACCGAACACTGTTTGGTCGTATTCCAACAATTCCCTATAGGAGAATGCATTACGGCCATAAACCGTCCGTAGTGCATGCTCCCATAGGGAAATGAGAGGTGTTGTTCATCCCTGCACCTCAAGGTGCCTGCCATGGGGTGCAGGGATCAACAGTGGGGAACCATAGGTGCCACCTCGGCCCCCAACCGGAGGCCGCACACACAAGGGGGCCCTGCTGGGGGCCCCCAAACACTCTTTCCAACATGGTTTCCATGTCGGACAGGCTGGCATGGAAACCATGCTGGAAACCGTAAATCATAATCCCAAGGGCGGAAAGGCCCGCCCTTTGGGATTACGAGCCATTTCCGACTGGCCGACGGAGCCAGTCTGAAGCCAGCCGGAATGACCGGCCAGTTTCAATTCTGACTGGCTGATTCATAATCAGCCGATCAGAGTTCAAACCGACGGTGGCGGTCGGAAAGCCTCCGACCAAAGGTCAGAGGCTTTCCGGCCCCCGAATGTTGTGGAAACAAACTTTGCAACTTCACTCACCCCTAACATAGAGGCAGTAATAGATTTAAAATTTTACTTTCAACCTTGGGAAACATCCTTAACAACGACTCCGGAACAACGAGTTCCGGAGTCACGCAAGCCGAACAACGACTTGCACGTAAAACAGCTTAGCCTGAACCACGCATGTGGATGTTACTTTTTAGGGGGTGGGAGGGGTTCAGGGTAGATTTTAAGAGGTGGGGGGATTCGTGTTAGTTTTTTGGGGGTGGGGGGTTCGTATTAGTTTTTATGGGTTGGGGGAGGTTGCAATCATTTTTAGTGGTTGGGGGTTTTGTGATCGTTTTAGGGGTGGGAGAGGTTTGTGTAAGTATTTAGGGGGTGGGAGGGGTTGGAGTTAGTTTTAAGGGAGTGGGGGTTTGTATTCGTTTTTAGGGGGTGGGGGGTTCCTGATAGTTTTTAGGGGGTGGGGGCGTTCGAGTTAGATTTTAGGGGGTGGGAGGGGTTAGTTATTAGGAGGTTGGGGGGTTCCTGTAAGTTTTTAGGGGGTGGGAGGTGGGGTGGTACGGGGTAGATTTTAGGGAGTGGGAGGGGTTCGGAATAGATTTCAGGGGGTGGTTTACCATGCATTCCTTTATCATGAAAATTTGTGGTAAAAAAAATCGTTGTTGAGACGCGGTCGCAGTACAGACCACGTGGTTTAGGGAGTCGTTGTTGAGGAACTCATAGTTCCAACATACAACCTTATCTCATTTATGTTCTGGTTCTTGCAAGTATGTGCACGAAATGAGCATCTTTCTCTTTTCTTGATGGAAGATTGCAGATAGATGTTACTGCAGAACACTGCTTTGTTATGTCAATGCTGCATATCTGAGTGATGATACATTCCAATTTCATACTTAGTGAAGAAACAACCTTTCGACAGAAAAAAATGTACACCACAAATTATGTACATTACATATAGGCACATAGCACAACTATGAGCCTTTAGCCAGCCTATTGAATAGTAAATCTTCCCATGCATAGACCTCACATGTAAAGAGCTCAACTAGTCATAATAATTATGGGTGGACGGAATGTTCTGTTCTGCCCACAGAATTGGTGGAATTTTGGCCACTCCTCGTTACTCTTTAATGCGAGTTCTGGTAAAACTCCGTCAATCACAGCGTAGTGGAATTTTTCCCTTGCGAGGCTCCAGAATATGCGAGCTGGCAAGCCCGAGAGAGACTTACCGACCCCTAGCATGATTTTCTAACACGGGTGTTTGCCTGCATTCACTAGCTGTTGTGGTCAGAGGGCTGCTGTTCGAGGAGATTTGCTGCTGCTCAAGTAGATTTTCTACTCGAGCGGCAGTAAAATCATCTCGAATGGCCATGTGCTCTTATGCAACTAATGGTGCAATTTGCGCTTATTTTCAGCGCTGCTCGCTCTACCAGTGCTAAATTGCAGCACAAGCTGCATATTTTCTCCCCATTGGTGGCATTCTGTGGAATCTCACAGAGTTTTTCTGTAACTCCGCAGACTTTCGTGGAGTGAAACTCCATGAGTTCCACCCACCCCTAATAATAATATGCATGCCTGCTACCAAAGAAATTGCTGCTTCAGAGACATAACAGTCACCACCACTGCCAGAAGCTTGGGAAGGACAGACCAGACAAGAGAATAAAAACTCTTTGAGATGTCCAGAACACGTAGTTAAGCTAAGGAGCCATTGTCCAGGGTAAAGACTGGAAAATACACCTCAAGGGTCCGACCATTGATATTGGATATACATTTCTTCAGTAATGCTTCAGCCACAATCCACTTCTTTCTCACCCCCCTCTCCAACTGCTCACCCTTCACCTCCCATTACAACATTCTCTCGATCCTCACATTCCATATTCCAGGAAAATAACTATGTGGAAATACATGAGAACCCTTGAGATGTCCATAACAATTAGTTAGAGTAGGGAGCAATTGTCCAGGCTAAATATCTCACAAGTACCTCTCTGAAGGAGGCTCTGAAACATAAATGGCAAAGCACATGGCTTAAGCATGTATACAAGCTGGGAATGTATGTCCGGTGAGGAACGGAAGCTAAGTCATGCACCCCTCAATGCACTGGTAACATCACATGGTTGACCCTTTGTTGCCATCATAGCCTTTCAACTCACTCATATTTGATGCTAACTAACTAGCTAGGGGAAATGACTGGAACATACAGAAAAAGAATTTGGCTTAACGAGCCCTATTTACTTACTGTTCCTGCTGCTTGATTCAAACCCTATATACCAGGGCAGCAAGTACAGTGCTAGGGGTCCCAAAGTGCAAGCTAAGGGAAACCCCTGTTACCTGGGGTCACCCCTCTATGACGTCAAGGCTTATGAATGTATACAGCTAAATATGCATACAGCTTATCACTGTACACTAGCAAGGTTTGGACACACAAGAAAGGTCCAGCTTTGCATGTATAAGAGCTGAGTTTGTACACCACGGGAGGGCACAGTTATCAGTGCATAAGAACTCTATCTGTGCGCAGAGGCAGTGGCCCTGGAACTAAAGGTGCTGCTGCATCCTTATATAAACATGAAAGAGTTCAGGTGGAGAATGAGCAATAACGGACCATGCAACTGTTTTTTCGTGCCACTATGTTTTCTGACAAACTGCTGATAATTATTTAGCATGAAGATCGGAGTTTTATTTTGCTTTCTTTCATTAGAAACTGGGATAACTTTCTAATTTGAACCTAGCCAAATTTTACATGAGTCTGTGAAAGGAGAAAGCTACAGCAATTTAAAGGTTTTTCCAACACACACGTATATAAAACATGCGTTAGCTTTGCAAAAAAATCTTACAAATATTTCCAGATATCCCAAGAGCATGTCAAATACACATAATGAGAATTTGGCTCTTTGGGCCCAATTCACAATAGCCATTTTTATGTGCAAATGACACATACACTTAAAAGTGAGTTAACTTTCGAAGGGGAACTTAATTTCTGAAATTCACAGTGAATGTGCCCTGGTAACATCCAATAAGGCTGTAATATTGAGAAAATCTTCTCAGTGAGGGGCAGTATTGGTACTTCAGGCATGGATACCCTATTAGTTTGGGAACAAACATAAATCCATACATTTGTAGGTGCTCACAAATTTCCCCACATCTGTTAGACCTGTCAGCCTTAGGGTGGTCTTCCACCAAATGTTTTGCCTTCCTCCTCCATTTTTTGCTGATCTCGCTTTTGCTGGCCTTAGGACTCTGCACACTTCACCACTGCTAACCAGTGCTGAAGTGCATGTGTTCCTTCCTTAAAACATGGTAACATTGGCTCATCCCCAATTGGCATCTTTAATTTACTTATTAGTCCTCAGTAAAGAGGTACTACATGTAACCAGGGCATGTAAATTAAATGCTACTAGTGGGCCTGCGCACTGATTGTGCCACCCACTTAAGTTGCCCTTTAAACATGTCTCCGGCCTGCCATTGCACTCTGTGTGCAGTTTAACCTGCCATTTCGACCTGGCAAAATAATCCTTTTGCCAGGTCCAACCTGTTCTTTTGAATACATACAAGGCAACCCTATGGAAGGCCCTGGACAGCCCAGAGGACAGGGTGCAATGTATTAAAAAAATATTGGTTGTTTATGTTTTGAAAACTCAATAAACATAATTAAAAAAAATAGAACATGTGCTTTCAAGTTTTACATGTCCTGATAGTGAAAAACTCCTACATTTGTTTTTTACTATTGCAAGGCCTACCTCTCCCATAGGATAACATTGGAGCTACCTTACTACAGTTTAGACGTGTAATTTCAAAATGGGAACAGGAACCAGTTCATGTTTGGTGTCACTTAAATCCTAATTTGAAATCCTAACTTATGGTAAAGTCGGATTTTGAATGACCATTTTAAAAATGCTACATTTTTTTCCTACTTTAGCCATGCAATGCCTGTAGCCAGTCTCTAGTCACATGACTGGGTACAGCTGACAGTTGGGTCTTTATGTATTCCTCCTAAACAGCCACACAATAGGGAGCTTAGGTGTGCCTGGATGGCCCATAACTGGCAGGATGGGAGGGAGGAGCTGGGAATAGCCCCTCTTACACCTGAAAAGGCTGAGTCCTGTCTCCACACAAAAGGCTTCATACCACCTGTAGAAGGTCTGGAGCCAGGACAGGGAAGGCAGGATGCCTGGGGACTTTAAAGGGAACCCTCTAGAAGCTTCTCCCCCACTTCAAAGGTACAACTGGGTTTAAATACTGGACCTCAGACACCAACTCTTCAGGACCTGTAGACAATCTGCCAGGAAGAAGGGCTGCTGGATGATGAAGGACTGCCCTCTGCTGAACTGCACTGTGCTGGACTACTACCTTGCTGTGCTGCTGCTTTGCTGTGCTTATCTGCTGCCTGCTGCCCTCCTGCCTAGGTGACCTGCATCTCTTGAACCCAGAATCCAGAGTGACTCCAAGGGCTAGTTGGTTGGCCTTGTGATCTGAAGCCTCAGAGACATAACAGGCTTCCAACAACCTTGTACCTGCACCAGGACTTTTCCATCTGTGAGTCTACCCTGCCAAGTGGTGCTACCCCAGTCCTGGACCCTTGAAAGTGGGCTTAAATTGCTTGTCCAACCTCTGTGGACCTAGCAGAACCAACGCATCTCTGCTGCCGCATGGATTGGAACCAACATAAAGACTTGCATTGCCATCGCAGCCTACATCGCATTCAGAACTGCTTCAGCGCAATGCATCCTCAGTGCAGGCCCTCGCATCTCTCGCCGACAATAGCCTCGCCGATGACACAGGACCCCACATTGCAGCCTTGCATCTCCTTGGAACTGATGCATAGCCCCGCATGCAAAACGCAACCCCAACTCCAGACTTCGAATCGCAAGCCCTCGTCAATGGGATCTTTGACAACGGTGCAACAGGACTTCACCCATGCAGCCTCGCTGCATCTCAAAACCAATGCATCGCTTCAGCTGCGTGACACATCTTTGTTGTGGATTCTCGCAACGCTTCACAAACCAGGATTGCAGGTACTTCGATCAGCCGGCCTAACTGGGTCCCTGTAGCTGGCCTGCCCTCCATATCGGTCAGCCTGAACTTGTGACATTGTCCTGGTCTGGCGCAACCAGATACCCAGATGGTGCTTTTTGCCTTTTGGCACTATTTTTTACTTAAATCTTAAGAATATAATATTTCTGGTTCTTGGATTTTTGTCATTTGGTCTTGTTTTATGTATTAGAAATTACTCTATCTTTCTAACTCTGTTGTGGGCTCCTTTTGTGGTGCGTTTTTCACTGTGTTACTGTTTGAAGTGTTGCACAAATACTTTACACATTGCCTCTGAGTTAAGCCTGACTTCTTTGTGCCAAGCAACCCATGGGTTTAGCATAGGTTAATTTAGGGTTTGCTTGTGAGTTCACCCTGAGAAGAATTGTGGTTGCTGCTTGAGAAGAGATTCACCCCCCTCAACCAGTAACTCAATTTCTTACAACATCCCACTTTACCGTTGAAACTTTTAGAAATGTACTCCCATTTTTCACAGGAGCTATCCCATTTTTTGGGTGGAATAGGAAAGGAACACCCCTAACTTTGGTGAAGGTATTAGGAAATGTGTTTCTCCAAAAAGATTTTCATGACAGAGAGGCTTATAAATATAGATATATAGATGCAATTGCGCTAACGCAAAAAAAAATTGTATGCAGAATGCTACACTTTACACAGTTAACATGCAGAACTGTAATTGCATGTTCTTACTTTGGAATGCTTAAACCTTATACAGAAGAAATCCCGTAAGCCTTCAACAATCACAGGATTCCAGAAGTACTCTTGAATACTTTTTTAATTTGAAAAATGTGTAAATCTTCACCCAATGGAAGGAGTAAACCCACAAGGATAAATGCAGTCATTTTTAGGTCGAACGTGAGCCAGCGCGCAAGCGCTGCTCTGCGAAGAGCTGTGGTAGTTGAGTACGGAGGGAAGCTTCGCTCACTCCCCCGCCCTTATTTTTCATTGGCTTGTGTGTTTGTCCTTTGTAAATGCTGTCTTCTGATTCATTATGAGGCTGGTAGTCCCGCCTTAGTACAGCCATGTGGTCATTTGTAACCTCCCATGGCTACTGGCCCCTTTACTTAGTTGTTACACAGTACGTGTACTTTTTGTTGATTCGTTGGCCGCCGGGCACTAGCAGCCTGTGTTCCGGGTCCCTCCCTCCGCAGCACCGCCTGAAGCCCCCGGAGCCCGTCTCCCTCCCTACCTGCCCGGCCTGGCCCTTTCTCCTGGTCGCTGCTCACTTTGGGATCGGTCTGTCTCATATGTCGCTGCTCGCTGTTCATTAACAGAGCTAGGAGAAGGGGCGGGGCCATTCTACAACCTGGAGGCTTTACACACAGCACGTCGAGCCCGTCGCTCCTCTGACTGGAATAACACCCTCAAATGAAAGGATGTGCTTTGAGAGGTGAGCTGACAAGAGACAGCAAATGGGGCTCACCCTCTCTCCTCTCATAAAGCATCACGCTTCGTTTATAGCATCTGGGCCGCAGCATGTCGCCTTCGCGCGTTCCTATGTCAGTGCACCAATGATCTAGTTATTGCATGGTTGCTGCTGTATAGATACAATGATATTAGGGACCATTGCGTGCTCGTAAGACATGGCTCGTGTCACGGAGCTATAAAATGGTCAGAACTTGAATTAATGCCCTCTATTTGAACCATAGCAAAGGGACCACATTAATTTAAACTGCTGTAACAATTATAGCCTCGGTCGACATTCGAGGTCAGAGAACAAACAGCTCCGCCGCACACAATGTAGACATATTTGCCACATCTTCTATCCCTCGAAAGTCTGCTGCATCTATTCCATTATTACAATATTTCTGTTAAAATGAAATAAGATTTTAGGGGTTATTTCAAACAGGATCTAGTCTCAGAAAATATTTAAGGAAACACCAACGGAAATTCGAGTTGACCATTTGTAATTATTCCAATTAGGTCAAAGAGGTACAAACAAGGGGACTATGCTGGTTAGAAAGATACCAATACAACTAAACCCGATAGATGCAGTAACCATTCCCAGGGTTAACCAGGAACCATTTCGAATTTCTCCAAGTTTTCTTTCATAATTCCATAGACGGAGTTGACTTCACACTGTCAGTTGGAATTTCCCCCGGATACAATCTAACCCTTACACGTGAGGCGTCATTGGTGCTGCTCGCTTTCATGCCACCCATTTTTTTGTTATAAAACAGCGGATTACAGTCTAGCCTCAACATATTGTAAAAGGAAGCATTTATTTTCGTAATCGATTTTCAACTTACTACCTACGAGTAATGTACGTCTTTCTTTTGTAATGTGTTCTTTGGTTCCATTTCTATTGGCATTACTATTATTGTTATTTACGTTGTGTTATGCTATGACGTTATGCTGTCACCTCATTATGTTATAATTCACAAACTAGTGGACAGCACGCCCGGCGAAAGACATTAGGTTTTTACGGATAAATGCTGTCTACTCGTGGACTGTTTAATGCTTGGAAAGCGTTTGTGTATTTGAGCTCATTAATTCACATCAAGAATATACAGCTGTGCAGAATATAAATTGTACCTTATTATTGATTTTAGCCTTCTTGGACTATTGTATCAAACAGTGTAGTCGGATGAGATTTCGATACATTTTTAATAAGGAATGCCCCCACACTACCTGAAAACTTTTTGTCATTTGCATAAAACATGCACACGTTCCACTTTCCGGTAGTGTGTACTCGCCATGCATGAAGCCTCTTCACCTCTTATGGTTATAAATAGGACAATCGAGCGGAGAGGCTCGTGGTCAATATATGTGGCCTAATGTGGCACCGCGGGGCCAGTTAAGACAGGGACATGCAATTTTATCTCAATGGAAAGCTGATACTACAGGATACATTGCCAGCCTTCGCCTGTCATATCCAAAGCAGCGCATCATCTGCTGCATTGGAGCAGTGTAGTAATTACAGGCGTGGCTTGTTTTTATTTCTCTGACTCTTGCTTTGTCTACGAATGTAAATCATTTTGATCTTTCCTTTATATATGATTTAAATTTTTATGTTTTCATCTTGGCTATGCATTTGCTCACATTACGATGTACAATTAAACTGAGCTTTATTTGAGCCTGCTTAGTTTTTTTTACATTATATAACAGATCCACTGTAGTCCCTGTACATGTTACCCAGAATTACCCTGTGCTAAAAAAAAACCAACAAGGACTTCTTTCAAGTGACCTGTGGGTGCAACGGGTGTTTGCAGCCACTTTTTGTGCCCTGGGAACATTTGATGTCATAGAAAGTGCTGCAAAAACAGTTGTTCATCTCAGTCTTGTGGTATTGTTTCAGCTGGACTAAAATGTGTGGCAACGCCATTCCATGGAGGCATTCCCTCATTTGCATGGAAGTCTGGCCCCTGCACACAAGGGTACGCTTTTTTAATTGGACCCACGCCACATTGCAGAAGTGTGTGCAAGGCAAAAAAGTATACATCAGTACGCTGGTTTTGCCCCACAAATAAGGACACCCAGACAGAATCCACTGGGAAGATAAATAGGGATCACAGGAACCCCAAGTAATATCCCTGCAAGGGGTACAGATACATAACAAAAACAGCCGCTCGGGGTGGTGGTCCCTTTTCAAGTCTTTAAAATCTGGCCGGGTCAGCTAACAATCAAATATGGTGCTGCAGCTTCAAACAGCGACTCTGTCTTTCACTGATGTGCACTTCCAGGTGCAGGCAGGAACTGACAAAGTTTTACCTATGCTGGGAAGAGTGCATTATTTTATAATTGAGGACTTTTTCGTTGTCTGAGATGGGCACACACAAACCTGCACCATGGTGCAGATAGTGACAATGTGATGCATATCTACCATGGCCAGCATGTCTTTACACTGCGACTCTTTTGAAGGCTGTCAATGAAAGATTAAAAAAATCTCACAGGATCTCTATAATCGAGAATTGCCTACTGCAGTAAAGATTACAGACCTTGAAGCAGGGTCACCTGGATATGGTCCTGTTTTGACTAACGTATGGTGTAGCCATGCTTGTGTAAAACACAACAATAACATCTGAGCTTATTACATTTTATGTTAATCTATTTTGAGCTCAGTGGCAGACACTGAAAAGTAGTTTTGGCCCTTTTTTTCTGGAAGATGGAATGAAGTCAGTATTTGAAGTGCCTAAAAAGCAATATGTGAACTGATCCGGGTTGACGGGGGGCAGAGGGAGGGGGGGCAGAGGCGGGGGTGAGGTCAAACTGTAATTACTTAGTTGCTTTGTCATATCCAGGTTAATGCATATAAACTAATGCAAACACCTTCAAAAACATTAAATGCAGCTGTGAGACATTACTTAAGGGCACTTAAAGGGTGCTAAAAACAAACATCTTCATAAGTAACAAGCATTTCCATTACAACGCCAATAGCTCTAACTCTAAAAAAAAAAATGCGAGGCCTATTGCATTGCAAATGCTTGTTTAAGATGGAGCCCCTTATCTTAGCGTGTGGAGTCAAAGTTTTAGTATTTTCATTCAAAATGATAAAAAAATGAAAAACCCAAATATACTGCATTTTTTTGGACAGGAAAATTCAATGTATTATTGGCATACAATGCCAGTTAACATCCATCATACATATTAGCCCCTTGTGTAGGTGCTGTGCAATATGTGCAGAGACTCGACATCCTCACATAATACAATTTGCATGCATTGTGAATTTAGTTAAAAAATTACTGTTATTAAATATTTTCACAACATTAGTGACAAAGAAAATCTGTATCACAAAACACATTGTTGAGGTGTTCCATGCATCATTTTTCTTTGTAAAATGCTGCACTGGGAGGTAAAGGCTAGAGCAAATGTAATTTCTCCTCACGGGTTTCTCCTTCTGATTTAGTTATCTAGATGAGAACCATTACATGTCAATTAACTTTGTAATCTTGGATTATCCATATTGTTTAGTGTAGCTAACGTTACCTTATTCTGTGTCCTATATAGTGTTAATCTTTTCCCTCTCTTTGATCTCTTTAAATGCTTTGCACATTTTGGGTTATCAATTGCTCTTTAGAAGTTAGCTCCCTGTTCTCAGTCTTATGTGGAAAAGGCATGACATTTTTATATAACCAAGCTGTCAGAAGTTTAAGCATGATTGACCAAACTAGCAGGGATAGCTGAAGTGACGTCACATGCCCTGTGACCTGTGAATGAC
The DNA here is from genome assembly GCA_963921515.1 of Calotriton arnoldi. Lineage (NCBI taxonomy): Eukaryota > Metazoa > Chordata > Amphibia > Caudata > Salamandridae > Calotriton > Calotriton arnoldi. The sequence goes on from CAWUFW010002346.1 coordinate 2,131,740, forward strand.
AGCGCATGATCTGTAAACCAATTACATCACAAGAGGTGACATAAGAGGATCTTTGCAATGCCGATAAAACTGGTGCATTTTAATGCAATTCTGGCAGTATGGTACCACACCTTGTGGACTGAAAATTTCCTGGGAAACTATTGTGTACTAAATATCATTTGCAAAAGTACTCCCCATTGGAGCTTTTAAGGTAACATCTGCACCCAAATAGGATGATAGTTTTATAAGCAATATTTAGGGCATTTATATTATGTCAGAGGATATTTTTGTCAATAATATTCTGACATACTCAATTCTGGCCAGTAAAGGTCCCATGCACATGACATATTTTGTGATGTAACCCTTACTTGGGAGGTATGGTGATCATTTTGCCAACACTTTACTCTAGGTAACTATCACAGGAACCACCATTACAGCTGACCAATTGAGTGATGCGCCCTGAAAGGTTACATAATTGCATACTACAACATGCCAAGTACTTGATGTATTGCCCAGATTAAAAAATAATCTGTAAAATGCAATGCCATATTGTATATACTATTATGATATACCCTGGACATATTCCATAATCAATAAATGCTCAACGCAACTCCCTCAGTAAAATATATCAGCTCTCAACTGTCTCATTAAGTCGAACTTTGGCAGCATGCATGCGCTGTCTGCAAGACCTGCTGTAGTCCAATAGGACTTTGCTCATAACTGCTGCCTTCCCATTGGTTCAGTGCAGCTTCACTCTTCTTCACTGCTTTCTAAATGGTTCATGGAGCATATGTCCCTTCCGTTTTTTGGCACAGGAGAACCGGCAAAGTACAATCTTCTTCCACTTCCATTGTTGATGTTTGTTTGGGTGAAGTTTTGAACTTTTTTTTTCTGTTTGTGGCACGTCACGATTTCGGGTGGAGCCACTTTGCTTTCCCTCATCGCTGCCGCCATCTCGCTGCGGCAATCTCCTTAATAGAATGTTTGCACTAACATGTTACGAGCTGCATGTGCTGATCGATGTGTTTTAAACAATATAAACAGTTCTGCACTCCTCTTTTTATAAAGTCTGACTGCCGGCTCCTTAAGTCCGGTTACAAAATTATACAGTCTGCACTAACTGCAGCCTGCTGTGGACACGCAGCGCCTCCAGTTAGAGCCTGTAATTTAAAGTTTTTAAAATTGGTGATCCTGTATTATTTTTGAATGCATGCTTGTTTGCTTTAAAATTAATGGGGAAACATTGGCTCCTGTGGAATAATAATACAGTATTTCTAATGAAATTCTGCACAATGGCAATATACAGGGTTAGTAGGATGTCAAAAAGAAAGCTGGCCACTGACACTGAGGGTATAGTCAATGTGAAAAAAAAAAATCCGTTTATATAATAAATAAATGAAATAAACAATATATACATAGGGCTTGAGAATCACAATATGATTATACAACAAACAATGATTACAAATAGTGAACGGTGTCCCAGTGAAAAAAACATTGGAACATAAACTAATAGTGACATAATACGTGACATATGTACAGGTTTCACTTGAAAACATTTTGGCGACCATTAAATAAATCAAAATCAGTTGGACAACACTTTATACAATCATAAGTGTTTGATAATAGTTCGCCTTTGTTAATTGTCGACGACGTTTCGACCCTATCTGAAGTACAGGGTCTCTTCAGGACCTAAAGGATGTAGGGACACCTGAGGGGAGGCCTGCACTGCCTAATGTGAAAAGCAGTGTCACCGTGAAATAAGTGAAGAAAAAACTCACAGGGACCCGGCCGGGCACCCTTGTGAGGGTAGTATTAGGCAGAAAGGATAGCAGGGCCTGGATATCTCAGCGTTACTCGGGGCACTTGATATTCTCAAGGTACAAGAACCATGCGGTTGCTTCGTATATGGGCAATGAAGGCGTTCATTGCCCATATACGAAGTAATCGCCTGCAGCTTAGATCGGCTATCCTGCTGATCAGCCAGAGAAACCCACATGGTTCTTGTACCTTGAGAATATCAAGTGCCCCGAGTAGCGCTGAGATATCCAGGCCCTGCTATCCTTTCTGCCTAATACTACCCTCACAAGGGTGCCCGGCCGGTCCCTGTGAGTTTTTCTTCACTTATTTCACGGTGACACTGCTTTTCACATTAGGCAGTGCAGGCCTCCCCTCAGGTGTCCCTACATCCTTTAGGTCCTGAAGAGACCCTGCACTTCAGATAGGGTCGAAACGTCGTCGACAATTAACAAAGGCAAACTATTATCAAACAGTTATGATTGTATAAAGTGTTGTCCAACTGATTTTGATTTATTTAATGGTCAGCCAAAATATTTTCAAGTGAAACCTTGTACATATGTCACGTATTATGTCACTATTAGTTTAGGTTCCAATGTTTTTCACTGGGACACCGTTCACTATTTGTAATCATTGTTTGTTGTATAATCATATTGTGATTCTCAAGCCCTATGTATATATTGTTTATTTCATTTATTTATTATATAAACGGAAAAATTTTTTTTTCACATTGACTATACCCTCAGTGTCAGTGGCCAGCTTTCTTTTTGACATCCTACTAACCCTGTATATTGCCATTGTGCAGAATTTCATTAGAAATACTGTATTATTATTCCACAGGAGCCAATGTTTCCCCATTAACTTACTTACCCAGGGTCCCCGTGAGTAGGGTTCCCTTGTTTTTTGTTCTCTGTTTGCTTTAAAAGGCATCATCAATATTGCAAATTCTTGCTTGCCTGCTTTTTAATATTAACATTATCTACATTAGGAACCGCTTGGTGAAATATGCCTTATCCGCTTGCATGATGCATTTTAGCAGTTAGGTTTCCCTGGTCCACCTGACTTTGGCCGTTTGTGCGGAGGGAATCACCATGCCCTTTGAGACAACTGTGGCCACCATTTTCAGTTGGTCAGCAGCAGTCTAGTCTCTGATTTTTTGCCTCCACTAGCCTATTTAAACTGCAGCCAGGCGTTAGGGACCCTGCATCTCGCACCTCAGGGGTAACAGAAACTACTAGAATCCTATAAAGCAGATTTATGCATGGAGGAAAATACGCCTGTGGGGTGAGGAATTTTTACCAGCCTATAATTTCCAATGCCACGGCTCTCTGGGGTTTTTGGGAAATACCAAAGTGTCTTCCCAATAACTATGCTGATGCATTAACAATGATGTCACCCGTCGTTTGTGTAGTTTCATGGCAACAGCGGCCGACTTTAAAGCTGGGGAGCCAGCCTCGAGTCTGGCTGGAAGCTCAATCCTCCTGTGATTCTGGGCAAATCACCTAATCTCCCCGTGCCTACAATGAATGTATCCATCTGTAATGCAACTGGTGCTTGTGTAAAGCACTCTAACACCTTTGGGTCAAGTTCACACTATATTCAACTGCAAAAAAAAAAAAAACATCGACCAAGGGTGACAAATAAACTATGATGTCATCTCTGCCTCGCCGCTCAGGCCATTGTTTTCGTTCGGTGGTTTGCATTTCTCGTTTATTTATTTAGCAGCAACATACCTCACAAAGCCCGGCCTCACGGATAAAAATCCTGTATAAACCAAATGGGAAATAAAGTGCTGTCAGTGATTTAAGAATCGTCCGCTTGCACACTCCAGCAGATATTTTCGAAAAAATTACTCTTTTTATAGGTGCATCGTATTTAAACAATAAGCATGACTAATTTCTCTTGAAGGACACTGAAAACAAAAATAGAACCATATCAGCTGGACTGCGCATGTTCAAATTCTTAAATAAAAAACAGTTCCTTTTGAAATGACTTTCCTTTCACTGTAAAGTCCTGTCTCCATATCTCTCCCTCCCTTCCTCCCATCTACTCTCTATCACTGGCCCCTCTCCCTGTGTCATTATTTCCATCCCTCCCATTCCGTCTCCTTATTTACCTGGCCTCAGTGACTCTATTAGCATCTCCCAAGCAATGCTCCTAAAATCTATTTCACAGTAGGACAAGGACAGTGGGACCTTCTCCACGTGGTCATAAAAAGCCCACCTCTTAAACACTACGTGGAAGGCATCATGTGGACAAAACAATGTACATGGTCTTCATGGCCAAGCACTATAATTGAAGATTTTCTTAAGATGTTTTAAGTCCATTTGGATCTTGTCCAAATCACATGTTACCTGCACCCTTTATTAAAACAAAACTAAATAAAAAAAACAACTTACGGAGCTCTTTATGTTTTTGGCACCAAAAGAATGGTTGTGTGACTGATTCTCTTTTACTCACTGAACTGTGTATGAGGTCGCTGTTTACTGCAACTAACCTAAGGCCATGGGCAGATCTTTGCAGCTGGTAATCAGCTCAGTGAACCTTCACAAAAGTTTCAATTGGGCTCAGCTAATTTAAATGTATGTGGCTCTGCACCATTTGTACCCCATGTCAGCTTTCTAAACTTTCAGTCTGGTGCTCCTGGGATCTTGTTAGTGTAGACACTGTAACTGTAAGTTCATATGGAAGTAGGGCACCAGCTAATAAATTCATTCATCGCACAGAAGCAATTTTGCTTTTTTTCACAGCTGCAACTAACTCGAATTCTGCCTTTTCTGACTCATCAGTCTGCCTACAGTTATGTTTTATTTTTGTGTACCTACCTGTATTTTTTTAACCTTTGCCTACACTTCTCAATGCCTAAAAAGTAATTTTATTGCGTTGCATTAAAGCAGTTCATAACTCTATTCAGTCACACAAGGTTCACCTCCAACTGAGCATACATATCTAGAAAACTCAGCTGATTTATGGGCTCTTCTTTATACAGCACTACACTACAAAAAAAAGCCATATGCAAAAAGCATAATTAAAAAACAATGGGGCATATTATCAAGGCCAAAATCGCCGCTTTAACGGACGTTTTCGTCTGAAAAGCGGCGATTGAATTACCTCAGTATTAGCAAGGACACGCTAATAGGCATCAGCGCGTGTTTCCTTGTGTCAGCCGCCGTTTCACTAACGCCTCTCATCGCATCTCTAATGAGATGCAAAGAAGGCGTTCCCTCAGAAAACAACAGTGAAAAAGTTGCTAACCGCACATTGCAGTATTTACAAGCCGGACCCTGACACCCATAGCGATATAAAATGCTGCGCTAACCGCGGTTATCGCCGTAAGCTAACGTCTGCTAAATTTCAGACTTAGCTATATGTATAAAGGGAGGTGGATTGTCAGGCTACGACCACCATGGCGTATCAACAATGAATTCCCTATCGCTGCAGTGTTATCGCTGGATTTGCAGCGATAATCCCGCATTTCGCCGCCATCGCTGCATTATTTATCGCCTTGGCGATAAGTGTTGATAATAACGCGATATCTCGGCGATGAAATGCAGCGATAGCCGGCGATATTTAAAATAGCACTAAGCCCGTTTTGCGATAATTATCGCAGCTCCTTGTTAATATGCCCCAATGTCATTTACAATGCTAATAGGTCTATATTTCACAAATATGAGACCTATTGCATTGCAAATGCTTGTTTTTCGGTCTGGCATTAGCCAAGACCTTTTGATTTTGCTTAAATGATATGTATGATATACTTACTTAAAGGGACTTTTAGCCACCTCTCTTAATCCATTGGTCTGTTTTTGTGTCACTCACATTTTCTTTCTACCCACTACATCATAAAGCTTGGGTTAAGGGGTCAGCTTACTTTAGCAACTGGCTAACTTTACTTTTAGTGACTGCATTTAGCCCTTTCACAAGGAGCACATCCATGCACAAGGTAGATCCTGTCAGTATCAGTGTTTTTCTTTTTGCTTTAATATCACTTTAGTGTTGCTATGTTTGTAGAGTCTGATGTGATAGCAGAACACTTTCAACCAGATGTGAGCACATGGCAGAGTTTAGCTTATGTGGTTTCTGAATATAAGCTCATGAGGGTTGTTAGAAATGGGGGTCTCTAGTTGGCAGATGTAGGTACCTTTACCCAAGTAGGGACCCTCCTTCCTAGTCAGGGTATGGAGGATACACTTCTAAAATAACCCCTGCTCACCCCCTTGGTAGCTTGGCACGAGCAGACAGGCTTATCTCAGAGGCAGTGTGTAAAGCATTTGTGAACACATTGGGGCATATTCTCAAGGACTTATCGCCGAGTTATCGGCACTTTAGCGCAGCAAAAGTGGCGAAAGAATTATCGCCCCATTCCCAAGCTGGTGCAAACTGCCCACATCGCCAGTTTACCAGCGATAGCTGCCGCAAAAAACATCGCCACGGATGAGAGAGACAACTAATGCTAATGATATGCAAAGTAGGCGTTCCCGTGCAAAAACACACGAAAACACCACTTCGCGATATTCTCAACTTCCAGCCAGATCTGCGATGCGAACCAAAAACAGGCAATAAAGCGCGTTAGCAGCAGGGATTTAATACCTGTCTTTTACTGGTGTTAAGCAGGACGACAAACTGCAGTAGAAAGGGAGCCAAGCCCAGAGCCACATCTGAAGACCAACAGATGCCATGGAGACCGTGATCATGCAGCTCGGAGACCCAAGAGGGCCACAACACCCACCGCCAACACCCCCAGCCCCCCGGATTACCCCCCCCCCCGACTACCACCGAGGCAGCGCAGAACAGGACATCGGACGTCCCGAAAACGGCATGGCCCTTCAGCCACACAATAGCAGAATGTGGGGAGATGTGGGAACCAAGTATGTGCGAAGGAGGCAAGTCACCCATGAATAAGAATGCACACAATGCCAAGTGTGGTGGTGATGTGCTGGACAGACCTCAGTATGCAGAGCACAGACCTATCCATATGGACATATACTGCAGGTGTTTGCAGTGTCGTGGACAGTGGACGCAACCATGTTACCTCAGGCAGTGGGGAAGACCTCGGTCATGTAGCTGTGCCATGCCCCCCTGTAAGCGTAAGCGGAGTGGGCTTGTCCGGCGTACGCCAGCCCAGCGTAGGAGTGTGAATAAATAGGCCGGGGCTCTGGGCGTGGTTCACTTCCGGGATGGCCAACGCGTCTGCAAGGGCGGCGCCCCTCACCCTGCCAAGAGTCCGCAACCGTGACCGCCAGCCCCCTCAGCCGAACGCTGGCTTCCACGACACAGGCCCCCAGCGCACCCAGCCGCACAGCACCACGGAGTTATGTGTGTGCTGGATACTGCCTCCTGCCTACACTGCGGTCAGCAGGGCTCACAATTCAGATCGAGTCGCGATTGCAGAAGACACAGTCCAGTAGGCAACAGACATTGCCACCAGTGCGGCCCGCCCGGACCACGCATCATCGCCAACTGCGCACCCCCTGAGCGCCACAGGTGCCACTAACTCTATGCACCACAAGGCAATGCCACATGGCCATATTGAGGCAGAATTCAATAGGCAAAAGACATTGCTCCCAGTGCGGCCCGCCCGGACCACGCATCATCGCCAGCTGCGCACCCCCTGAGCGCCACAGGTGCCACCAACTCTGTGCACCACAAGGCAATGCCACGTGGCCATATTGAGGCAGAATTCAATAGGCAAAAGACATTGCTCCCAGTGCGGCCCGCCCGGACCACGCATCATCGCCGGCTGCGCACCCCCTGAGCGCCACAGGTGCCACCAACTCTGTGCACCACAAGGCAACGCCACGTGGCCATATTGAGGCAGAATTCAATAGGCAAAAGACATTGCTCCCAGTGCGGCCCGCCCGGACCAAGCATCATAGCCTGCTGCGCACCCCCTGAGCGCCACAGGTGCCACTAACTCTGTGCACCACAGCTCATGGACCCTTTATGATTGAGTCATGTGCTGTGGACTGCGGACGCAACAATGTCACCTCAGGCAGTGTGGAAGACCTGGGACGATGATGATGAAGATGAGGCAGGTGTAACACACCCCACTGCAGCTGCGGCAGGAATATCCCGAAGGGACACAATCATTGACAATTTCTTCACATGAGCACGCCCAGCTCTGGTGCCACTATCTCAGTGCACCGCAAGTCATGGCCCCTTCTGATTGAATATTGCGTGACCTCTGTACTTGCTCCGGCTACCTCCATGGTGCTTTGCAGTTGTTAGTGTTATGTTGGTGTATTCTGTTTCCGCTTTAATAGTGATCACTGTTCAAGTTGTTGCCAGCACCAACCACTCACTGAGGGCTGGCTCACACTCACCCCACACCCATCCAGCACAGGCGTCACTGGATATGTGATCCTGGTAATAAAAGGGGCCGGGCGCACGTGCCCGTAGCCAGTTCCACTCTCTATCCAAGTGTGTCCATGTGGTCATTATGCATGAATGATGGCCCCGGGCCCTACCACATTACATTGTGCTGTGGACAGCGGACGCAACCATGTCACCTCAGGCAGTGGGTAATAGCTTGGACATGTAGCTAAGTCGTCCCCCCCTGTAAGCGACAATGTTGCAATGTAGCATGCTCCTGGAGGGCGGGCTCGCACGAACGGAGTAATGAAGGAGCGCAAGACCGCTCGGGGACCAGGATCATACATGCCAAGTGTTGTGTGTAACTGTATTGCCGCAGCATGACCAAAATGCCCAGCCACATTAGCAGCGCCAGTTCAGCCAGGCATGTACTCTACATCTGTGTCCGCCCTATCCTTTACATAGGCCTACACTCACGTGGCCCACCACCTTCAACGGCCAACATCACAGTGTCGTTGTCAGGCTTGTGGACATGCGCAGACAGGCATGACAATACTGTGCCGTAGGAGTGCACGTGATGCAATTGCGCAGTGCACATAAGTAAATGGGTACGGGGGAGGGAGGAGCAGCTGTGAGGCAACGTAACACACAATGATGCCGCTCATATGCCACATGCAAGTCATGTCAATAATGAATCACAAAGTCCCACTCATCCCACCCCACCCCTAACAAGCCACTTCACATCCCATGAATGCAAGCAGATTACAAACTTACACTAGGGATGAAAGCTCCTTTGTCTCAACTATCAGGCGGAAGCACATCTGCACCTCCTACCTTGAAATTGCATGTGCCCGGCACCCCCTGACAGATACTATAGCAGCTGATGACGACTCCCACACTACGCACAGCCCGACGAAAGACCAACGTATACACAGCCCACACACAGAAGTCCTTGCTCGAAGTTATCTTGCATGGAATGGCCTTCACACTTACTCCCACAACATCCCAGGCGTACAACTGGTGCACACTATAACAACTCATTGATACGAGATGTGGCATTTCATCCACAGAACTGGCGCAGGTCAGAACAGTTCGGAATCTGCCTACCGCAAACTCCTAAAAACCTGGTTTTTTAGCCTCCCCTAGCACCTGTAACTCTTGGCAGTCTGCTTCCTCCTCCTGTTCTCCGCAATTAGCGCCGGGACACCTCCGCTGGAGGTAGCTGTGCGCTCTATAAACTTCAAAATAAATAAATAAATAAATAAAACAGTGCCGCTTCAACAAGAGCCACTAACGCAATGGCCGAACAATCCGGACACATGCACAACCCCTGTCACGTGGAACTGTACCGTGCACGAATGCTGCATTCACTGGGGGCACTGCCATTGGCACTGCTGCGGATCAGTTTCCGGCTAAGCTTCCACCTTGCCAACATCACCTCAATCAATCAATCAATCAGGGGGTTTATAAAGCGCGCTACTCACCCGTGAGGGTCTCAAGGCGCTGGGGGGGGGGGTGCAGCTCCGGATCAGTCGAAGAGCCAGGTCTTGAGGTCCTTCCTGAACGTGTGCAAGGTAGGGGAGCGTCGGATGTTCTCAGGGAGCTCGTTCCACGTCTTTGCAGCGATGTAGGAGAAGGCTCTCCCACCTGCTCTGTTTCTGCGGATATGGGCGACCTCTGCCAGTGCGAGGTCGGCGGAGCAGAGGTTCCTCTTGGGTGCGTGGAAGGAGACTCTCTCGTTGAGGTATTTGGGTCCGATGTTGTTGAGGGATTTGTAGGCGTGGGTGAGGAGTTTGAAGGTGACCCTCTTCTCGACGGGGAGCCAGTGGAGATCTCGTAGGTGTTGGGTCATGTGTTCGTGGCGCGGTGTCCCGAGGACGAGTCTGGCTGCGGAGTTCTGGATGGTTTGGAGTTTGTGCAGAAGAGTTCTGTTGATTCCGGCGTAGAGGGCGTTGCCCTAGTCCAGTCTGCTGGTTATGAGCGCGTGGGTGACGGTCCTTCTGCAGTTGGGGGGATCCATTTGAAGGTCTTGCGGAGAATGCGCAGGCAGTTGAAACTGGCGGTGGCGACGGCGTTGATCTGGCGGTTCATGGAGAGGGAGGAGTCGAGGATGATGCCGAGGTTTCGTGCGTGGTCTGTAGGGGTGGGTGGATTCCCGAGGGTGGGGGGCCACCAGGTGTTGTCCCAGGCGGAGGTGCAGGGTCCGAGGATGAGGACCTCGGTTTTCTCTGAGTTGAGCTTCAGGCAGCTGTCTTTCATCCATGCTGTGACGTCCTTCATTCCTTCCTGGAAGCAGAGTCTGGTGTCTTCGGGATTCTTCGTGAGTGAGAGGATGAGCTGGGTGTCGTCGGCATAGGATACTATGCTGAGCCCATTTGCATGGATGAGACCTGCGTACAGCCTGTGTTGCATTGTCGATCGTGCATGTTCGAGTGATCCATGGATGTCTGCCTATCCAACAGGACGGTAGCTGAACTGGATTTTGACATGTGTGTGCACCCCCTGTTGGCCCACGACCAAGAGTGTCACCGTGATACCCGTTTATGGGATGCCTTGATACTTCAAAGGGAACTAGCTACTAAATAGGAGCTCCTGGTATGTGTATGTATGGCGACACATATGTGTTTTTAGAAGACCCTCACTCACCAACCTAGTTGGTGACATGCTTCATCATCGGGTCCCACCCAAGGTACCGAATGTACCTTGGGTGTGCTGCGACGCCTGGATACAGCGGAGCTGGTTCTGTGCAGTGAGTGTGCAGTGAGAGTGAGATGAGTGTGGTTTAAAAAGCTGTCCGTAGGGTCCCGTTCAGGTAACAAAAGGACTATTTTAATGTATGGGCCCTCGGCAGTGGTTAAAAAGAGAGGTGGATATCTCTGGAGTTAATTAGGTTCCGATATCCTGGTCAACATGTTTCAGCCAGTCTCTCTATACTGGGCTGGCTTTCTTCAGGACCTTATGTGTGTGAGGTTAAAATGGTGGTCTGGAACAAAGTGTGTAAGAGACCATCTATGTGGTGCACTCGCTAAGGTGCATTATGTGATAGAGGATGATTTCCTCTGGCGACGCATACCTGTTATAGGGGGTAAAAAGACGATAGACAAACATACACATTGATCCATTTAGATGTTGTTGTTTAAGCACATCTATTATTGTGAATCAGGAGCGTGGTGTCCGTGCTCTAATCCGAATAAATTGCGTAGTGAGGACGGACCGTGGCGTTTTAGTGCATTGTAATTAAATCAAAACAATGTATACGCCTCTTATATATGCGTTAACAAGTGAAAATCAATATGCGATATTACATGGTGATAAATAAAGGGATAAAAAGTTAAAACCATGTTTGCTCACTCAGGAATTGTCTGAGAAATGCCCCATGAGTTCCGTGGGGGCCCGACCTATTGTCACACTCTGTGTGTTTTCGGAAAAAGAAAATGAAAAAAATGAAAAGGAGTAAACAGTAAAAGCACATACATCGTAAGTTGCTGGCGTGCCATATTACTGCAGGACTGTTAGTCCCTCTCTGGCTGGAACCCCTGAACAGAGCCCCACTTACTTCTTCAAGATCAAGGGCCCGTCTCCGTACTTAGTCTGGCCGCATCGGAACTCCGACTGTGAATGACTGGTACGCGATGGGAGTTTAAATACCTAGGCAGATTCTGCCGGTAAAAGCAGGTTTTCTCTAACGACCTCCAGGTGCGGGTGATCAGTTTCCATTCCTTGCACCTGCGAGGATAAACAGAGAAGAAAGCGTGCGCACGTGTTTGTGTGTTTACGCTGCGTATGGATAAAGTTAAATTAGGAATACTTGTAAATAAGTTAAATGTCTGGAGATTCCCTTTATGGTATTGCTAAACTTTATAATTAAAAAGGATATTTTAATCGGCTGTATTGTACTGAAGAAAGCGCGCTAGAATGTTGGTTGTTTGGGTATATCTCCTCGGGGATAGACAGGACTCCGTGCTGGGACTGCCTCCTAGGGGACGTTTAACCATATGCACACGTGTTGGTGCCCCGCTTGTGGGTATCGTACATATCTTCAAGATATTTTAGCAATATTTTATGGGTTAGGGAGGCCGATTTTAAGTGGGACGCCTGTTAGTTGAAGACTCGTTATATGCCTGGATCGGGTGTGCATATATTACCCTCTGCATGGTGCAGTGTATAAATAAGTAGTACATAAGGAAGTGGTCATGATGAGGACACATAGGTATTTGAGGGCTCTTAATCAAAACATAGGGTTTTTTTTTGTGTAGTGAGAAAAGTACATATAGTCAAACGTGAATACTATTCCACGGTATATTGTCATTCAATCCTGTGTTATTAGTGGAAAGACGATATATCCAACGTTGTTCTTTCTGCAGAAGGATTTTCTCATGAGTGTTACTATGGCATGTGATCTGTTCTATGACCGTCCACCTGATGTCATTAGGTGTATGTCCTGTAGTGAGGAAATGGTCTGTAAGTTTGCTCAAATTCTTTTTGCAGCGTATGGTGCTGCGGTGTTCCACAATGCGCGTCCTTACTTTACGGCTTGTCATGCCTACATAACGTAGTTTGCATGGGCATTCGATTAGGTAGATTACATTTTTAGAATTACAGTTTGTGTGTTTGGTTTGGTGCCAGGTTTTGTCTGTTTCTAGATTTAAGGTTTTAGTTGCTTTAGTCAAGTGACAGACGCTGCAATCACCACAGGGATAGTGACCTACTATCGCTGGGAGGCTCCATGCGTTCAGTATGGTGTTTGTCATGGGGGTAGGTCTTTCCTTTGGTCTTGTGGAGACCAAGCGGTCCCTGAGGCTACCTGCTTTTTTATAGGCAAAGAGTGGGGGGTCCCAAGAGAGGTTACCAGTATTGAGTAAGCGCCAGTTTCTTTTAATTATTTTGGCCACCTGATTGGAGGCTGCATTGTACGTGGTGACACAGGTAAGTGGGGTTGAAGTATTTTCCCGTGTATTGTCTTCCAAAAGGGATTCTCTTGGTTGGTTACGTGCCCGTTTGTTGGTGATCCGAATGATTTTATCTGGGTAGCCACGTTCCCCTAACTTCTTTGCCAGCGCTGATGATTGTGTTTTGTAATCCTCTATTTGGCTACAATTGCGACGTATGCGCAAAAATTGGCCATATGGAAGGTTTTCCCGGAGAGGCCTGGGGTGGAAACTTCCAAATTGAAGCAAGGAGTTTCTTGAAGTTGGTTTGTAGTAGGTGGTTGTCCGGAGTTTGCCCGCTATGGCCATGATGTTGAGATCCAAAAAAGCGATTTTGGAATTACTGGCACTGCTGGTGAATCGTAGGAAAGGGTCTCATCATGACCACTTCCTTATGTACTACTTATTTATACACTGCACCATGCAGAGGGTAATATATGCACACCCGATCCAGGCATATAACGAGTCTTCAACTAACAGGCGTCCCACTTAAAATCGGCCTCCCTAACCCATAAAATATTGCTAAAATATCTTGAACATATGTACGATACCCACAAGCGGGGCACCAACACGCGTGCATATGGTTAAACGTCCCCTAGGAGGCAGTCCCAGCACGGAGTCCTGTCTATCCCCGAGGAGATATACCCAAACAACCAACATTCTAGCGCGCTTTCTTCAGTACAATACAGCCGATTAAAATATCCTTTTTAATTATAAAGTTTAGCAATACCATAAAGGGAATCTCCAGACATTTAACTTATTTACAAGTATTCCTAATTTAACTTTATCCATACGCAGCGTAAACACACAAACACGTGCGCACGCTTTCTTCTCTATTTATCCTCGCAGGTGCAAGGAATGGAAACTGATCACCCGCACCTGGAGGTCATTAGAGAAAACCTGCTTTTACCGGCAGAATCTGCTAAGGTATTTAAACTCCCATCGCGTACCAGTCATTCACAGTCGGAGTTCCGATGCGGCCAGACTAAGTACGGAGACGGGCCCTTGATCTTGAAGAAGTAAGTGGGGCTCTGTTCAGGGGGTTCCAGCCAGAGAGGGACTAACAGTCCTGCAGTAATATGGCACGCCAGCAACTTACGATGTATGTGCTTTTACTGTTTACTCCTTTTCATTTTTTTCATTTTCTTTTCCGAAAACACACAGAGTGTGACAATAGGTCGGGCCCCCCACGGAACTCATGGGGCATTTCTCAGACAATTCCTGAGTGAGCAAACATGGTTTTAACTTTTTATCCCTTTATTTATCACCATGTAATATCGCATATTGATTTTCACTTGTTAACGCATATATAAGAGGCGTATACATTGTTTTGATTTAATTACAATGCACTAAAACGCCACGGTCCGTCCTCACTACGCAATTTATTCGATTACAGCACGGACACCACGCTCCTGATTCACAATAATAGATGTGCTTAAACAACAACATCTAAATGGATCATTGTGTATGTTTGTCTATCGTCTTTTTTTACCCCCTATAACAGGTATGCGTCGCCAGAGGAAATCATCCTCTATCACATAATGCACCTTAGCGAGTGCACCACATAGATGGTCTCTTACACACTTTGTTCCAGACCACCATTTTAACCTCACACACATAAGGTCCTGAAGAAAGCCAGCCCAGTATAGAGAGACTGGCTGAAACATGTTGACCAGGATATCGGAACCTAATTAACTCCAGAGATATCCACCTCTCTTTTTAACCACTGCCGAGGGCCCATACATTAAAATAGTCCTTTTGTTACCTGAACGGGACCCTACGGACAGCTTTTTAAACCACACTCATCTCACTCTCACTGCACACTCACTGCACAGAACCAGCTCCGCTGTATCCAGGCGTCGCAGCACACCCAAGGTACATTCGGTACCTTGGGTGGGACCCGATGATGAAGCATGTCACCAACTAGGTTGGTGAGTGAGGGTCTTCTAAAAACACATATGTGTCGCCATACATACACATACCAGGAGCTCCTATTTAGTAGCTAGTTCCCTTTGATACTCATACTATACCCAGGGGAAGTGAACTGGCCCCTATCTCCTCGCTCTTCTTTTGATTATTACCATTATCAGCAGCGCACAGCTGTAAGAGTACATTTCCATTATCACCGCCATTTACCATGGCGGAGAACCACGGCCTAACTTTCGCTGAAGAAGAGATCAGTGAAATTCTTTCTAACCCACCTCTAATGGCTGATGTTAACATATCCCAAGTAATAGCCCAGACAACTGACTGGGACAAACTCACTGAACAAAAGCGCAATAGAATTTGCACCATTTTACATGGCGTAATCCTTACAGAGTATCTCCGTACCAATACAGCACCTAAGGGCTTACTAGTGACCAATGCTCCCAGGATTTTCCTGGAGGATGCCTCCTTCAGGAAAGACTGGGCACAGATAGCGTGGCATTGCACCAGGGACTGGTTAGTGCTCATTATAAAGACCGCTAAACGCCTCTCTGATGCCATGATTATTGACATTCAAGCAACCGAGAACCACTTTAAAACAACCCTCACATGTTTCAAGAAAAATTGGAAGAAACCAATAGGGAAGTGACAGAATACAAGGAGTACCTTACCCAGTCCAAAATCAACAAATTCCAGAAGGACCTCAAACGGTTCTCATACAATAAAGCTTATCCATATGCTGATGAAAATTACTCTATACCCCAACGACAGGAACCCAAATCAGATAATTCAGAGGATGATAGTTCTTTCTCCAGTGGATCCAGTACTGGCAGTGCAAACAATACGCGAAACAGAGGAAGAACACCAAAATGGCGACAACCATGGGGTACATACCATCACCAAGGCCAACATTATGGCCCACCACTATTCAACCCACCACCACAGAACCCATTCTTTGGATGGCCACCAATGTACCAACCCGGTCCACAGGTCTACTACCAACCCAACCAACGCCCCCTTTTTTAGGGAGAGGCCATCGTACCAGAGGAAGGAGACGAAATCAACCCCAAGTACATTGGTCGGACGAAGAGGGACCAGCAGGGGCAACCAGAAGCAAAACAAGGGAACCACAACCAGGACCCAGTGGGATGAGATAAATAAAACCAATCAACACACACCATCCCTGGTGTTTAATCTGTCAGATACTTCACTCTCCATGACGGAGGAAAGGGTCCTCAACAAAGGACTCTCATTTGTGCCCACGACCCGTCTAGACAAATTCCAACTTCAGGTGGAATTGGCCGAATTTTTCCGTAAATTAAAACTAAAGGCATTCTTTGAGAAGCAGCCGCCGACAGAGATTACACGCCTAAGCAATGAAACAGGACTTAGACCTAAGTCCACTTTTTTACCACCACCAGTATGCATCCCAGTTGAAGTAGCCGCCTTTGAACAGGCGGTCTTTAACCAAATTGAGGAACTGAAACAACCCAAACCTTTTAACAACTTCACCAAAAAAGAAAGGGAAGCTGTACACAATCTCCAAGACAACCCCCAAATTGTCATAAAACCAGCGGACAAAGGGGGCGGTATAGTCATCCAGAACAAAATGGATTACACTAATGAATGTAGAAGACTACTGAGTGACGCCAGAAACTATAGACGCCTCCAGTAAGACCCTACTACCACACTGCAGAACACCATTATCTCACTGGTAGAGACAGCAGAGGCACTTAACAAGATCTCTAAACAGGAGGCAGACTTCCTCTGCATCAAAAAGCCGAGAATACCATATTTCTACACAGTTCCAAAAATTCATAAGGAAACAAGACCACCACCAGGTCGCCCAATAGTGTCAGGAATCAACTCCTTATTGGAACCGCTATCACGTTTCTGTGATTTTTCCTAAACCCTATGGTGCAAAAGTCGTCCACGTACATCAAGGACACAAAACATCTACTGAACCTGATTCAGGACATCGACTTTGATCCCGAGTCCCAACTCCTAGTGGGACTGGACATTGAAAGCCTATATACCAGCCTCCCACAGGACGACACTATTAGGGTCCTCAGAACCATGCTACAAGAATCCACTTGGGAACACACCACGCCAAGAGAATTCATTTTGCAATGCGCAACTTTAGCCCTCAAACATAATTATTTTGAATTTGAGGGCGATTTCTACTTACAGACGAACGGCACGTCTATGGGCAGTGTTTTTGCTCCTAGTGTGGCTGGACTTTACGTCTACCACTTTGAGAAAACACATATTCTACCAACTAATAACCCATACAGCCAAAACATTCGATTCTGGCGCCGTTACATAGACGACATCCTTCTGATATGGACAGGATCAAATGATTCATTGACCTCCTTTCTCACATGGCTGAATGGACGGGACCCTTTCCTACGATTCACCAGCAGTGCCAGTAATTCCAAAATCGCTTTTTTGGATCTCAACATCATGGCCATAGCGGGCAAACTCCGGACAACCACCTACTACAAACCAACTTCAAGAAACTCCTTGCTTCAATTTGGAAGTTTCCACCCCAGGCCTCTCCGGGAAAACCTTCCATATCGCCAATTTTTGCGCATACGTCGCAATTGTAGCCAAATAGAGGATTACAAAACACAATCATCAGCGCTGGCAAAGAAGTTAGGGGAACGTGGCTACCCAGATAAAATCATTCGGATCACCAACAAACGGGCACGTAACCAACCAAGAGAATCCCTTTTGGAAGACAATACACGGGAAAATACTTCAACCCCACTTACCTGTGTCACCCAGTACAATGCAGCCTCCAATCCGGTGGCCAAAATAATTAAAAGAAACTGGCGCTTACTGAATACTGGTAACCTCTCTTGGGACCCCCCACTCTTTGCCTATAAAAAAGCAGGTAGCCTCAGGGACCGCTTGGTCTCCACAAGACCAAAGGAAAGACCTACCCCCATGACAAACACCATACTGAACGCATGGATCCTCCCAGCGATAGTAGGTCACTATCCCTGTGGTGATTGCAGCGTCTGTCACTTGACTAAAGCAACTAAAACCTTAAATCTAGAAACAGACAAAACCTGGCACCAAACCAAACACACAAACTGTAATTCTAAAAATGTAATCTACCTAATCGAATGCCCATGCAAACTACGTTATGTAGGCATGACAAGCCGTAAAGTAAGGACACGCATTGTGGAACACTGCAGCACCATACGCTGCAAAAAGAATTTGAGCAAACTTACAGACCATTTCCTCACTACAGGACATACACCTAATGACATCAGGTGGACGGTCATAGAACAGATCACATGCCATAGTAACACTCATGAGAAAATCCTTCTGCAGAAAGAACAACGTTGGATATATCGTCTTTCCACTAATAACACAGGATTGAATGACAATATACCGTGGAATAGTATTCACGTTTGACTATATGTACTTTTCTCACTACACAACAAAAAAAAACCCTATGTTTTGATTAAGAGCCCTCAAATACCTATGTGTCCTCATCATGACCACTTCCTTATGTACTACTTATTTATACGCTGCACCATGCAGAGGGTAATATATGCACACCCGATCCAGGCATATAACGAGTCTTCAACTAACAGGCGTCCCACTTAAAATCGGCCTCCCTAACCCATAAAATATTGCTAAAATATCTTGAACATATGTACGATACCCACAAGCGGGGCACCAACACGTGTGCATATGGTTAAACGTCCCCTAGGAGGCAGTCCCAGCACGGAGTCCTGTCTATCCCCGAGGAGATATACCCAAACAACCAACATTCTAGCGCGCTTTCTTCAGTACAATACAGCCGATTAAAATATCCTTTTTAATTATAAAGTTTAGCAATACCATAAAGGGAATCTCCAGACATTTAACTTATTTACAAGTATTCCTAATTTAACTTTATCCATACGCAGCGTAAACACACAAACACGTGCGCACGCTTTCTTCTCTGTTTATCCTCGCAGGTGCAAGGAATGGAAACTGATCACCCGCACCTGGAGGTCGTTAGAGAAAACCTGCTTTTACCGGCAGAATCTGCTAAGGTATTTAAACTCCCATCGCGTACCAGTCATTCACCGTCGGAGTTCCGATGCGGCCAGACTAGGTACGGAGACGGGCCCTTGATCTTGAAGAAGTAAGTGGGGCTCTGTTCAGGGGTTCCAGCCAGAGAGGGACTAACAGTCCTGCAGTAATATGGCACGCCAGCAACTTACGATGTATGTGCTTTTACTGTTTACTCCTTTTCATTTTTTCATTTTCTTTTCCGAAAACACACAGAGTGTGACAATAGGTCGGACCCCCCACGGAACTCATGGGGCATTTCTCAGACAATTCCTGAGTGAGCAAACATGGTTTTAACTTTTTATCCCTTTATTTATCACCATGTAATATCGCATATTGATTTTCACTTGTTAACGCATATATAAGAGGCGTATACATTGTTTTGATTTAATTACAATGCACTAAAACGCCACGGTCCGTCCTCACTACGCAATTTATTCGATTAGAGCACGGACACCACGCTCCTGATTCACAATAATAGATGTGCTTAAACAACAACATCTAAATGGATCAATGTGTATGTTTGTCTATCGTCTTTTTTACCCCCTATAACAGGTATGCGTCGCCAGAGGAAATCATCCTCTATCACATAATGCACCTTAGCGAGTGCACCACATAGATGGTCTCTTACACACTTTGTTCCAGACCACCATTTTAACCTCACACACATAAGGTCCTGAAGAAAGCCAGCCCAGTATAGAGAGACTGGCTGAAACATGTTGACCAGGATATCGGAACCTAATTAACTCCAGAGATATCCACCTCTCTTTTTTAACCACTGCCGAGGGCCCATACATTAAAATAGTCCTTTTGTTACCTGAACGGGACCCTACGGACAGCTTTTTAAACCACACTCATCTCACTCTCACTGCACACTCACTGCACAGAACCAGCTCCGCTGTATCCAGGCGTCGCAACACACCCAAGGTACATTCGGTACCTTGGGTGGGACCCGATGATGAAGCATGTCACCAACTAGGTTGGTGAGTGAGGGTCTTCTAAAAACACATATGTGTCGCCATACATACACATACCAGGAGCTCCTATTTAGTAGCTAGTTCCCTTTGAAGTATCAAGGCATCCCATAAACGGACAGCCAGAGTCCTTTCGGCATTGACAAGTTCATAGGGAGCGGAAGACTACAGTCCGCAGTGTGATTGCTGTGTCACTCATTGGTAACCACACCAATTATGGCAGTCCATGTCGAGGTCCAAGGTGAGTGTCACTCGGTGTATGGCGGGGACAGTGGGAGGTGTTATTCCAGGGCATGATGCAGAGGGCAGAACCAAGCTGAACACAGCCATATGGCGGAGATGAATGCTAACACTTCATTCTAGCCAAAAAGCCATATTCATCATCATCTTCGTCCTCTGATGTGTCAGGTACCTCACATGTGGGTGGTGGTGTTCTGTCTGCATCACTGTGTGGCAGTGACACATCAGCGGACGGAGGTGAGAAATCTGCCGCAATGCGTGGCACTGACACATCAGGGGGAGGAAATGTGGATGTAGTAGTGGCACCAGCATCCATCCGCGACAGGCCTTGTGGTGGCAATGCCATGATGAGGATCTGCAGGGCATGGAAGATCACAACTACATCTCGCTGGTGTGCAACCGTGGCACACATTCTTTCCGCCTGCATCCGCTCCAAGCTCTCCATCATTCTCCTTATGTGTCCCAACTCACGGATGACATCGCTGGGGCCACTCTGTCTGTACAGTTGTTCTTGTCTCGAAGTCATGACTCCAGCGATGTCAGCCATGGCTTGTTGTAGTACAAAAAATAATGTCACAGTGGAGAACATTCATATCACATAGAGAAAACAACAAATGATCTATGTTAACAGTACAAAGTACGACAACACCAATGAACTCATTCCACCAATGGTTTGTGATTTTAATACATCACAGGAATTGGAATGAATCAAATTGTAAGGTACAATGTATTTCACATTTAAGTATTTTGAAAGGCAGGTGCACACAAAGTGAGGTGACTAGTGCATAGGAGGGATAAGTGAAAGTGATGTGCAGAGGGAAGGTAGTGCACGTATATACATCAACAATCAGTAATGACAACCTATCCTGCCAGATATCTGGCATATAGATAAATGACAAATCATAACATAATGAAATAGATGCAGATATACACTCTCTGTCAGCTATGTTTGACAAACAAATAAAACACTGTCGACGTTTCGACCCCTATATAGACCAGCAAACTTCGCGCCTTGAGAGTGGGGTCTTCATCAGGACTGAGGTTTGGGGAGGTAATGGGCACCAGTTACAGCGAGAATACTTCAGGCTGAAAGTTTGTAAGGTGGGCCGTGTAGGCTCTCAGAGTTGGCGTAGGAAATCGTGGTAAGTAGGCCAAGGTTGATCAGTAACCTATGGCTGTGGGTTGCTTGAAGACTTTCTAAAAACAGAGCAAGGAGTGGACAGTGGGTGTCCGTTAGAGACTGTGAGTGGTCCCTGATGGGACTTAGACACCCACGTATGGCATCCAGTTTGGCTGCCATGAGGTCGAACCCCACCCGCAGATGGTTAGACATCTCCTCCTGGCACCCTAACACACGCCGTTGGGAGGCCATATGTTGGTCGTGGGGGTCCTGGGAGACAGCCGTGGTGGTGGGTGCTTCCTGCTGTGTGGCCTGTGCAGGGTGTGAGGTCTCATGGATGCAGCTGGGCTGCCCTGCTCCTGGAGGTGGTGTGCCGGAGCTGTCCCTGAGCTGTTGGAGTGCGTCGGTGTAGATGTTGGGGCGGTCCTCTTCATCATCAGTGCTGTGTTGTTGGGTCTGCTCTGCAGGAGGTGTTGATTCTCCCTCTGCAATGTGAAGGGAAATGCAGATTGACATTGTGTTCACATGTATGTTCATGCATTGTGCAAGTTTACTGTCAGACTGCATGGCAATGTACATTGTGACTGTGTATGAGGAGACGCCTATTTGAAGCGGGACACTTGGCATTTCTGCACCATCAGGGATGTGAGGTTGTACTTGTACATTGTCATCTCACATTTTCCTGCTATGCCAAATGCGAATGGCCATTTTCTAAACACAGGCGGCAGCAGTTGTGTCCTCTGTTCTGTTGTGGAAGTGTTGCAGTTTGTGCCACATTGTTGTCAATGTTGGGGTGCTCTGCATCTTGTGTGTGTGCTGCATTGTGGGTGATTTGCCCCTTCGGGTCTGATTTTGCTGGCCCTTATCCCTTTCAGGCGGTGTGCCTTTCACTTCTGTGCTTATGCAGTGCTGAGCTGTTACAGACTTGGGTAAATTGGGCCCTTGGTTGGAGTTGTGACTCTTGGGCATGGTTTGTCCGCAGATGTGCTATACTTACTTGTGCATGTGTGCCATTGTGCCCATCTCCCCCCGTCCCCCCAGTCCCTGGTCGTTACTCACCCTGTTGCTGTTGGCTCAGGTCATGTTGTGCAGTGTCCGGTCCCCCTACTCCTGCCACCGTCTCCCCAATGATGGTCCCAGGCTGGTCCTCCGTGGGGCTTGTGGGTTTCTGGTTGTCCTCTGTTCTTGTTCCGGCTACCTCCATGGTGCTTCGCAGTTGTTTGGGTCTTGTTTGTGTTTTTGGTTGCCGCTTTTATAGTGATTTTGGCTGCCTGACTTGTGGGACTTGTAGGCTGGCACAGCTTATCGCTGGTTTGGTATAGGGGTTGGGCCCATCGCGACTTTTTTCACGTTCGAGTTTGGATTTTTATCGCCATCCTGGTGATGTTATCGCAGCCATTTGACGCGTTATCGGGAGACTATCGCATGTTACCACCGTGTTGAGAATGCAACGTTAACACAGAGTTATTTTCACGCGATATGAAAACGTGCGTTAGCCTTTTTTGGCGATGATTATCGCACGTTCTTGAGAATATCCCCCATAGAGTAATACAGTGAAAGCGCTACAAATGGACACCACACCAGTTTAGAAAATAAGTAATCTTTATCTAAACAAAACAAGACTAAAATGACAAAAATCCACATTACAGTAATAAAAATATGACTTTTAAATGGTAAAAATAGTTCTGTTCAAAGCAAATTGCAGATGTGACACTTTTCACACAAAGTACCTTGGATGCGTCGCGCACACAAACAAAAACTGTTGCAGGGAAAGTGATGCGTCAGTTCCTTACGCCCAGGGAAGGTGATGTGTCGGTTCCTTTCTTCAGGGGAGGTGATGCCTCGGTGCCTTACTGCCACTCAGGGGCGGTGATGCGTCGGTTCCTTACTGAAGGGGAGGTGAAGCGTCGGTTTCTTACTGTGCGGGGAGGTGATGTGTCAGTTTCTTACTGCGACCCCGGTAGTCTTGCCGGCATGGCACCCAGATTTAATGCGTGAGGATTGGGGATGCGTCGGTGCTCGTTGTGGCGACGACACTACGTTTTTCTCTACAGCTGCGGTCCCACGATGCGTTGGTTCTTGCAGCCACACAACAGGGCCTGCGTCAGAATCTGTGCGGTGATCTCGGACTTCGTAGATCGGTGCACTCGATGGGGCAGGCGCTGCGTCGATTTTTTCGGCGATGCATCAGAAACAAGTGCGAATGCGTTGTGCTTCTCGAAGTTGCATTACTTTTCCAGCTACCAGCAGCAAAACAGCCTCCAGAGGTCCAAAGCAGCAGCAGGCACCTCTTAGCAGGTAAGAACTCCCAGCAAGGAAGTTCAGGGGAGCTGGTGGTGAAGCCTTTTCTCCAGCTCTTCTCCTTGGCAAAGATTCCTCTTGATTCCCAGAAGTGATCTAAAAGTCTGGGTTCTGGGCCCCTCTTTTTATAATACAAAACCTTTGTTCTCTGTGGCAGAGAAGCTCTTTGCCCAGCAAAAACCAGCTCTGTCCTCTCTGGTGCAGCTTCCTGGCAGGAGGTGGAGACAGCATTGTCCAAGGCAGGCCAGGCCCATTCAGGTGAGAAAGGAATCTCATCCCCCTACTCTGAATGCAGCCCAGGTCTATTCAGCCCAGCCCTGACTCACCTTGGAAAGGCAAGACACACCTAACCCCCCCAAGTGGCTGTCTGAACAGAATGCACATCCCCAGCCTCTGTCACTCCAAAGCCAGACAGTCAATACACAACCTAGCAGAGGCACACTGGATGGTTAGGCAAGAAAATACCTACTTTCTGAAAGTGATATTTTCCAACCCAGAATGTAAAAATCAGACTCACTAAACGATGCATCTTAACATTCTGAGTTGAGGCATATCAAACTTTATTTTCCGATCTTGTTCACATGGGCAGTAATACTCATAAGATGTTATGAGCAAACTCCCCATTCCATCCTATGGGACAGATAGCCTTACAATAGTGAAAAACGAAGATGGCAGTATTTCACTATCAGGACATGCCACACACATCAGGGCATGTCCTACATTTCACATACATTGCACCCTGCCCACAGGGGTATCTTGGGCCTAGCTTAGGGGTGACTCACATGTAAGAAAATGGAAGGTTAGGGCTTGGCAAGTGGGTGCACTTGCCAGGTCGACATGGCAGTACTAGACTGCACATGGGCACTTCAATGGCAGGCCTGAGACCTTGTTGCAAGGCTGCTTGTGTGGGTGTCACAATCAGTGCTGCAAGCCCACTAGCAGCATTCGGTACTAGGGACTTAATAGTAAACCAAATAAACCAATCATGGAAACACAAATTCATAATAACAATTTACAAAGGGAGCACTTGCAGTTTGGCACTGAACAGCAGTGGCAAAGTGCCCAAAGCATCTAGACCAGCGAAACAAAATCTATCACACGGTTAAAATACAGGAGGCAAAGGCAAAAAATGCAGGGGAAACCCACACCAAGGATGCCAGGTCTAAAAAGGGTGCTCTATGTTTGCACCCCTATCTGTCTGTCAGTTCTTGTTTCTTTCCTTTTGTCTTTCCTTGTTTCCTTCTGTCCTTCTTTCTTTCCTTCCTTTACTTCTTTCTTTACTTTCTTTCTCTGTTTTTTCTTTCGTTCCTTCCCCTTTCTTTTGTTCTCTCTTTACTTCTTTTCTCGCTCTTTATTTCCTTCTTTCATTCTTTCTTTCCTTCCGCCCTCTTTCTTTCCTTCTTGTTTCTTTTGTTCAATCCTTCTTTCCTCTTATCTTTCCTTCTTTCTCAAAGGCAGAGGCTGGCAGCCAATGCCAGACTGATTTCCTTTTTTATGCCTGTGTTAGTCAAGGCTTTTTGATTTTACTAAAATTATGTGTATAACATAGTTACCAATAGGGGTTTTTACTTTTCAGCCATACTTCATCCATTTATTTGTGGTTGTGTGTCATTCACATTTTTCTTCCACCCACTCTAGCATGCATCAAGGGGCAATGTGGCAGCCCACTTCAGCCATTGGCTGACTTCACTTTGAGTTGCGGCTTGCTGCCATTTCACAAGGAGGGCATTCACGCACAAAGTAGTTTGCTTAAGTGCCAAGGAGACCAAAACAACATTTGTGCCGTTAGCCAAAGTTTTTTTTTTTAGATTGATGCGGATCTGGCAGCTTCTAGAACAATAAAGTTATGCAAAAACGTGCCAAAATAAGAATTGACAAAAGGCTGGGGGACTAAGCCAGACCTATTGGCTTTGCCAATGCTTGTTTTGCTATTGCCATTACCATACAAAAAAAGTACTGATCAAGTCCAATGCCTTTAAGTTGAAGCTGCAGCAATATTTGAAAGATAGCCATAATTTAAACAGACTTGTCATCAGCTGCACAACATGCCCAGTTAGAAAAATTGGTCAATGCAAGGATTAAACTTATTTCAAAATGTTGAGGTCCTTATATTGGGTCTGAAAGTGAACCTAAAATGGGTTTAGTATTCAAATACAGGATATTTTGTCCATTTAAGAAAGGCATATTTGAACACCTGAAACAGGAGATAATGCCATGCTAAAATCAATTAATATCGGAATGACTTAAACAGGGTGGTGGTTGGTGTTCACTATTCCATGCTTATGATAGGGATGGGCGGAACTCACGGAGTTTTACTCCGTGGAATTTCGCAAAATTACATAAAAACTCCTCAAAATTCTGCGAAGTTCCACCCATCCCTAGAAAACCTGTGAGGAACCCAGGGGTGCCTGAAACAGCTGAATTAAAAATATACAAGAAGAAATGGGGCTCTTGCTGTGCATCGAGACTGTCATCCTTCTGCCATTAAATGATGTATCTGTGCCCGGCTTGTGGTGTTTCCTAAACACTGCTCATGGCACCTGTGCTCCTGGTAGTGCCATCACTGAGGAGTTTAAAACTTACAATTTTCCTTTCCTCAGGAACTGAAAATAGTTTGAGAATATAGCAGACAAAAAAAACACATACAAAACAACGGCGTCCCACCATGTCTAAAAGTGCAGTAGAGTCACCTTCTCCCCCTGATTGTGACATATATAAACAATAACACAACACTCCCCCACCACTGAGTGCAACTCGTCTGTGAATAACTCGGACATTTTGGTGTGAATATTTGGGGGAACAGGCGCTTCATCTGACTGAGAGAGACCACCGAGGTGGTGACGCACAGGAACTCATAGGACCTGTGAAACCGGCAGAGCACACCAGGATTGCCCCAAACACCACCTCTCGGCACCCGCACACGCAGGAGTCTTTTATAAATGGGGGTGGGTGAGCACCCTGCACCCCCTGGGCTCTGGTGAAGTTGATACAGGATAAAACACACACACAGGTTAACATGAGACGTGAGGGTGAAAAAGACACCTTTGGTGCTTGG
Organism: Calotriton arnoldi; assembly: GCA_963921515.1. Classification (NCBI taxonomy): domain Eukaryota; kingdom Metazoa; phylum Chordata; class Amphibia; order Caudata; family Salamandridae; genus Calotriton; species Calotriton arnoldi. Next base: position 2,158,443 of record CAWUFW010002346.1, read on the forward strand.
CAGTGATTGTTCTAATGCTCACAGATACACACACATGTACGCACACAGACACACACACACTGGGTCCCTGAAACTCTGGTTATCACGAGACTGTGAGGGTGACAACCACACCCCTGGTGCCTGGCAGTGTGACTGTTCTGACACACTACACACTGTCTCTGAAAGTCTGTTTATTTTTAGACCGAGAGGGAACTGTGCCCACAGCCCCTCCATCCTCCTCAATATCTTGGAAGAAAAGATCTCCTGCCCCATTGTAAATATTTGGTGAATGTGTTTTTCAAGTCTTTCCAGTGCATTTTGGGGACACACAGGAGGAGTACACCATCTAATCGGCCATTTGTTGGTGCTCTGAAGTCACCGAAAGCAACACATAGTGCTATCAGTAATATGGTACACACATAAATAAATGGGGAAGTGGGCGCAAGGGTGCTGATTGCGGCCACAGAATTAATTCAATGGACTATCAAACGCGCTCGGACAGGCAGCGCTCAGGGCTATTCAATAGAATAGAAACAATGACTTGCTTTTAATGTGATGGAAACATTAGAAATCATCGGTCAATTCAGGAGCAATACACTTAGGACTAGGATCATTTTAAAAGTTCTCTCAATACTTGCTTTTATGTTATGTTATGTGTATTTTGCATGTTAACATCATGTGGTTTAAGAAATGTACAAATGAAACAGTAACAAACATAACAGAGCATCCTGCCGGAGCTAGGCATAAACATATTTTTTTGGCCTAAAGTATTGAAGCACACGCAGGAGACAGTCACAAGGTACCAGATCATCCCTTCCCGCCTAAAGCCCCGTCAGGCAGAACTCTTTTAGTAGACTCCCAAGGGTCTGCACAGTGTGCATGGCATCAGATATTCACTATTCGACCTCATGGCAACACACTAGTTATTGTTGAGCATCGTGATACTTTAGCCTACATGCCAAAACCATTAAGCTAGAGCAGAGGTTTCCATACATGGATGGGACTTCATTTCAGAATCCTAACAGTAGATCTCAAAACAACCAAGTAACTGTCTTTTACTTCAGACTTTCTGATTTTAACTGACTTCAATATCCCTTGGCATGAAGAGGTAATCTGAAAGCTGGGTTTCAACTGATTGGTGGGCAAAGTTTCAATAACATGATGGGCTTTGTGTCTTTACTTCCCAATAAACCCAACAGACTACTAGAAGAAAAATTCCCACCACGAAAGGGACAAGCCCTCTGTATTGAAAGAACCTGCCACTGAATTTGCACTGGAAGAGTTTGCTCTGCTCCAGAACAAGTGGTCCAGTCACAAGAGAGCCGGTGTTCCAGGCATTCCAGGTTGTGTATTTGCTGAGTTACCTCTGCTGTTGTCCGAAACATCCGGTGGAGAAGGGTGGACATGTGGACAGCCTAATCTGCTACTATCCATCTTCTGGCAATTTGGAAGAAGCTTGGTGAGAGGATGAGAGATGGTGAGAGGACCGACATTGACCTGTGAGCAGGTCAGTAATTACTGGTGGGTGGTAAACTCCGCCACACGGCGGCTGTTGGTGGAGTTTTGCTGAACTCCATGCGCAAAGTGGACAAAACTCCACGAACTCCGCCGGTGGAGCGGAGTTTACCGCCCACCCCTACTTATAACATAAATTATGCAGTGCCTCAGTTTGAAAGACATTGCCAAGGCCCAATAACCCAAGACATGCTTCCCATTTAAAATAATTGCACAATTAAATGTCCAAGTATATACCACATTAAGGGCCTGATTTAGATATTGGCGGACAGGTTACTCCATCACAACAGTGACAAATATGCCGTCCGCTAAAATATAGACCCAATAGGATATAATGAGATTTATTTTTGGTGAACGGGATATCTGTCACCTTTGTGACAGAGTGACCCATCCCCAAGATCTAAATCAGGCCCTAAGTCTCAAGCAACCCTCACTTAGAGGGGCTGACCCATCATTTTAGAAATTTCTAAGCATATTTTAAAGTCATGAGTACTCCTCAGTTTTGAAGCTAGCATATTGGAACACCCCAATACAGGAAGGTGTGCTTGGGGCACTGCACAATGCACTAGTACTGGTCAGCATGCACTAAAGTGGCAAGCTCCATGCCCATTACATAGTTCACTTTTGTTTAATTATTGCAGGCTGAATCATTCTCCTACATACACTATTGGGCAGATAAATATGTGCATTCAATACTGGCAAAGATAAAATCTTCATTTCAGTTCCTCTGCTTTCCTGTCTTAAAAGCATGTGAAGGGCAGCCGACTCTGCGCTCTTTTTTAGGTACCTGCAAGCTGTGTGACAGGTAGCCTGTTTACAAGGGGTTCCCTATCCCACTCTTTAAGGATTGGGCCACTTTTTCTCAGTTCATGAAAAAGAAAGTAGCAAATTATGTGCTTTCATAGTAAGAATATGGGCAATGCTGCCACACATCATTGAACATGCTGCACACACCAGCTGCAGAGTTTGAGGGGAAACAGACCCACACATTAGCTGATGGATTATGTTTGCAGAAAGTAAGCATCATGGATCTTAAAAAAGCTGTGTTTGCTGTTTGCCCCTGGTGGTGTGATCTCTACAATGGATGTAGCAAGGGCAGTGGCCAGGGCCGACTAGGAACCCAAAGCGGCCCTGACAAGTTTCGTCAGACTAGCCCCCCCATATGGTGCATATAGCGAGTGCACTGAGCGAGCCTGACCCCTACAAAGGAGGGCTTGGGCGGATTGCCCATTAAGAAAATTTGGGAAAAAATGGTGCATTCTACAACACATTTGTCATTATGTATTCTTTTGTATTTGCTTTTAAAGCATAGTAAATGACGACCTTACTTTGCACCAGGATACAACATTCTTTGTTGGGGCTCTTCAATGTTTCCCTCACTATCACCCTCCAACAGTGCCTCTCATCTCTCTATAGCCCTTCTCTCACTTGTATTCCAACTGTTTGCTAGCACCTCTCATACCAGTGTAGGGTGTCATAGCACTTTATATTACACACAGAGAGACAATGAATTATATGTGTGTAAATCAGTTTATAGAAAATGTTACATAAGGCAAAGGGGACTACATGGTGTAGGATTCTCATGTCTTCCGTACTGGTGGCATTTTGTAAGAGTGCTTGGCCTGGGGAAGCACAAACTCAGGATTCAGGACATAACACAGTGGTTAGGCTTGACTTTATTATTAAAAATGTATTTCTACCCAAACAAACCTTTTTTAACAAAATCAGAATAATGAAAGACCGGAAAAAAACATAACTTTCTAAACTGTACCATGCAGTTTGCATGCAGATTTCTATGGCAGTTCATAACTCACTGTTCTCGATTAAGATTTTAACATATGAACTGCACAGTGACAAAAGAATCCCTGTGACAAAAGCAGTAATCCACTGAGCTTTGCACATAAAATACTGTTCTTTGATATGCATGGTGTAGGAGAGTAGGATCTGCTTCACATGGGTACCCCCACTTTTTGCTGATGCTTCACTGTTTTTCGACTTTAGTCTGGCTGGGGCCCTGCTAATCAGAACCCCAGCCTAGCTGCTTCCTCTCTAAAATGGTTTCCATGTGCCTTAGGCACATGTCTGATTGGAATCTGGAGTGCCCTTATAAGTCCCTAGTATATGGTATACTATGTACCCAGGGCATAGGTACCTCAGAGGCCTGCCAGGGGCTGAAGCATGTATTATGCCACCCCTGGAAGGCCAGCCAAAATGACACCACAGGTCTGCTACTGCAGCCTGGGTAAGGTGGTGCATGCACCCCTTACTGTGATATAGGTTACCTATATCACTGCATATGCACACATATCAACCTATAAGTCACTCCTATGGCAGGCCTTATCAATCCTGAAGGCAGAGTGCTTGGTTCTTATGTGAGAGGGTGCCCCTGCATGAGCAGAGCCCCTCTGCAGGGGTCGGAGACCCTTCTCTGATGCTGTTTGTAGTGCAGCCTGACCATATACTCTTAAGTGCATTATATCCTCGCAGTAGAATGCTAACTTTGGACTGGCTGCACCAAAACATGTCGTGTTTGGTGTCAAACATCTTGGAATACTACCCCCCCGCCAGTTCTGGCGGCAGGGGTAGCATTCCACCCTTCTAGAGGGAGAGACATGTACCCACCGGCATACCCGGTAACTTCTTTCCAGAGCCCTGGCATCACAGAATGGATGCCGCTTCAACAGACACAGGTCTTGCCTCCTGCTGCTGACTGAAACTCCGGCAGGGGAGGCCTGGACAATAGGTTTCCTGTCCCAGGGAGGTGTAACCACCTCCCCAGACAGGATAATGTGTATTGGGGCTGGGCGGGAGCACTCTCTGGTGCTTTGAAGTCCTGCACTGGGGGCACATTTGGTGTCCCTGTGCATACCCCAGTTCAAACCGGCTCAGGGGCTTCCAGCCCCTGCGCTGGCGCGAAACTGGACAAAGGGAAAGGGGTGTAACCACCCCTCTGCCCTGACCCTCCCATAGGTGGGTCCCCAGAGTATGTCCAACCCCCTGACTTGGTATAAGTATGGGACCCCAGTCCTTAGGACTTTAGATTTACCTGGACAAAACTCTGATACAGAATCCTGGACCTTCAACGCTCTACTTCAAGATTAGAGGACTGAAGAATCTCCCTTGGGGTCAAGGAGTGACTCCCTTGCTTGGCAGGCACCTAAGAAGCAATTGTCTGGTCTGCATCGCTGAAGCTCCCGCTGGACGCCGAAGTCTTTGCATCACCAGAGGTGGATTTCCAGACTTCCCCGAGGCTGCCCTGAGTCTCCAGCAAAGCTGAGGCCCGTAGCTGTCGTGGGTAATGTGGAACCGTGACCCCTGGATACCAAGTACTTTTGCAAGTGCATCCTCTTCTGGGTCTCCCACGAAGTTGTGCTTTGGGCTCCTAGTAGCCCCCACCTCCAGCACCGACTGCACCGAAGATCACTGGCCTCCACTCCACGAATGTTTTGTGAGCCAGCTCCAAGTGTGTCCACTCGAGGCTCCTTCGCGGTCGCTAGTCCATTGGCTAGTGGGCCCTCCCGAAGGCAACTCTTCTTCTGATTGGGCTTCCTTGGTTGCTCCACACGTGCCCTGACTTACCCTCACTGGGTGAGTCCCTCAGACCTTGCTGGTCTGTACCACCATCCTTCTTCTATTTCCACAAGACTTGCCGTTGCCAAGGCTTGTTGGATCCAATCCGGTCGCCGACACCCCTGCAAGTGACAGACGTGGTGGGACAGCTCGAATCCAGCTCCTGGTCATCGTCGACGCCTCCTGGACCTCGTGGCTGAAGAGTCAAGACGACCGTCAACCTACCTGAAGCACTCGACATCGGTGGGCATCTGCTCATCGCCTTCCTGGTCACTGGCTAGTGACCCAGACTCTGTCCCCTCTGCTTTCAGGCTCTTCAGATCTTTGATCCACCTTTGGATCCACCCGAACACTTTTGACTTGGCCGCCAGCAGCACTTTGCAGCAGATCGCCATTGAAAACGACGACGAAACCCGACCCGAAAGACACCTATGCACCCGGCTTCCCTGGGTGAGGTAACTCGAGTACTCCGGTGCTCCCGTGGGTATAGACTCTAGAACAACCTAGTTTTAAAGGGGTTTGCTCCAAGTCCTCCTCTAAGTGTCCCTTTTCTTTAAAACTCCAACCGCGACATTCCCCATAGAAGTCAACGGCGGCTCGCGGCTGTGTTCTCACACTGCACGCGTCCCCGTGGGTCCCCTGTGTCACTACCTTGGGTGGTTCCTTGAGGGCCAAGCACTTCTACAGGCTCTAGGCCTTGTGTCTAGCTCAGTCGTGGTTCTTATACCACTTTATTGGTATATGGTTTGGTACGCCCCTAGGGCTCAAACGTGTATTTGTGCTATTACTGTTGATAACTGACTTGTAACTTATGTACTTCAAACTCTAGCCTCATAAAGAGACAAGAGGGGTGTGTTTAAGACTAAATACATATATTTTAAATATATACCTGGTGTGGTCCTCTTTCATTTGGTCACTCAAGAGATTATAGACTGGTAAAACAAGCTGCTTTGCATTCCTTCAAGACTTAGCCTGAAGGCTGCTCTCCATAGCTACCACTAGGATAGCTTTCAATAAAGGTTGTCTTTAACCTTTCTCCAATAAGGGGTTGTTTGGACTGGTGCAAAGTGCCCACTATAATTAGTGGACAGCATGTACCAGGCCAACTTCTCACATTGGTGTGCAGCGTGTGGGATTCCAGCTTGCTATTGTTTTACCAGATAATCTCAATTGAATTGATCAACTGAAAACCACTAAGGGTACCTTAGGTACATATAAATACAAGCTTAGTATACAGTAAGTTCTACTGAACTTAGAGTTGTGTGTTAAGGGATAGCACACCCTTTCTACAACTCAAGAGAGTTTAGTAGGCCACACTAGAGTAGGTAGTGCATACACCACACCTCACTAGTAATGTCTTCAAAGCCAGGACCCAGTGAGTCCTTGCCAGAAGCCAGTGGGCTTCTTCCCTCCAAGTATGATAATCTCCCATTCTTGGAATTGAGAGCATTGTGCAATACTAGGAAGCTGAAGACAGGCAGAAGTGCCAGCACCCAACACCTCAGAGAGGTGCTTCTGTCAGATGATCTCAGCAGACCCCTAGGGTCTGAAGGGGTAGGCAGAGAGGGTGGGGCAGAAGATGAGGAGGGGACCAGGGGTGAAATCCCCCAGGCCCCCCCCTCTGAAACTGGCCAGGAAGGTGACAATGACCTTGACCTGGAAAACCCAGCTATTCCTGTGGAAGAAGAGGAGGATCAGAATGACCTCACCTTTGTCCCAGCAGGAAGAGTTGTGAGTGTGCCCAGAAGGGCTAGATCTCCTTTTCAGGAGTCTAACCACTCTGACACCTCAATAGGGACCTCTGTCTCTTCTCATAGGAGAGAATCCTCTCAGGAGAGGAGAAATAGACTGCTTCAGTATGAACAAGCCCAGGTGGAGCTCAGAAAACAGCAGTTGGCTATAGACAGGGAGTCCGTAGATCTCTATAGACAGAGAAAAAAGATGGGACTAGAGTCCCATGGTGGCAGCAGTTTCCCCAGAGAAAGGGAAAGGTCTTATGACCATAGAAACCTGAGCAAGATTGTCCCTCCCTACCAGAGTGGGGATGACATCCACAAATGGATTTCTGCACTGGAGAGGGCCTGTAAAGTACAGAGGGTCCCTCAGGAGCAGTGGGCAGCAATCTTGTGGCTCTCCTTTGCAGACAAAGGTAGAGATAAGCTCCTCACTGTTAGAGAGGAGGATGCTGACAATTACAAAGTCTTGAAGAGTGCTCTGATTGATGGGTTTGGCCTAACAACTGAACAATACAGGTTAAAGTTCAGAGATACCCAAAAAGCACAGACTCAAGACTGGGTGGACTTTGTTGATTGTTCTGCTAAGGCTCTGGAAGGTTGGTTAATGGGCAGTAAGGTATGTGACTTCACAGGATTGTACAATCTTATCATGAGGGAGCAGATTCTTAATAACTGTCAAAATCAGCTGTTGCATCAGTACCTGGTGGACTCTGATCTGACCTCTCCCCAAGAATTGGGAAAGAAGGCAGACAAATGGGTCAGAACCAGGGTGAAGCAGAAGGTACAGAACCAAGGTGGGGAAACCAAGAAGCAAGATGCAAAGAACTCTGAAAAGGGTGGGGAGAAGGGTAAAGATCAAAAGTCTTCATCAGGCCCCCAAAAATCTTCTTCTGGTGGGGATTCACAGTCTACCAAAGGGAAAGGCCAAAGAAAACCATGGTGCAAGGTCTGTAAGCAAAAGACCCACTGGACCAGTGATTGCACCAAGTCCAAAGACTCCAGTCCAGCACCCACCAATGCCCCTAAGGCACCTGTCCCCCTAGTACAGTTGGTGGAAGTGCTCCAGCAAAGGGTTTAGTAGGGTTCACCCTGGGAACTGAGTTGGGCTCTGACTTAGTCAGAGAACTGACTCAGGCTGTGTTAGTCTGTGATGGAGGCATGGATGTGACCTCCACTGTGAGTCCCAGTAATCTGGGCAAGTACAGACAACAGCCTTTAATTAATGGACGTGAGGCTTTGGCATTTAGGGACACAGGGGCAAGTGTCACAATGGTGACACAAGACCTTGTGCTTCCTGGGCAAGTTATGCTTGGTGAAATGTACCAAGTGACCAATGCTAGCAATGTCAGAACAGACCATACTCTGGCAGTTGTTAACTTCTCCTGGGGAGGGGTAACTGGCCTTAAGAAGGTTGTGGTGAGTGCAAACCTACCAGTCGAATGCTTGCTTGGCAATGACTTAGAGACTTCTGCTTGGGCAGAAGTGGAGCTCAGGACCCATGCAGAAATGCTGGGGATCCCTGCAGATGTGTTTGCTGTGACCAGGTCACAAGCCAAAATGTCTAGCACTGAACAGGCCTTGGATTCTGGAAGAATGGACCAAGTGCCTTCCAAGAGGAGGAGTAGTAGGGTTAAGGCAGTGCCTTCCCCCTTGGCTCAGGAGGAAGATCAGTCCCTTGAGGGGGATGATCTCAGCCCTGAAGAAGGAACTGTCCCAGAGGAACTTGAACCTGACCAGGTTGAGTTCTTGGGGACAGGGGGACCTTCTAGGGCAGATCTGAGCCAGGAGCAGCAGAGCTGCCCCTCCCTTGAACCCCTCAGACAGCAAGCTGGGAAAGCTAGTGGTCCCCATACAGTGTATTGGGATGATGGACTCCTGTACTCAGAGAGTAGAGACCCCAAGCCTGGTGCTACCAGGAGGTTGGTAATACCTTTGAAGTTCAGGGGCTTCCTATTGACCCTAGCCCATGATATTCCCTTAGCAGGTCACCTGGGCCAGAACAAGACTTGGGACAGAATTGTCCCTCACTTTCACTGGCCCCACATGTCTGAAGACAGTAAGGAGTTTTGTCGCTCCTGTGTAACCTGCTAAGCCAGTGGCAAAGCAGGTGGCACTACAAAGGCCCCCTGATACCACTACCTGTGGTGGGGGTGCCCTTTGAAAGGGTAGGGATTGACATTGTTGGTCCCATGGATCCCCAAACAGCCTCTGGGCACAGGTTTATCCTGGTGGTAGTGGATCATGCCACCAGGTACCCAGAAGCTATTCCCCTCAGGACCACTACAGCACCTGTGGTGGCAAGGGCCCTCCTGGGAATCTTCTCAAGAGTGGGCTTTCCTAAGGAGGTAGTCTCAGACAGGGGTGCTAACTTCATGTCTGGGTACTTAAAAGCAATGTGGAAGGAGTGTGGAGTGACTTATAAGTTCACCACACCCTATCACCCACAATGCAATGGTTTAGTTGAGAGATTCAACAAAACCTTGAAGGGCATGATTAAAGGGCTCCCAGAAAAGCTTAGGCGTAGATGGGACATACTCTTGCCCTGCCTTTTATTCGCATATAGGAGGTGCCTCAGAAGGGGGTTGGTTACAGCCCTTTTGAACTTCTGTTTGGCCACCCTGTGAGGGGTCCACTGTGCTTGGTGAAGGAAGGATGGGAGTTACCTCTCAAGCCCCCAAAGCAAGATATAGTGGACTATGTACTTGGTCTCCGCTCCAGGATGGCTGAGTACATGAAAAGGCAACCAAAAACCTTGAGGCTAGCCAGGAACTTCAAAAGGCCTGGCATGACCAAAAGGCTGTTCTGACTGTTTACCAGCCAGGACAGAAGGTGTGGGTGTTGGAGCCAGTGGCCCCAGCAGCTCTCCAAGATAAATGGAGTGGACCCCACACTATTGTTGAGCAGAAGGGTGAGGTCACTTATTTAGTAGACCTAGGAACACCCAGGAGTCCCCACAGGGTTCTCCATGTCAACAGGTTAAAACCATATGTGGACAGGGCAGACATGGGCTTGCTCATGGCTACTGATGAAGGGCAGGAGGAAGAGAGTGACCCACTCCCTGACCTGCTCTCACAGAACCCTGACGATGGGTCAGTTGATGGTGTAGCCTTGGCAGGCAGCCTCACTACCCAGCAACAAACTGATTGCAGGCAAGTCCTCAATCAGTTTAGACATATGTTTTCACTGACACCCAGTCAGACCACCTGGTGCACTCATGAAGTGGACACTGGGGACAGTCTGCCTATTAAAAACAAGATTTATAGGCAACCTGACCATGTCAGGGACTGTATCAGGACTGAAGTCCAGAAAATGTTGGAATTGGGAGTTATTGAACCCTCAGATAGCCCTTGGGCTAGTCCAGTAGTCCTTGTACCGAAACCTCGCACCAGTGGTGGAAAAAGAGAGATGAGGTTTTGTGTGGACTACAGGGGTCTCAATGCAGTCACTAGGACTGATGCCCATCCAATACCCAGGGCAGATGAGCTCATAGATACTTTGGCCTCTGCCAAATATCTCAGCACATTTGACCTAACAGCTGGCTACTGGCAGATCAGACTAGCTGATACTGCAAAGCCCAAAACAGCATTCTCGACCCCTAGTGGACATTATCAATTTGTGGTAATGCCCTTTGGTCTGAAGAATGCACCTGCCACTTTCCAGAGGTTGGTGAATACAGTTCTCACAGGACTGGAAGCCTATAGTGCAGCTTATCTAGATGATATTGCTGTCTTTAGCTCCACCTGGGAGGATCACCTGGTCCACCTCAGGAATGTTTTACAGGCCCTGCAAAAGGCAGGCCTGACTATCAAGGCCACTAAGTGCCAGATAGGGCAGAGTCAGGTTGTGTACCTGGGCCACCTTGTGGGTGGAGGCCAGGTTCAACCTTTGCAGAGCAAGATCCAGACCATCATGGACTGGACTGCTCCCACTACCCAGACTCAGGTGAGAGCCTTCTTAGGCCTGACTGGGTACTATAGGAGATTTGTCAAGGGGTATGGATCAATAGTGACACCCCTGAATGACTTAACTTCTAAGAAAATGCCCAAAAAGGTTCAGTGGACAGTTAGCTGTCAAAAGGCATTTGATGACCTCAAGCAGGCCATGTGCACTGCTCCAATTCTGCAGAGTCCTGATTACTCCAAGAAGTTCATTGTTCAAACTGATGCATCTGAATTGGGGGTAGGGGCTGTACTGTCACAATTGAATGAAGAAGGTCAGGATCAGCCAGTAGCTTTTATTAGCAGAAGGCTGACCCCTAGAGAGAAACGTTGGTCAGCCATAGAGAGGGAGGCCTTTGCTGTGGTCTGGGCTCTGAAGAAGTTGAGGCCATACTTGTTTGGTACACACTTCCTGGTTCAGACAGACCATAAGCCCCTCTTATGGCTAAAACAAATGAAGGGTGAAAACCCCAAACTGCTTAGGTGGTCCATTTCCCTACAGGGGATGGACTTTACAGTGGAACATAGGCCTGGGAGTAACCATGCGAATGCAGATGGACTCTCTAGGTATTTCCACTTAGAACATGAAGACTTAACTGGGCAAGGTTAGTTTAATGTCCCTACGTTTGGGGGGGTTGTGTAGGAGAGTAGGATCTGCTTCACATGGGTACCCCCACTTTTGCTGATGCTTCACTGTTTTTCGACATTAGTCTGGCTGGGGCCCTGCTAATCAGAACCCCAGCCTAGCTGCTTCCTCTCTAAAATGGTTTCCATGTGCCTTAGGCACATCACTGATTGGGATCTGGAGTGCCCTTATAAGTCCCTAGTATATGGTATACTATGTACCAAGGGCATAGGTACCTCAGAGGCCTGCCAGGGGCTGCAGCATGTATTATGCCACCCTGGAAGGCCATCCAAACTGACACCACAGGTCTGCTACTGCAGCCTGGGTAAGGTGGTGCATGCACCTCTTACTGTGATATAGGTTACCTATATCACGAAATACATACACACATATAAACCTATAAGTCACTCCTAAGGCAGGCCTTATCAATCCTAAAGGCAGAGTGCGTGGTTCCTATGTGAGAGGGTGCCCCTGCATGAGCAGGGCCCCTCTGCAGCGTTCGGAGACCATCTCTGATGCTGTTTGTAGTGCAGCCTGACCATATACTCTTAAGCGCATTATATCCTCGCGGTAAAATGCTAACTTTGGAATGGCTGCACCTAAACATGTCGTGTTTGGTGTCAAACATCTTGGAATACTACCCCCCGCCAATCCTGGCGGCGGGGGTAGCATTCCACCCTTCTAGAGGGAAAGACATGTTAACTCTGACTAGTCCGGTAACTTCTTTCCAGAGCCCTGGCATCACAAAATGGATGCTGCTGCCACAGACACGAGTCTGGCCTCCTGCTGCTGGACGAAACTCCGGCAGGGGAGGCCTGGACAATAGGTTTCCTGTCCCAGGGAGGTGTGACCACCTCCCCAGACAGGATAATGTGTATTGGGGCTGGGCGGGAGCACTTTGGGTGCTTTGAAGTCCTGCACTGGGGGCACATTTGGTGTCCCTGTGCATACCCCAGTTCAAACCGGATCAGGGCTTGCAGCCCCTGCTTTGGCGTGAACTGGACAAAGGGAAAGGGGTGTAGCCACCCCTCTGCCCTGACCCACCCATAGGTGGGGCCACAGAGTAGTCCAACCCCTATCTTTAGTATAAAGATAGGAACCCAGTCCTTAGGACTTTAGATTATCCCTGTACGAAACTCTGAAACTGAATCCTGGACCTTCGACGCTCTACTCACGATTAGAGGACAGAAGAATCTCCCTTGGGGTCAAGGAGTGACTCCCCTGCTTGGCAGGCACCAAAGAAGCATCTGTACGGTTCGCATTTCTGAAGCTCCCGTCGGACGCCGAAGTCATCGCATCACCAGAAGTGGATTCTCAGACTTCCCCGAGGCTACCCTGAGTCCCCAGCAAAGCTGAGGCCCGTGGCTATCGTGGGTGACTTGAGACCGTGACCCCTGGACACCGAGCACATTTGCAAGTGCATCCTCTTCTGGGTGTCCCAAGAAGTCATGCTTTGGGCTTCGAGTAGCCCTAGCCTCCAGCACCACCTGCACCGAAGATCACTGGCCCCCACTCCACGAGTGTCCTGTAAGCCAGATCCACGTGCGGCGTCACGAGGCTCCTTCGCGGTCGCTAGCCCGTTGGCTAGTAGCCCTTAACGAAGGCCAATCCTTTTCTTACTTGGCATTCTGGTTGCTCCAGGCCTGCCCTCACTTACCCTCGCTGGGTGAGTTCCACAGACCTTGCTGGTCTGCACCATCGACGATCTACATCTTCACCGAGACTTGCCGTTGCCAAGGCTTGTTGGGTTCAATCCGGTCACCGACACCTCAGCACTCGACAGACATTGTGTACCATCCCGAATCCTGCTCCTGGTCACCGACAACGCCTCCTGGACCTCGTGGCTGAAGAGTCAAGACGACCGTCAATGCACCTGAAGCACTCGACATCGGTGGGCATCTGTCCATCGCCTTCCTGGTCACTGGCTAGTGACCCAGACTCTGTCCCCTCTGCTTTCAGGTTCTTCAGAACTCCGATCCACTCTTGGATCCACCCGGACACTTTTCTCTTGGCCGCCAGCAGCACTTTGCAGCAGATCGCCATTCGAATCGACGACGAAACCCGACCCCGAAAGGCACCTATGCACCCGGCTTCCCTGGGTGAGGTAACACGAGTACTCCGGTGCTCCCGTGGGTAGAGACTCTTCAAAGTCCTAGATCTCAAAGGGTTTTGTCCTAGTCCTCTTTTAAGTGTCCCTTTACTCTAATTTCCCGATCCCGACTTTCTCCATAGAAGTCAACGGCGTATCGCGGTTGTGTATTTACACTGCACGCGTCTCCCGTGGGTCCCCTGTGTCACTACCTTGGGTGGTTCCTTGTGGTCCAAGCACTTCTAGAGGCTCTAGGCCTAGTGTCTAGTTCAGTCGTGGTTCGCATACCACTTTATTGGTATATGGTTTGAGTACGCCCTAGGGCCCAAACGTGTATTTGTGCTATTACTGTGATTTAATAACTTATAACTTATGTATTTCGAACTCTAGCCTCATAAAGAGACTAGAGGGGTGTGTTTAGCAATAAATACATATATTTTGAATATATACCTGGTGTGGTGCTCTTTCATTTGATCACTCAAGAGATTATAGACTGGTAAAACAAGCTGCTTTACATCCTTCAAGACTTAGCCTGAAGGCTGCTCTCCATAGCTACCACTAGGATAGCTTTCAATAAGGTTGTCTTTAACCTATCTCCAATAAGGGGTTGTTTGGACTGGTGCAAGGTGCCCACTATAATTAGTGGACAGCATATACCAGGCCAACTTCTCACACTCAGGACCCATGCAGAAATGCTGGGCATCCCTGCAGATGTGTTTGCTGTGACCAGGTCACAGAGCAAAATGTCTAACACTGAACAGGCCTTGGATCCTGGAAAAAAGGACCAAGTGCCATCCAAGAGGAGGAGTAGTAGGGTAAAGGCAGTGCCTTCCCCCTTGGCTCAGAAGGAAGATCAGCCTCTTCAGGGAGATGATCTCAGTCCTGAGGAAGGAACTGTCCCAGAGGAGCTTGAACCTGATCAGGTTGAGTTCTTGGGGACAGGGGGACAGGGGGCCCTTCCAGGGCAGATCTGAGCCAGGAGCAGCAGAGCTGCCCCTCTCTTGAACCCCTCAGACAGCAAGCTGCTGCTGGGAAAGCTAGTGGTCCCCATACAGTGTATTGGGATTATGGACTCTTGTACTCAGAGTGTAGAGACCCCAAGCCTGGTGCCACCAGGAGGTTGGTTATACCTCTGAAGTTCAGGGGCTTCCTATTGACCCTAGCCCATGACATTCCTTTAGCAGGTCACCTGGGCCAGAACAAGACTTGGGACAGAATTGTCCCTCACTTTCACTGGCCCCACATGTCTGAAGACACCAAGGAGTTTTGTTGCTCCTGTGTAACCTGCCAGGCCAGTGGCAAGGCAGGTGGCACTACAAAGGCCCCCTGATACCACTACCTGTGGTGGGGGTTCCCTTTGAAAGGGTGGGGATTGACATTGTTGGTCCCATGGATCCCCAAACAGCATCTGGGCACAGGTTTATACTGGTGGTAGTGGATCATGCCACCAGGTACCCAGAGGCTATTCCCCTTAGGACCACTACAGCACCTGTAGTGGCAAGAGCCCTCCTGGGAATTTTCTCAAGAGTGGGCTTCCCTAAGGAGGTTGTATCAGACAGGGGTGCTAACTTTATGTCTGGATACTTGAAAGCAATGTGGAAGGAGTGTGGAGTGACTTACAAGTTCACCACACCCTATCACCCATAATGCAATGGTTTAGTTGAGAGATTCAACAAAACCTTGAAGGGCATGATTAAAGGGCTCCCAGAGAAGCTTAGGCGAAGATGGGACATACTCTTGCCCTGCCTTTTATTTGCATACAGGGAGGTGCCTCAAAAGGGGTTGGCTACAGCCCTTTTGAACTTTTGTTTGGTCACCCTGTCAGGGGTCCATTGTGCTTGGTAAAGGAAGGATGGGAGTTACCTCTCAAGCCCCCAAAGCAAGACATAGTGGACTATGTACTTGGTCTCCGCTCCAGGATGGCTGAGTACATGAAAAAGGCAACTAAAAACCTTGAGGCTAGCCAGGAACTGCAAAAAGCCTGGCATGACCAAAGGCTGTACTGACTGTTTACCAGCCAGGACAGAAGGTGTGGAGTGTTGGAGCCAGTGGCCCCAGCAGCTCTCCAAGACAAATGGAGTGGACCCCATACCATTGTTGAACAGAAGGGTGAGGTTACCTATTTAGTAGACCTAGGAACACCCAGAAGTCCCCACAGGGTTCTCCATGTCAACAGATTAAAACCATATGTGGACAGGGCAGACATGGGCTTGCTCATGGCTACTGATGAGGGAGAGGAGGAAGAGAGTGACCCACTCCCTGACCTGCTCTCACAGAACCCTGATGATGGGTCAGTGGATGGTGTAGCCTTGGCATGCAGCCTCACTGCCCAGCAGCAAACTGATTGCAGACAGGTGCTCAATCAGTTCAGGCAAATATTCTCTCTGACTCCAAGTCAGACCACCTGGTGCACTCATGAAGTGGACACTGGGGACAGTCTGCCTATTAAAAATAAGATTTATAGGCAACCTGACCATGTCAGGGACTGTATCAGGACAGAAGTCCAGAAGATGTTGGATTTGGGAGTTATTGAACCCTCAGATAGCCCTTGGGCTAGTCCAGTGGTCCTTGTGCCAAAACCTCACACCAGTGGTGGGAAAAGAGAGATGAGGTTTTGTGTGGACTACAGGGGTCTCAATGCAGTCACTAGGACTGATGCCCATCCAATACCCAGGGCAGATGAGCTAATAGACACTTTGGCATCAGCCAAGTATCTAAGCACATTTGACCTAACAGCTGGCTACTGGCAGATCAGGCTAGCTGATGATGCAAAGCCAAAGACAGCATTCTCAACCCTTAGTGGGCATTATCAATTTGTGGTAATGCCCTTTGGTTTGAAGAATGCACCTGCCACTTTTCAGAGGTTGGTGAACACAGTCCTTACAGGTCTGGAAGCCTATAGTGCAGCATATCTAGATGATATTGCTGTCTTTAGCTCCACCTGGGAGGATCACCTGGTCCACCTCAGAAATGTTTTGCAGGCCCTGCAGAAAGCAGGCCTAACTATCAAGGCCACAAAGTGCCAGATAGGGCAGAGTCAGGTTGTGTACCTGGGCCACCTTGTGGGTGGAGGCCAGGTTCAACCCTTGCAGAGCAAGATCCAGACCATCATGGACTGGACTGCTCCAACTACCCAGACTCAGGTGAGAGCCTTTTTAGGCCTGACTGGGTACTATAGGAGATTTGTCAAGGGGTATGGATCAATAGTGACACCCCTGAATGACTTAACTTCCAAGAAAATGGTTCAGTGGACAGTTAGCTGTCAAAAGGCATTTGATGACCTGAAGCAGGCCATGTGCACTGCTCCCATTCTACAGAGTCCTGATTACTCCAAGAAGTTCATTGTCCAAACAGATGCATCTGAATTGGGGGTAGGGGCTGTACTGTCACAATTGAATGAAGAAGGTCAGGATCAGCCAGTAGCTTTTATTAGCAGAAGGCTGACCCCTAGAGAGAAACGTTGGTCAGCTATTGAGAGGGAGGCCTTTGCTGTGGTCTGGGCTCTGAAGAAGTTGAGGCCATACTTGTTTGGCACTCACTTCCTTGTTCAAACAGACCATAAGCCCCTCTTGTGGCTAAAACAAATGAAGGGTGAAAACCCCAAACTGCTTAGGTGGTCCATTTCCCTACAGGGGATGGACTTTACAGTGGAACATAGACCTGGAAGTAACCATGCCAATGCAGATGGACTCTCTAGGTACTTCCACAAAGAACATGAAGACTCAACTGGACAAGGTTAGTTTAATGTCCCTACGTTTGGGGGGTTGCGTAGGAGAGTAGGATCTGCTTCACATGGGTACCCCCACTTTTTGCTGATGCTTCACTGTTTTTCGACTTTAGTCTGGCTGGGGCCCTGCTAATCAGAACCCCAGCCTAGCTGCTTCCTCTCTAAAATGGTTTCCATGTGCCTTAGGCACATCTCTGATTGGAATCTGGAGTGCCCTTATAAGTCCCTAGTATATGGTATACTATGTACCCAGGGCATAGGTACCTCAGAGGCCTGCCAGGGGCTGAAGCATGTATTATGCCACCCCTGGAAGGCCAGCCAAAATGACACCACAGGTCTGCTACTGCAGCCTGGGTAAGGTGGTGCATGCACCCTTACTGTGATATAGGTTACCTATATCACTGCATATGCACACATATAAACCTATAAGTCACTCCTATGGCAGGCCTTATCAATCCTGAAGGCAGAGTGCTTGGTTCTTATGTGAGAGGGTGCCCCTGCATGAGCAGAGCCCCTCTGCAGCGGTCGGAGACCCTTCTCTGAGGCTGTTTGTAGTGCAGCCTGACCATATACTCTTAAGTGCATTATATCCTCGCGGTAGAATGCTAACTTTGGACTGGCTGAACCAAAACATGTCGTGTTTGGTGTCAAACATCTTGGAATACTACCCCCCGCCAGTTCTGGCGGCGGGGGTAGCATTCCACCCTTCTAGAGGGAGAGACATGTACCCACCGGCATACCCGGTAACTTCTTTCCAGAGCCCTGGCATCAAAAATGGATGCCGCTGCCACAGACACGGGTCTGGCCTCCTGCTGCTGACTGAAACTCTGGCAGGGGAGGCCTGGACAATAGGTTTCCTGTCCCAGGGAGGTGTAACCACCTCCCCAGACAGGATAATGTGTATTGGGGCTGGGCGGGAGCACTCTCTGGTGCTTTGAAGTCCTGCACTGGGGGCACATTTGGTGTCCCTGTGCATACCCCAGTTCAAACCGGCTCAGGGGCTTCCAGCCCCTGCTCTGGCGCGAAACTGGACAAAGGGAAAGGGGTGTAACCACCCCTCTGCCCTGACCCTCCCATAGGTGGGTCCCCAGAGTATGTCCAACCCCCTGACTTGGTATAAGTATGGGACCCCAGTCCTTAGGACTTTAGATTTACCTGGACGAAACTCTGATACAGAATCCTGGACCTTCGACGCTCTACTTCAAGATTAGAGGACTGAAGAATCTCCCTTGGGGTCAAGGAGTGACTCCCCTGCTTGGCAGGCACCTAAGAAGCAATTGTCCGGTCTGCATCTCTGAAGCTCCCGCCGGACGCCGAAGTCTTTGCATCACCAAAGGTGGATTTCCAGACTTTCCCGAGGCTGCCCTGAGTCCCCAGCAAAGCTGAGGCCCGTAGCTGTCGTGGGTAACGTGGAACCGTGACCCATGGACACTGAGTACTTTTGCAAGTGCATCCTCTTCTGGGTATCCCACGAAGTTGTGCTTTGGGCTCCTAGTAGCCCCCGCCTCCAGCACCAACTGCACCAAAGATCACTGGCCTCCACTCCACGAGTGTCCTGTGAGCCAGCTCCAAGTGTGTCCACTCGAGGCTCCTTCGCGGTCGCTAGTCCGTTGGCTAGTGGGCCCTCCTGAAGGCAACTCTTCTTCTGATTGGGCTTCTCTGGTTGCTCCAGACGTGCCCTGAGTTACCCTTGCTGGGTGAGTCCCTCAGACCTTGCTGGTCTGTACCACCGTCCTTCTTCTATTTCCACAAGACTTGCCGTTGCCAAGGCTTGTTGGGTCCAATCCGGTCGCCGACACCCCTGCAACTGACAGACGTTGTGGGACAGCTCGAATCCAGCTCCTGGTTGTCGTCGACGCCTCCTGGACCTCGTGGCTGTGAGTCAAGATGACCATCAACCTACCTGAAGCACTCGACACCGGTGGGCATCTGCTCATCGCCTTCCTGGTCACTGGCTAGTGACCCAGACTCTGTCCCCTCTGCTTTGAGGTTCTTCAGATCTTTGATCCACCTTTGGATCCACCCGAACACTTTCGACTTGGCCGCCAGCAGCACTTTGCAGCAGATCGCCATTGAAAACGATGACGAAACCCGACCCCGAAAGACACCTATTCACCCGGCTTCCCTGGGTGAGGTAACTCGAGTACTCCGGTGCTCCCGTGGGTATAGACTCTAGAACAACCTAGTTCTAAAGGGGTTTGCTCCAAGTCCTCCTCTAAGTGTCCCTTTTCTTTAAAACTCCAACCGCGACATTCCCCATAGAAGTCAACGGCGGCTCGCGGCTGTGTTCTCACACTGCACGCGTCCCCCGTGGGTCCCCTGTGTCACTACCTTGGGTGGTTCCTTGAGGGCCAAGCACTTCTACAGGCTCTAGGCCTTGTGTCTCAGCTCAGTCGTGGTTCTTATACCACTTTATTGGTATATGGTTTGGTACGCCCCTAGGGCTCAAACGTGTATTTGTGCTATTACTGTTGATAACTGACTTGTAACTTATGTACTTCGAACTCTAGCCTCATAAAGAGACTAGAGGGGTGTGTTTAAGACTAAATACATATATTTTAAATATATACCTGGTGTGGTCCTCTTTCATTTGGTCACTCAAGAGATTATAGACTGGTAAAACAAGCTGCTTTACATTCCTTCAAGACTTAGCCTGAAGGCTGCTCTCCATAGCTACCACTAGGATAGCTTTCAATAAAGGTTGTCTTTAACCTATCTCCAATAAGGGGTTGTTTGGACTGGTGCAAGGTGCCCACTATAATTAGTGGACAGCATATACCAGGCCAACTTCTCACACATGGTACACTTCTTTGCAGCAAACATATTAAACCCTCTGTGTTACCTTAGATGAGTCAAAACTGACACTAGACAAAACTCGCATCTCCCATACACACAATTTAGCCATATACTTGTGAACATGAATTACCACTAGACCCTCCACAATACCCTTATCCTTTTGCTCGAGAGAATTTGGTATACTTGCTCTTTTTTCAAAAACCTATGCCTGTATTGAGGTCACATTATTGGACAGTACCCACATTCTAAAAATTGTTCCAGCCCACAGTATAGAAGGAGGGTCTGGATTACGAATATGTAATTGATGGTCTGGACACACAGTGGGGCACGGCTTCTGCAAGTAAATGAGCTAGCCCTGTACACAGAGGAATGGAAGGGGGGACACTTCCATATCACTAATTGCAAATACATCACTGTTCTAACAAGCATTAGCAATGAAATAGGTCTCAATTTTTTTTTTAGAGTTAGAGCTATTGGCGTTGTAATGGAAATGCTTGTTACTTATGAAGATGTTTGTTTTTAGCACCGTTTAAGTGCCCTTAAGTAATGTCTCATAGCTGCATCTATTGTTTTTGAAGGTGTTTGCATTATTTTATATGCAGTAACCTGGAGATGACAAAGCAACTAAGTAATTACGGTTTGACCTAACCTCCCCCTCTCTGCCCCCCGTCAACCTGGATCAGTTCACATACTACTTTTTAGGCACTTCAAATACTGACTTCATTCCATCTTCCAGAAAAAAAGGGCCAAAACTACTTTTCAGTGTCTGCCACTGGGCTCAAAATAGATTAACATAAAATGTAATAAGCTCAGATGTTATTGTTGTGTTTTACACAAGCATGGCTACGCCATACGTTAGTCAAAACAGGACCATATGCAGGTGACCCTGCTTCAAGGTCTGTAATCTTTACTGTAGTAGGCAATTCTCGATTATAGAGATCCTGTGAGATTTTTTAAATCTTTCATTGACAGCCTTCAAAAGAGTCCCAGTGTAAAGACATGCGGGACATAGTAGATATGCATCACATTGTCACTATCTGCACTATGGTGCAGGTTTGTGTGTGCCCAGCTCAGACAACGGAAAAGTCCTCAATTATAAAATAATACACTCTTCCCAGCATAGGTAAAACTTTGTCAGTTCCTGCCTGCACCTGGAAGTGCACATCAGAGAATGACAGAGTCGCTGTTTGAAGCTGCAGCACCATATTTGATTGTTAGCTGACCCGGCCAGATTTTGAAGGCTTGAAAAGGGACCACCACCCCGAGCAGCTGTTTTTGTTATGTATCTGTACCCCTTGCAGGGATATTACTTGGGGTTCCTGTGATCCCTATTTTTCTTCCCAGTGGATTCTGTCTGGGTGTCCTTATTTGTGGGGCACAACCAGCGTACTGACGAATACTTTTTTGCCTTGCACACACTTCTGCAATGTGGCATGGGTCCAATTAAAAAAGCGTACCCTTGTGTGCAGGGGCCAGACTTCCATGCGAATGAGGGAATGCCTCCATGGAATGGCGTTGCCACACATTTTAGTCCAGCTGAAACAATACCACAAGACTGAGATGAACAACTGTTTTTGCAGCACTTTCTATGACATCAAGTGTTCCCAGGGCACAAAACGTGGCTGCAAACACCCGTTGCACCTACAGGTCACTTGAAAGAAGTCCTTGTTGGTTTTTTTTTTAGCACAAGGTAATTCTGGGTAACATGTACAGGGACTACAGTGGATCTGTTATATAATGTAAAAAAAACTAAGTAGGCTCAAATAAAGCTCAGTTTAATTGTACATCGTAATGTGAGCAAATGCGTAGCCAAGAAGAAAACATAAAAATTAAAATCATATATAAAGGAATGGACAAAATGATTTACATTCGTAGACGAAGCAAGAGTCAGAGAAATGAAAACAAGCCATGCCTGTAATTACTACACTGCTCCAATGCAGCAGATGATGCGCTGCTTTGGATATGACAGGCGAAGGTTGGCAATGCATCCTGTAGTATCAGCTTTCCATTGAGATAAAATTGCGTGTCCCTGTCTTAACTGGCCTCCGCGGTGCCACATTAGGTCACATATATTGGCCACGAGCCTCTCCGCTCGATTGTCCTATTTATAACCATAAGAAGTGAAGAGACTTCATGCATGGCGAGTACACGCTACCAGAAAGTGGAACGTGTGCATGTTTTATGCAAATGAGAAAAGGTATTCAGGTTTTATGGGGGCATTCCTTATTAAAAATGTATCGAAATCTCATCCGACTACACTGTTTGATACAATAGTCCTAGAAGGCTAAAATCAATAATAAGGTACAATTTATATTCTGCACAGCTGTATATTCTTGATGTGAATTAATGAGCTCAAATACACAAACGCTTTCCAAGCCTTAAACAGTCCACGAGTAGACAGCATTTATCCGTAAAAACCTAATGTCTTTCGCTGGGCGTGCTGTCCACTAGTCTGTGAATTATAACACAATGAGGTGACAGCATAACGCCATAGCATAACACAACCTAAATAACAATAATAGTAATGCAAATAAAAATGGAACCAAAGAACACATTACAAAAGAAAGACGTACATTACTCGTAGGTAGTAAGTTGAAAATCGATTACGAAAATAAATGCTTCCTTTTACAATATGTTGAAGCTAGACTGTAATCCGCTGTTTTATAACAAAAAAATGGGTGACATGAAAGCGAGCAGCACCAATGACGCCGCACGTGTAAGGGTTAGATTGTACCCGGGGGAAATTCAAACTGACAGTGTGAAGTCAACTCTGTCTATGGAATTATGAAATAAAACATGGAGACATTCGAAATGGTTCCTGGTTAACCCTGGGAATGGTTACTGCATCTATCGGGTTTAGTTGTATTGGTATCTTTCTAACCAGCATAGTCCCCTTGTTTGTACCTCTTTGACCTAATTGGAATAATTACAAATGGTCAACTCGAATTTCCGTTGGTGTTTCCTTAAATATTTTCTGAGACTAGATCGTGTTTGAAATAACCCCTAAAATCTTAGTTCATTTTAACAGAAATATTGTAATAATAAGTAAGTAATAGTTTATTGTTTGGTTAATTAAAACCTTTACAATTTCCACATAAAAAGACGGTATAGCAGCGAAGTTCATATTCTAAGACTAATTTAAAAAGACATATCATAAAACATTCATAAATTATGTTAACATGAATAGAGCAGTTATCAGTAATTGTTGTCAAGTACCGTGAGTTGGTAAAGACTTTTACCCTTTCAGTATCCAAACTGTTTACCAAGTGATTTACTGTTTACTGTCCTTTTTGGAACCTAAAACTTTTGGGAGGGAGATAAAAGTCGAAAAGTGGGAGGGTATCTGTACAATGATCAGTTGATTTATAAACAGCTGCAATGATGAGTTACTGTTGACTGTCCTGCTGGAGCATGTGTCATCCGGGTGGGGGGCGACCTGAATATGATATGTTCGCTATAAAGTGACACTTTAAGGGACATTTGGATGCAGTGATAAAGCATTCCGGTCGCTTGGCGACAGAGCTTTTGCCCCTGCCGCTTCCATGAATTGAACAAAGCGGCACGCTAGCTGAAGATCTCCACCTCAGAGGCATGCCTTCACGGTTGTCTACAGGTTCCTATCCCCTTACTTATAAAGAATGGCTTCAGTAACTGTCGCCGTTCAGCTCGTAGGTCTCTGCAGATGCACAATAAGTGTTAAACACTTTCGTTGGCTTCCTCACATAAGCGGCATATTGTCTGACCCGGGGATCGTTTCCAAGGGGGAAGGTGCGGCAATGATGGTAAAATGCCCAATCGGAAATGAAGGTATTTTTCTTTCTTCCTCCTATTAAAACCCACGCCTAGGTAAAGTTGCGGAGAGGACTTGGCGTAGCTATGGACAACAAATCATCCATGGGCTCTTTCTGTGAGTGCCGCCTTATCTTCTACTAGGGATAGCCTTTTCACTGTCTTATTTGCAATTTGTTTAAAACAATGGTGGGTCCCTGAGGCCGCCCAGAGTTCCTCAAGTCCCAGACGATCAAATGATGCTGTCAAATATCTCCTAGCTGCGCAATCCCTCTTTAGGTGTATTTAGTTCCATAAATGGGAGTTCAGTGATCCTACTTCTGCCTTTTTTATCCTATACCAGCTCTTGACGTAAGCTCTTGTGCGGGCTATTTCTTGGCTTTGTAGGCCGAATTCTAGCCTTATTTGGACTGGCGAGACGTACTTAGGTATATTAAATATCATCCTGGCCACTCTTGAGACAGTGCTATCTAAAATAGCCGCATCTCTTCCCCTCAGGCACTCGCTCCCATAAGTGATTGCCGGAATGAGCTTTGCTTGCCAGACTTGTAGCAGTGGTATAAGGCTTGGATATGTTGTTCCTTGGGCCGGCAGTTTTATGTTTAATAGATTTTATGGCTACCGCAATAGAGTTGCCTCTTCTTTTGATGGCCTCTTTTTGTAAGTTGAATGTGCCTTTATTATCCATTATCACTCCTAAGTACTTGTATTGGTCGACTACTTCTATTGATGAGTCTGCCAAATGCCAGCAGTAGTTGGAGGTTTCCTTTTTTGGATGTATCCTCATAACCTTCGTTTTGTCTTGGTTGATGATTAAGCCATTGGTTGCTGAATATCGACCAGTTGTGTCTAATAAGTGTTGCAGGCCAATAGGGGTCCGACTGACCAACACGAGGTCATCTTCATACAGGAGGTTGGAGAGTAGGAGCCCTCCCATCTTTGGAACGTGAGAATTGCAGATGTCCAATTCTGACGAAAGGTCAGACATAAACAAGTTGAAAAGCATCAGCGCCAGGACGCACCCCTGTTTGAGCCCCATGGTTGTTGGGATTTTCCTAGACAGGAACTTTCCATCTCCTAACTTAACTTGGACCCAAGTGTTTGTGTGAAGCAGTATTAGCTGGTTTAGGAGAGCAGATGGTATTTTCTTTTCCTTGAGTTTGTGCCAGAGTTTGCTTCTGTCGATTTTATCAAAAGCTGACGAGTAGTCGATAAAACACATGAATAGAGGATGTTTTGCTAATTTGGCCCAGTCTACCAATAGGGACAGGGCAAGTATGTTCGTAGTTGTTCCCATGCCCTTGCAGAACCCCATTTGGTTGATCAGCATAATTGATTGTTCTTCGGCCCAGGCAGTAAGGTCTTCCAGAAGGAGGCCAGCCTAATATTTCGCCTCAATATCAATTAAAGCCACAAGCCTGTAACTTTTTGCTGAGTTCTTGACCCCTTTCTTATATATTGGGGATATGACTGACCCCCTCCAGGAGTCCGGGATGATGTCTCCTCCTGCGATTTGGCCATACAGCGTTAGTAATATAGAAGCCCAGTATTCCGGGTCCATTTTGAATAGGATTGGTGGAATCCCGTTGGGGCCAGGGGCGCCCTCCCACTTGCCTTTAGCTATCCTGTTCTTAATCTGGAGAATTGTGAATGACAAATGTTCGTTTCCTGGTCGGACATTTAGATTGAGAGGGGTTGCCTCAGGTATATTGCGAGAGCTCTGCTTCCGTGCTGAATTAAAATGATGGAACAGATGCGAGACCCAAGCTTCCTCTGTCAGGTGTGAATTTATTCTTTGAACATTCGGGTTGGCTAGGCTATTTATTGTGCGCCAAAATCTTGCGCTGTTGTTTGACTTTGAGTCATGTAATAGCCTTGCCCACAGGTTTTCGTCTGTTTCCCTTTTTGCCTGCCAGATTTCTTTTTTCTTTTTTGCTTTTAGTTGCAATAGCTCCCTTTGTATAATAGGATCCTGCCCTGTACGCCGAAGCCTGCGTAGTGTTTTATTTATTGCTTTCTTGAGCTTGCGGAGATTGGGAGTTTTAAAAATAGAAATATGGCTCTCTTGACGGACTAATGAACCAGTTGTCGTAGAAGCTGGACGAGCTCTTACCGTGTTCACTGCTCCTAGTGTTTTAATGAAGTATTCCCAGTGCGCTATCACATTTACGTCAGTCTCTTCCCATTGTTCCCATAATGACTTTGCTGAGGCCAGTAGGTCTTCTGGATGATTGGTTTTGAATTTAATCCTCCTGAAGTTGTCCATATGTGTGGACTCAGGGTCCTCAACAGGCTGATCTGGTGATGATCTAGATATTCTTGTAGAGATTTTCTGTGGCAGATGGTCGCTTTGATCTTGGGTCCCTACCTGGAAGCCTGTGATCCTGCTGAAAAATGATAAAGATACAAAGGTGTAATCTATCAGCGTACTTGAGGTTGCGCTGTGAAATGTTGCTACCGGGGGCTGGTCTCCCGGAAAGTGCCCATTTAGTGCCACGAAGCTTAGGTGTTCCAAATCCTTAACAAAGTTCTTAGCGAGTACTGATTGTTGCCTCTTGGCACTCGGCTCCTGACAAGGGATATTCCAGGCGATATGTTGTTCCTCAAGTAGCTCGTCCCTCTTCTGTGGCCCCATCAGGTGCATATTGAAGTCGCCTGTCAACAGTAGATTGGTCGTTGGTTCTTCTGAAAGTAGCCTGGTTATTTCTGCCCCCGCCATTTTGACTCCTTTGATTTTGTCGTGTGGATGTGTGTAGATGTTTAGGAGTAGTAATTGTTGTTTGGTATTGTCATCCCGTATATCCACTCTGAGTGCTTTGATTGCGTTTGTTGATGATGTAAAGGTGTCAACATCTTTAGTCGCTGTTATTGTTTTTATTGATGAATAAATTGTTAGACCACCCTTTAAATGTCCAAATTTAGAGCCTTTCACTGCTGGGGTGTGATGGGTTTTGAAACCAAGTAAATGGAAGGGTTCCTCTAGCCATGTCTCTTGGAGCAGAATCAGGTCGAAGCCTTGAAAATAGTCCAGAAGGTCTTTATCCGATGTTTTGTTACCCAGACAGTTTATATTTCAGGAGCAACTTCGTAGGTGGGGATTGCCTGGTGGTATTTGATTTGTCCTGAGTCAAGTGCTCTCGTCTTGTCGATTTATCATCCTTGCTAACCAGGTCCAGTCTTCCGATTTAATTACTTGGTGCTGATCTTTCCTTTCCTATTGTAATAATGGAATAGATGCAGCAGACTTTCGATGGATAGAAGATGTGGCAATTATGTCTACATTGTGTGCGGCGGAGCTGTTTGTTCTCTGACCTCGAATGTCGACGGAGGCTATACTTGTTACAGCAGTTTAAATTAATGTGGCCCCTTTGCTATGGTTCAAATAGAGGACATTAATTCAAGTTCCGACCATTTTAAAGCTCCCTGACACGAGCCGTGTCTTACGAGCACGTAATGGTCCCTAATATCATTGTATCTATACAGCAGCAACCATGCAACAACTAGATCATTGGTGCAGTGACATAGGAACGCACGAAGGCGCTGTGGCCCAGATGCTATAAACGAAGCATGATGCTTTATGAGAGGAGAGAGGGTGAGCTCTGTTTGCTGTCTCTAGTCAGCTCGCCTCTCAAAGCACATCCTTTCATTTGAGGGTGTTATTCCAGTCAGAGGAGCGACGGGCTCGACGTGCTGTGTGTAAAGCCTCCCGGTTGTAGAATGGCCCCACCCCTTCTCCTAGCTCTGTTAATGAACAGCGAGCAGCGACATACGAGACAGACCGATCCCAAAGCGAGCAACGACCAGGAGAAAGGGCCAGGCCGGGCAAGTAGGGAGGGAGACGGGCTCCGGGGGCTTCAGGCGGTGCTGCGGAAGGAGCGACCCGGTATACAGGCTGCGAGTGCCCTGCGGCCAACGAATCAACAAAAAGTACACGTACTGTGTAACAACTAAGTAAAGGGGCCAGTAGCCATGGGAGGTTACAAATGACCACACAGCTGTACGAAGGCGAGACTAACAAGCCTCATAATGAATCAGAAGACAGCATTTACAAAGGACAAACACACAAGCCATTGGAAAAAAAGGGCGGGGGAGTGAGCGAAGCTTCCCTCCATACTCAACTACCACAGCTCTTCGCAGAGCAGCGCTTGCGCGCTGGCTCACGCTCGACCTAAAAACCTGGTCACCACCAGGCACCGACTATTTTGCCCAATTCTTGATTTTATACACAAGGAAAATTACTTTAACAATAGCGTGCATTTTGCCGTAATTGAGTAATGGTGTACCCTTAGGGGAAATTTAACCATAACGTGAGCTGCAAAATGATCTAACTTCACTCGTGCTCAAAAAACACTATTATTAAATGCTTCAGCCCTTGGTACTACTCTATTGGCTTAAATAGAAAGACACTTAATGCTATTCGACGTGGTGTCTTCACATATTTGATTACTAGCCTCTTGGGCTGAACAAAATCTGATCAGTGGGCTTCTTCACAGTACATTAATCTGCTCCTCTTTCAGAGTGCTTTCAAGAACTGTTCTTCCTAAGCCTTTAATAGAACTGGAAGGCCCCTACTGTGCCTTTGATCGTATGCTACCAGTCCTCCGCACCATCTCAAGTCGGTCGGTAAACATGATATTTGTCATAAAGTTTGCTGCACTAAAAGTGCATCTAAAAGGAAATAAACGAAATGGTACGGTTCAATAAATGTTTCATACTCAGAGGAATGTCGATAGCTGCAAGTAAGCATGCTTTTCTTCCGTGCTTTATTAGAACAGCCAGGGCCTCTCTAGTGGCAGAGGCAAACATTCATGCAAACATTTCAAAACAGGAAAGAGGGAGATATGTAAAAACAAAACCGGGGGAATTTATTTTCCCTACTAACATTGAAACAGAGGCACTTTTATGTGGGAGAAAGCTAAAATAATACACATTTTTAGCAATGAAAATCAGATGTCTTCCACCTGAATGGGGCCTGTTGGCATGTATGAGACAAATGTGGTTACCTAGTGGTGGTTTTTCCTCTGGACGATTTTACCTCGTGGGCGAACGTGCAGTTTTTGTTTCACCGCCTGGTAAAGCCACATGTTTTCTATCGACCAGAACTGCAAAACTCAGACTTGGTGGACCTCTGTTCCTGTGCTATTTTTAGCAGGCAACCGTGTGAAATTTGTGAGTAAAAAAATCCTACGTTTACTCACAATTTGCAAAGGAATTTGGAGACAGATTTATTAACACTTTGCTCTGGGTTGTAAAAATGTTTCAAGCTACCACAAAGAGAAGAATATGGATTTATTCAAAGTAGCCCTAAAGTAACGCAAAGCAGTATTATGCACAATTTTGCATCAAGGGGACGTACCCTGGGTGGTGCATTGGCATTCTATGCAACCAAAAAGGGATATTGTCGCAATGTCCTGTCTACTAACATTGGTAGACAGGAATTTGATTCAAAGAATTATGCCCCCATTAGCAGGAGTAGCGTTTGAGAAAAGTTTTCTCAAATCGTCTTCGGTTTTGCATGTGTGCTACCCTATACAAAACACATACAAAGTGGGGAAAGTGCTTAAAGCTATGTTTATTCATAGTATTTTATACTTATGCTTGACGTCACACATATACAGTGCACAAACCTTTGCACTGTGGTGCAAGAGTGACATGTTGGAGCAAGACAGCTTAAGCTCGCCAGTGCTCGGACAGAGAGCAACGGCACCAAATCTTATGCATACAGAACTGATCTGCTCTCTCCTGTTCATGCAATGCAGCACAGCTTCTTTGCTTGGAAAAATAAACCTGCACCTCGGAATATTAAATCGGATGCAAACACTCAATTAGATCTGATCTGACGTGATGACCTTGGAGAGGCTCTTTGTTTCAAATACCATTAAATTCATGGCTACTTTAAGGTATATCTGGGTAACTATGTTGATTAAAGCAAAAAAGGAGGGAAGAGGTATGGTGTGATGCCAAGTGTGTATCCACCAAATCAATGCTGTTAAACACATACACCTAAAACCTGGTAAGGGTGTCGAGTAATCAATCAATCAATCAAGGGTTTGTTAAAGCGCGACTACTCACCCGTAAGGGTCTCAAGGCGCTAGGGGTGGGGGAGTGGGGGTGCAGGTTCCATCCATCAAGGAGGGGGTCTGTCGAAGAGCCAGGTTTTGAGGTTTCTTGCGAAGATGGGGAGCGATGTTGTCTGTCTGAGGTGGAGCGGAAGGGCGTTCCATGCTTTGGCCGCGAGGAAGGAGAAGGAGCGGCCTCCCGATCTGGTCTTTCTGGTGCGGGGGACCACGGCGTAGGAGAGCTGGGCTGATCGTAGGGTCCTTTGGGGTGCGTTGAATTTGAGTCGGCTGTTCAGGTATGCTGGTCCGGTGCCGTGGAGGGCCTTGTGTGCGTGGGTGAGCATCTTGAAGGTGATTCTCGCCTCGACAGGGAGCCAGTGGAGTGTGCGCAGGTGCTGGGAGATGTGGCAGTGTTTTGGCAGGTTGAGGACCAGTCTTGCGGCGGCGTTCTGGATGTTCTGTAGCTTGCGGGTGAGGTTTTTGTTTATCCCGGCGTAGAGTGCGTTGCCGTAGTCGAGTCTGCTGGTGACCAGGGCGTGAGTGACGGTCTTCGGTGTTCGAGGGGGATCCATTTGAAGGTCTTACGAAGGAGGCGGAGTGTGTGGAAGCAGGAAGACGAGACAGAGTTGATCTGGCGGTCCATTTTGAGCTCGGAGTCCAGGATGATTCCCAGGTTGCGTGCGTGGTCCGTGGGGGTTGGCGGGTTTCCGAGGGCGGGGGGCCACCAGGTGTCGCTCCAGGCATCGGGGTTTGGGCCCATGATGAGTACTTCTGTTTTGTTGGTGTTTAGTTGTAGGCAGCTGTTTTTCATCCATTTGGCGACGGCTTCCATGCCTTCTCGAAAGTTGCGTCTGGCGGTGTTGGGCTCGTTGGATAGGGAGAGGATGAGCTGGGTGTCGTCTGCGTATGACACGATGTTGAGTCCGTAGGTTCTGACGATGGGTGCGAGTGGAGCCATGTAGACGTTGAAGAGCGTCGGGCTGAGGGAGGAGCCCTGGGGGACTCCGCAGGTGGTAGGTGTGGGGTCCGAGAGGAAAGGGGGAGTCTGACCCGCTGCGTCCTGCCGGAGAGGAAGGAGCGGATCCAGTCGAGGGCCTTGTCCTGGATTCCTGCGTCGTAGAGTCTGCGTATTAGGGTGCGGTGGGAGACTGTGTCGAACGCCGCTGATAGGTCGAGGAGGATGAGGGCTTCTGTTTCTCCTTTGTCCAGTAGGGTGCAGATGTCGTCTGTTGCGGCGAGGAGGGCGGTTTCCGTACTGTGGTTTTTTCTGAAGCCGGATTGGGAGGAGTCGAGGATGTTGTGTTCTTCAATGAATGTGGCGAGTTGGCTGTTGATGGCTTTCTCGATGACTTTCGCTGGGAACGGGAGCAGGGAGATGGGTCTGTAGTTTTTGAGGTCGGTGGGGTCCGCTGAGGGTTTCTTTAGGAGGGGGTTGACCTCGGCGTGTTTCCAGTCGTCGGGGAACGAGGCGGTCGCCAGGGAGCGGTTGATGGTGTGGCGGAGCATGGGTCCGTGGGGGCCCCTGAGTGGATTGACTTAATTGTCTTCAGTGTGTCTTCGGTGGTGAGGGCTGTCCAGTCGTCAATCGCTGGTTTCCGGGTGTCGGGGGTGGTTGGTGAGGGTTCAGTGTGTTGGTTGTCTTCGTCGAAGTTGTCGTAGATGCTCTTGATTTTGTGGTGGAAAAAGGTGCTGAGTTTGTCGCAGAGGTCTTGTGAGGGAGGGATGTCGGTAGACTCGCTAGTGGGTTGGGCGAACTCCTTGATGATGCTGAAGAGTTCCTTGCTGTTGTGCGCGTGGGTGGAGATTCTGTCTTCAATCGCTTTTTTCCTCGTTTCTCTGATGAGTTGATGGTGGGCGTTGGTGGCGGCTCTGAAGTTGTCGTGGGCTTCTGTGGATTTGGTGTTCCTCCAGGCCTTTTCGAGGCGGCGGCATGTGCTTCTGGACTCTCGAAGTTCGGTGGTAAACCATCTGGCTTTTTTGGCGCGGGTATTGTTGTTTTTCTTGAGGGGGGCTATGGTGTTGGTGCTGTCCGAGATCTATCTATGCAGGGTTCGGGCTGCGGTGTTGGGGTCGTCGTTTTCCGCGATGGTTGGGGTGGAGTTGTTGAGTGAGGAGGTGAGCTGGTCGTCGGTGATTTTGGTCCAGTTTCTTCGTGGAAGCAGATGCTGGTGACTGTGGATGGTGGGTGTTCTGAAGGTGAAGTGGACGCAACGATGGTCGGTCCATGGGAGTTCGGTGGTGTGGCTGAAGGTGATGGAGTTTCCTGTAGTGAAGAGGGAGTCGAGGGTGTGTCCTGCAGAGTGCGTGGGCTCGGTCACGATCTGGCGCAGTCCAATGTTGTGGAGGTTGTCCAGGAGGGATGTGGTGTTGGGGTCCAGTTGGTTGTCGAGGTGGAAGTTGAGGTCTCCCAGCAGGGTGTAGTTGCTGGATGCGATGGCCTGCAGGGAGATAATGTCCGTGATGGAGTTGGCGAAGGGTCCGCGGGGTCCAGGGGGTCGGTAGATGAGGGTTCCTCGGAGGGTGGCGGTGGGGCTGGCCAGTATCTTGAAGTGAAGGTGTTCCATCAGTTCTGTGGGCTCATCAGGGAGTGTGCTCAGGCGGAGGCTGGATTTGTGGACGATGGCGATTCCTCCTCCTGGGCGGGTGGGGCGGTCCTTCCTGGAGATCTTGTATCCTTGGGGGATGGCGATGGCGATGTCCGGTCCCGAGGTGGTGTTGGTCCAGGTTTCGGTGAAGAACGCTACGTCCGGGGTGGTGCTGTCGAGGAGGTCCCAGATTTCTGTGGAGTGTTTGTGGAGGGATCGGACGTTGAGGAGTATGCATTGCAGGGTCTTCGGTTCGGTTGTGTTCTTGTGGGCGGGTTGTGCTGGATCCGTGTTCTTGGCGGTGCTGCAGGTGTGCCGGCAGCGGTGACAGCTGAAGGGTCCGTGGGAGTCGGCTGGTGATGCTAGCTTGCAGTTGTTGTTGCGGCCTGGGTTGAGTGCGTGGAGTGCTGCTGGGTCGTAGCGTTGGCGGGGCGGAGGTCCAGGGTTCCTAGCGCTGGTCGCGGTCGGTTCGCGGACGGGCGCAGACGGGCTTGCCTTTGACGCGCCTTCGGCGCGCCAGCGTCGCGCCCGCGGCCCGCGCCCGCTGTGCGGCCGTGCAGTGGCTGCCATTAAGTAGGGGTCGGGGAGGGCTGGACAGCTGGGAGGCGGGAGCGGGGAGGGGAGCTGGATTGGGCCGGTCGCGCTGGGGGGGAGGGGCCACGGGGGCAGCAGCGGCGGGGAAAGGCGAAGGGAGGAAATAAGGGATAAAGAAAAAAGGGAAAATAGGCAGAAATAAGGCACAAAAGAGCAGAGATGCAGAAAGGTGAAAGATAAAAGAGGGTAGAAAAACGAGTGAAAACTAGTGAAAGGGCAGAGCGAGAGGAAGGGAAAATGAGCAGAAATCAGGCACAAAAGAGCAGAGATGCAGAAAAGTGCACAAAGGTGAAAGATAAAAGAGGGTAGAAAAACGAGTGAAAACAAGTGAAAGGGCAGAGCGAGAGGAAGGGAAAATGAGCAGAAATAAGGCACAAAAGAGCAGAGATGCAGAAAAGTGCAGAAAGGTGAAAGATAAAAAGGGTAGAAAAACGAGTGAAAGAGCAGAGTTAGAGGAAAGAGACAGAGGTCCACTGGACTACCAGGGATGAGGCGCAGGGAAACCTGCGGGTGGAGGAGGGCCTCGATCACCAACACTCTAGAGTGCAGGGGCAGGCCTCACTTAATGGTGGAGCTGAGAGGGTGGGAGAGCAATTTCACTGACAATGAGTCAGTGGTCTTGCTCGCCTGTCCCCGCAGTGGCCGCCATTAAGTAGGGGTCGGGGAGGGCTGGACAGCTGGGAGGCGGGAGCGGGGAGGGGAGCTGGATTGGGCCGGTCGCGCTGGGGGGGAGGGGCCGCGGGGGCAGCAGCGGCGGGGAAAGGCGAAGGGAGGAAATAAGGGATAAAGAAAAAGGGAAAATAGGCAGAAATAAGGCACAAAAGAGCAGAGATGCAGAAAGGTGAAAGATAAAAGAGGGTAGAAAAACGAGTGAAAACTAGTGAAAGGGCAGAGCGAGAGGAAGGGAAAATGAACAGAAATCAGGCACAAAAGAGCAGAGATGCAGAAAAGTGCACAAAGGTGAAAGATAAAAGAGGGTAGAAAAACGAGTGAAAACAAGTGAAAGGGCAGAGCGAGAGGAAGGGAAAATGAGCAGAAATAAGGCACAAAAGAGCAGAGATGCAGAAAAGTGCAGAAAGGTGAAAGATAAAAAAGGGTAGAAAAACGAGTGAAAGAGCAGAGTTAGAGGAAAGAGACAGAGGTCCACTGGACTACCAGGGATGAGGCGCAGGGAAACCTGCGGGTGGAGGAGGGCCTCGATCACCAACACTCGAGAGTGCAGGGGCAGGCCTCACTTAATGGTGGAGCTGCGAGGGTGGGAGAGCAATTTCACTGACAATGAGTCAGTGGTCTTGCTCGCCTGTCCCCGCAGTGGCCGCCATTAAGTAGGGGTCGGGAGGGCTGGACAGCTGGGAGGCGGGAGCGGGGAGGGGAGCTGGATTGG
Source organism: Calotriton arnoldi (assembly GCA_963921515.1). NCBI lineage: Eukaryota > Metazoa > Chordata > Amphibia > Caudata > Salamandridae > Calotriton > Calotriton arnoldi. The sequence continues at coordinate 2,192,829 of CAWUFW010002346.1, forward strand.
GCCGGTCGCGCTGGGGGGAGGGGCCGCGGGGCAGCAGCGGCGGGGAAAGGTGAAGGGAGGAAATAAGGGATAAAGAAAAAAGGGAAAATAGGCAGAAATAAGGCACAAAAGAGCAGAGATGCAGAAAGGTGAAAGATAAAAGAGGGTAGAAAAACGAGTGAAAACTAGTGAAAGGGCAGAGCGAGAGGAAGGGAAAATGAGCAGAAATCAGGCACAAAAGAGCAGAGATGCAGAAAAGTGCACAAAGGTGAAAGATAAAAGAGGGTAGAAAAACGAGTGAAAACAAGTGAAAGGGCAGAGCGAGAAGAAGGGAAAATGAGCAGAAATAAGGCACAAAAGAGCAGAGATGCAGAAAAGTGCAGAAAGGTGAAAGATAAAAAAGGGTAGAAAAACGAGTGAAAGAGCAGAGTTAGAGGAAAGAGACAGAGGTCCACTGGACTACCAGGGATGAGGCGCAGGGAAACCTGCGGGTGGAGGAGGGCCTCGATCACCAACACTCGAGAGTGCAGGGGCAGGGGCAGGCCTCACTTAATGGTGGAGCTGCGAGGGTGGGAGAGCAATTTCACTGACAATGAGTCAGTGGTCTTGCTCGCCTGTCCCCGCAGTGGCCGCCATTAAGTAGGGGTCGGGGAGGGCTGGACAGCTGGGAGGCGGGGAGCGGGGAGGGAGCTGGATTGGGCCGGTCGCGCTGGGGGGAGGGGCACGCGGGGCAGCTGCGGCGGGGAAAGGTGAAGGGAGGAAATAAGGGATAAAGAAAAAGGGAAAATAGGCAGAAATAAGGCACAAAAGAGCAGAGATGCAGAAAGGTGAAAGATAAAAGAGGGTAGAAAAACGAGTGAAAACTAGTGAAAGGGCAGAGCGAGAGGAAGGGAAAATGAGCAGAAATCAGGCACAAAAGAGCAGAGATGCAGAAAAGTGCACAAAGGTGAAAGATAAAAGAGGGTAGAAAAACGAGTGAAAACAAGTGAAAGGGCAGAGCGAGAGGAAGGGAAAATGAGCAGAAATAAGGCACAAAAGAGCAGAGATGCAGAAAAGTGCAGAAAGGTGAAAGATAAAAAAGGGTAGAAAAACGAGTGAAAGAGCAGAGTTAGAGGAAAGAGACAGAGGTCCACTGGACTACCAGGGATGAGGCGCAGGGAAACCTGCGGGTGGAGGAGGGCCTCGATCACCAACACTCGAGAGTGCAGGGGCAGGCCTCACTTAATGGTGGAGCTGCGAGGGTGGGAGAGCAATTTCACTGACAATGAGTCAGTGGTCTTGCTCGCCTGTTCCCGCAGTGGCCGCCATTAAGTAGGGGTCGGGGAGGGCTGGACAGCTGGGAGGCGGGAGCGGGGAGGGGAGCTGGATTGGGCCGGTCGCGCTGGGGGGGAGGGGCCGCGGGGGCAGCTGCGGCGGGGAAAGGTGAAGGGAGGAAATAAGGGATAAAGAAAAAAGGGAAAATAGGCAGAAATAAGGCACAAAAGAGCAGAGATGCAGAAAGGTGAAAGATAAAAGAGGGTAGAAAAACGAGTGAAAACTAGTGAAAGGGCAGAGCGAGAGGAAGGGAAAATGAGCAGAAATCAGGCACAAAAGAGCAGAGATGCAGAAAAGTGCACAAAGGTGAAAGATAAAAGAGGGTAGAAAAACGAGTGAAAACAAGTGAAAGGGCAGAGCGAGAGGAAGGGAAAATGAGCAGAAATAAGGCACAAAAGAGCAGAGATGCAGAAAAGGGCAGAAAGGAGTAATAATTCAGCAAAGCAACCCTGGTTAGGGTGGTGAATAAGAGGACAGCAAAGAGAAGCTAGTCATCTCACATAGTTAAAAGACGGTTATGGAAGAGAGTAAGAACTTGGGAAGGCAAGTCCATTCATCATACTGGCAAACTTGCAACCAGGATAGAACTCTAAGTGAGAAGTCTGCAAGTTACAGTATGCATCACAATCACTTGTTGTTCTATATAGCACTCCAAACCGTGTTTCTGACATTTCTAGGCACTGTAACTAATGTGTGGCGTTTATCTACTCATGATACTCAGTACATAAAGCTAAGAGTTTTAAAACCACTATAGTAATATACAAAGTAATAGGCTGGATAAACTGCACACAACAGTGGGCACGAGCTCTCTGTGTAAAGACATGACTCAAAGGCATTCAACTAGATATTTTTTTTAGTAGTACCACAAATTGTTAATGCTGTTTCTGCACAACTGGTAATTATGATATTATCATGAAGTTAGCATTAAATGCTAGCTTATATAGTATTCCCCATTTTCACATGTTATACTCTCATTATAAAAGCAAAATAAAATTAGTACCAGACTTTTGCAGCTCTTAATAGCCACATTTTTTCCATGTCATGTCATGATGTAGTATATTTCTGAAGAGTTTACTATGCATAACTTAAATAAAAAATATTCTGTTAACTGCATAGAATCCAGATTACCGCACATTAAACCCAATATTTACCCTCTCTAAATAAGGTTCAAAATATTGAAGCACCCTGGAGGTGTTTTAAGTGCATAGATCTCAATGGACTGTTAATCACAATGATAGGCCTGGTAAAGAATTTTACTTAATTTATTCGCACATTCCCTGGAGTAGTCTTTTTATCCTAAATTAGTATATCATGCAAAGGATTCTGCATTCCTATATAAAAAGGTCTCTTTTTTATTTATAATACATGAGATTCAGCAATCCCTGTATAAAAACGTCCCTAATTTATTTATAATAAATGAGATTCTGCAATCCTTGTATAAAAAACTGTCTCTAATTTCTTTTTAATAGGTGACTTATGACACACCCAGTCACCTATTATAAAGAAACGATGTAGCAGCTCAACTGTATTAGAAAAGTTTGAATCTTTTGGCATGTTTATGCACATTCGAGCTACTGATCCTTTTTGAAAAATAACCGACATATTAAACTGATTCTAATATCTTTTTTGTAGAAAATATCTCATAGATTTTTTGATGTGTTTAATTTTGCACTAGAAATTCTATTTTTGTTCTTCATGTTTACAAACATGCTCTCTCGATCATATGGAAGAGCTATGTACTAAGGTTTTAAGTGGTTTGTGGGAAAGGTTATGGCGTGACCATATATATTAAGAAATAAAATACCCCCCGCTGTACATGATAAGGATTTTGCAAGTCACCTCAGAGTTCCAAAACCTTCTAAAGGAACTTGGCTTTGTTCCTCTATATGGTTATGGAACTCCCATGTGACTTACATTATACTTTTAATGTGCAGCAGGGGGTCATTAGCCCATATATAATACATGGGAGCCTGCAATCCTTTAAAATAAAATATTTGTATTATTTTTGAGCTAGCATTGACGGATTGACACCACCCAACGCAACATAACAATCAACAACCATTTAAGTAAACACAAAGGGGGGTATACATACTTAAGACATAATGAAGCAAATCCCATGACAGGGGAAATAACACAAAATCAAAGAGAAACTGTAAAGAAGAGATGAGAAAAGAAAAAGATTTCTATTTGTTCAAATATTATAGTATTAGTAAAAGATCAGAAAAAGATCAAGCAGGACTATTCCCTTTGCAGACTAGCCCAGATCCTTTTTAATCTTGACAGAGAACGGGGGCCTCTGGCCTTAGCCAGGGCCAATTCAGACTCATACACCTGCCTGAGCAAAACCCAGAACTCATTGGCATTTGGGGTAGTAGGGTCTATCCAAGCCCTAGCAATACATAGACGGGCATATACGATGATAATAGAGGCCTATGACCTCTCATAATGGGCAGCCTCATATTTAAGCCCAAGAAGGATTTCCTTCTCTGTGAGCCGAAACCCCCAACCCATGCGCCCTGTTAGCAGAGAAGAGATATCTTTCCAGAATGCTTTTAGCATAGGAAAATCAACAAACATATGCTTCAGGTCTGCCGCATAGAGATTGCATTTAGGACAATAAGCTTTATCAGAGACTCTGAAAGTTGCCCATTTGGAAATAAGCACTGGCGTATAATTAAGGCTCCCTGTTTTCCTTTTTTACTGATTTTTACAGATAAATACAGACAGAAAACCATTTATTTTCTTGTCTGTATTTTTTAAATTTTTTTATTTCTTTCATTGTACGAAAAGGTGTAAGCATACATTGAAATTCATCATCGTAAAACAATTATGCATTTTTTGTCTTTCACTCAGCCAGAAGCCACCCACCCATCCCACCCCGGGGAGTTGGCACAAAAAACCTCAAACTTTGTTACCATACATTTGACAGAGTCTTATATGTTGTCTCCATTACGAATTGCCAGTACAGATTTAACTGAATTTACCAATTCATTGTGGGAGCTCATCTAACAGTAGCTGTTCTTCGTGAGAGAATAGCTCCGCTGGAATTAGATTCAGGTATGCCTTAACTTCTCTAAGATCCCCAGGTGAGTCCTCTTGATACAGTTTTTGATAGTATGCGTGGGACACATGTCTAATTCCATCAGGATCTGTAACCACTCCCAGCACAAGATCTTTGATCTCCTGTATTATATTTTGCAACGCTTTTTCTCTAGCTCTGATTGCCAAATGATGCCCTACCTGTTCACTGCACTCGTATGCTTTCTCTCTCCATACTGTAAGTCTATCTGCGGCGTCTTCGCAATTATTTCCATAATAGATGTTTTAGCGGCTGCCACCTTTGCCTGCGCTTCATCGGCATCCCCACCCAATTGGATCAATTGGACCAGATCCTCTTCTGCCACTGCCAGTCTAGTTTGTGTATCATATAAAAGCTGTTGTTTTTTTTATTCAAAGACAAAGAAAATCTAAGGATTTCCCCCCGTATTCCTGCTTTTAAAGTGTCCCATACGATGTCAATTCCTGTGTTCCCTAGATTCTCCTTCAGAAACTGAGGGATCCATATCCTCATGTGACTACAGTATTCCTCATTCACAAGAAAGGCACGTTCAAAACTCCAGGTTTTTTCCCCATTTTTGGGCGTCATTCCCTTGATCTCGACCACTAGGGGGTTATGTTCAGAAAGAGTCCATGAGGCTTTCTCTATAGAGCAATCATGAAGCAGGGAGTAGGACACTAATATAAAGTCAAGTCTAACATGCTTACTGTGTGGAAAAGACAAGTAGGTAAAAACAAGATCTGAAGGATTTTGCCAATTCCAGACATCGCACAACCCGTGGTCTATACATATAGTCCTTAATGCACTGAACACTTTCGGTTTCCTGCCACTATATGTCCAGTTACCTTCTGAGCTCAGTTTTTGTTGGCAGGTATGTTTATATTGAAATCCCCACAAAGAATCACGGGAAGCGGCCAGGCGGCAAGTTCGCTATTCACTTGCTCAAACACACCTGGATCATCCAGGGTGCTACCATAAATCGAGCAAATAGTGAGCAATTCCCCATTATTTTTACGACATTCAGTTATTACCCATCTTCCTAGGTGATCCACTGATGTTCACCTAAATTGTAGGGTGTTGTTGGATGTCAGAATAGCCGCCCCTGGTGTCCGAGTGTTTTGTATCGTCCCTCCCACCAAAATGTAACCTAGTGAGTTTAAAAGGTGTAATTGTGTCCTTTCAATGTGAGTCTCCTGCATACAGAGGATATCTGCCTTCAATAGCCGAAGCCCAGCCGCCGTATGCCGTCTCTTCTTGGGGTCATTGAGGCCGCAAATATTGATGGTGGCTACACGCATCTTACCCATCTAAGACATAGAGCACAGTACGTATAAGACATCTCCCCCTCGAGTCAAACCCCCACCCACACAGGAGACCCCTCCCCGCCTACCCCCCCTCCCACCACCTATAGTTGAGGTGACCTGGCTGGGTCCGAGCCGGGCTGATGTAATCTCAGTAATCGTGACCCTGTTGCTCCTCAAGTCTTCTGCCCCGCTGACCACCCTCGAAAAGCTGTGAATCATATCTTGACACCCTTATAAATCAGTCTTGATTTAAGAAATCATGTTAGTGAGCTTCAACAAACTGTGAAAACCACAATCCCTATGAACACCAGAAAGAAAAGAAGAACGAGGAAACGAGAAGGAGGGTAAAGCCTAAGTGCCTTGAAATTTAACCCTATCTTCAATTAGACCCCATTCTCAGATCTACCAGAAATCTCTTTTAAGTATGTTTCAGCCTTTATTTCGGAAATAAAACTGCGGGTTGTCCCCCTGAAGATAATTTTTAGTCGAGCTGGGTTCTGCAGGTAGACTTCTGCCCCAAGCTGCTGGAAGGGTGCAAAAAGCTGTCTGAGCCTCCACCTCCGCTCCACAGTGGCATGAGTGAAGTCCGGTCTTGTGAAGAAGTTCACGCCGTCGAATTCCTTTTTGGCAGTTGGCCTGGCCAAGTCATAGAGAGACTGCTGGAGTAAAAAGTTTCCAAAGTATATGAGCATGGCCCGTGGCCGTTCAGGAGTGGGTGAGGGGCGTTTTGGTGATGTTAGGGGGAATCTGTGGGCTCGCTGGATCTCTTTGTCCCAGTCCCAGGTAGACAGTTCTGGAAAATTCCCTCTTAGCAAAGAGATCATATATTTCCTGGGGTCATTCCCTTCGACTCCCTCCAGGATGCCAAGAAAACGAAGATTATTTCGGCGTTGCCTGTTTTCTTGATCCTCCATTTTCCACATTAGATCTTTTACTATCCCCTCATGTGCGTCACCCTGTGCCTTCAGCGTGACAAAATCCTTTTACAAATTTTCAGCCCGAACTTCCACTGAGGCCATTCTGTCTGCAATTTCCACACATGTTCTGCCCACTTTCCTGATGGCCCCTTGCAATTTTTTGGCGGCCAAGCGTGCTCTCCGATTGTCCATCTTTACCTCCTCCTGAAAGCTCTTGATTGTTTGCAGCACTACTGACAAGGCAGGATCGTTCTGGCTCCCAGTCCCTGAAATCTCAGCGTTGCCTGTCATTGTCAGATTTCCCCCCGATCGAATTGTTTGATCTGAGAGAGTGGTCAGTTGTGAAGACAAATAGTCCCATTTCAAATCCCCAGTACTTCCGCATTCGTAGGTCTCGCACCTCATTTTCCTCCTCCCTTTCTTTGTTAGGGATTTCTTCTGTCTTTGGGATTTTGAGGGAACTTCCGACCCAGTGCTACTGTTCCAGTTCTGACCCTCTTCTTCACTGGAGGCGGTTATACTCAGGTCCGACATCTCAAATTCATCGGTTAAGGAGTAAAAGTTCTCATGGGCATCAGCAGATCTGGCCTGGAGTAGAGGGGTATTTACAGCTTCATTTCCAGCACCCTTACCAGCCAAGGAGCTCTTGTTCTCAGTTATTTCCAAACTGTTTTTATGTATTAGCTTATCATGTTGGGGAGCTTGGATGGGGCTTGTGAAGATAGGATCTTCAGCATCTATGGCCAGATCTGGAGTAGGATTTGGCTGGTGATTAGGTCCGGGTTCCAGCCCAGGTGTAGATTTAGTGGCAATCGCGGCTTGCTCCTCCGCCCCTTTCCCCTTCTCCAAAGCCCTTTGCCCGCCTACCTCTGTTGGGCTGAAAATATTAGTAATTAGTGGCTGACTGGAGACCAGGTCCCAGGGGTTTTTTTGCTGAGCTTTTTTAGTTGTCTCAATTTTCTCAGTTTTTTTCCTTTTTTTCCTTCCTCTTGCCCCCACGAACATCAATCCTTTTGCCCCAATTTTTACAGGCAGCGTGGGAGGCTGAGCAACTGCTGCAGTTATTGCCAGAGAGGGTTGAGTGCTCCTAGTCTTGATGGTTTTCCCACCACGTCCTGACATATCTGTTCGCAGAGAGCAGAGTCTTACAGTATCTAAGATTCTGCAACAAAGTATCTTCTGGTAGCGGTGCTGGTGCCACCGAGCGGGAAAGTCTCTTCCGTGCCGGCCTCTCGGACAGTGAGGAATTTCTCCGCGGACCACTCGGGAGCTCAGAGAGTGCTCTGATCAGCTGTTCCGTAGCAGCCCGCCGCAGGCCGGAGGACGCCGCCGATGTCAGAGCGAGCCGCGCCGGGACCGGCCTTGCAGTGAACACATCACTCGTCCAGCAGGCTCCGTGTTGGTAGCATCGGTGTGCCATGGCGATCTCTATCAGCAGGTATTCCATTTGTGGTGTTCTAGTACGGCATCAGGTATATTTCGATCATACTGGGGGTCCGACCGGAGGAGTGTCTCTAGTGTGATGTTACCCAGACGCTATCTTGCCTCTGTATTTATTTTTAAATGTGGATAAAAACGGAAATTGGGTGCTTTTTGAGTGATTCTAAATACACTTTGCCATGAGTGCCAGGCCAATAACTGTGTGGATTGATAGGTAAGGGGTTAAAAAAGAAAGGAATTTTTGTAAAGAGGCTTAAAAAGTAGTAGATATGCATAAGGCTGATACTGAAATGTCCTTTATTTCATGTAAGTGCATTGATTTATCTTCTGCGGGTGTTCATATCAATGAAACCTGGCAGGCATTCAAGCATGACTGCATATTTATTGGTTAAATAAATGTGAAAATATACCAGTTTCAGATTTGTTTTTTTCACAAAACCCATAATAAATATGGATAAATACAGATAAAGTTGACAAAAAATAAATATGGATAAATACAGACGGAAATGTCAAAAAAATAAATACCATAAAACGGGGAGCCCTACGTATAATACAACATAAAGATTGTCCTATGCTGCCGCAATTTCAAGCTAACAGAGGCTACTGATTGATCTATGGTGTCTAAGGTCTCCTGTATGTCGTTTGCAGTGACATCAGTTGTGAGAAGTCGGATAAGTTTAGCCGATATCTGTATGCTATCATCCTGTGCTAATGAGATAAATCTTTGATACATTAAGCTAATTGAAATTTTAGAAGGTTTCCCATAGACACCAGACAGTATTGCAGAAGTAAATGGCATATCTTGCCATTTCTGGCCATATAGGAAATAATTTCTTATTTGCAAATATTTAAAAAAAACTGTTCTGAAGGAGCACAAACTCCTCTTTCAATGAGAGGAATGAGCGGAACCCCCAACCATCATACAACTGACCCAGATTGCTGACCCCCATACGATGCCAAACTTTCCCAACACATCCTGAAATATTTCTGGGAAGATTGGATAACCCCATAGGACAGTGAAATAGTGCAGCAAAGGCACAGAGTGTATTCTACATATTTCCTGCCATATCCTAGTTACATCCCTAACTACCTTAAATCTGACCCGCTTGTAATAGCTAGGATCTGAGGTCTTGTAGAGAATAAACCCGATTGATGGTCCGCAAGCTAGTTGGTAAGCAAATGACGATAGACCGGCTTCCCGCCCATTTATAAGGCTCCAAATCCACCCGGCAAAACAGCCCAATAATATTGCTTGAAATCTGGGAGCTTAAAGCCCCCTTGTTTGTATGTCAATTTGATAAACCTAAGAGCCCTTCTAGTTTGCCTATACCCCCAAATAAAGCTACCGACAACAATTTCAAGTCATTTAAAAAAAGATCCGGGGACACCCAGAGGGATTGAATGAAATAAATATAAAAACTTAGGCAATATATTCATTTTGATGATGTTACACCTGCCGAGGATGCTGAGAGGGAGCCGATGCCAAGATCGTAATTTAACTGTAACTGATTTAAGAAGTAACTCATAATTGAGTGTGACTATATCCTCCATTCAGCTACTGAGGCAGATACCTAAATACGTAGCGGTGTCTGAGACCCCTTAAGATGTTGACAGGGTATCCAATTGGTAATTCAAGATGGTCTGTGTTTTAGCCAAATTAAACTTGTATCCAGAGAAGGAGCCAAAAAGCTCAGCTTCCTCTGAAATACAAGCTATGGTATATACTGGATTAACAGGAAAGACGGCAATATCATCGACATACGCTGTAAGTTTAAGTTCCATTCCATTTAAGCACACCGGGCGAATCCCCATATTCATCAGCAGATGTCTTTCAAAAGGCTCTATATATAGAGGAAGCAGCAGAAGGGAGAGTGGACACCCCTGCCGTGTACCTCTCCGAACTGGAAAGGATGTTGATGAAATACAGTTTAGCTTGACTTTAGCTACCGGGTTTTTATATAATTGCTGAACCAAAGAGATAAACCCATTTCCAAGTCCAAACATAGTCATAGTAGCCAGAGTGCATCCCATGTCACTCTATAAACAGCCTTGTCTGCATCCAGCATTATCATACCAATATGCTCCTTTATTTTTCCGGATACATCGAAGGCTGCGATAGCAGTGTTAACATGGGCCGAGGTGTCTCTACCGGGAATAAACCTGTGTTGTCGGTCAGAAACTAAACCATGAATGAGAGGGGCCAAACGGTTTGCCAATATTTTTGAAAAGATCTTAGAATCAGAATTGATTAATGAGATTGGATGATACGAACTCCTTTCTTCCACCGAGTTGCCTTTCTTGGGGAACACCACAATGTTAGTCACACGCCAGGAGGCAGGAGCCTCCCCTCCTTCTGAGATATACATGATTAAATCAGTCATTTCGGGTGCCAGAATATCCCTAAATGTTTTATAAAACTCCAAAGGGATAGTATCCTCGCCCGCCGCCTTCCCAGAAGACAGGGCCTTAATTGCCTCTTCCACTTCAACTGCACTGATGTCCCCTTGGAGCACCACCATCTCCTGTATATCGAGCTGAGGTAAATGACTCTCTTGCAGATAATCCTGAAGACATGAATTGGTAGAAGATACTACCTCGCCATATATTCCTGCATAGAATATACCAAACTGCTCGACGATATCCTGTGGTTGTGAGAATAGTACCCCACCCTCTCTTTTAATGCGCCTGATATTAGCTCTTGCCTTATTATCAGCGATCTGACTAGCCAGCAACCGACCAACTCTTTCCCCGTATTCATATTGCGGCATTCTATGTTTCTGATAACTGGCAGCTGTTTTCTCTGCTAGCCTTCAATTTAACATAGACCTTAATTCTAAAAACTTCATATAAATTGACTGCTCAGCAGCGTCCCTTACTGTGATAGTCTGCGCATGTTGACATTGCAGATCTAGATAATCCAGGCGTTGTTGACCCGCTTCTTGAAGTGCACGCCTATTCTGCCCCAGGATAAACTGGAGGGTCGCCCCCGACAAATGCTTTCATACAGTCCCACACTACAGGCGGAGAAGCAGTGCCTTTATTGTTTCCAAGATACTCCCTCAATACTAATCTGAGATGCCCACAATACTCCTGGTTATTAAGTAAATGACGGGGGAAGGAAAAAGCCAGTTGGGCATCACCAACTCCTGCCTGTACTGTTATCAAAACAGGGTTATGGTCAGATGTTATTTTAGGGCAAACCTCTATACGAGCATTTTCCAAAAGGGCACACTTAATTAGAATCATATCGATGCAAGAATAATGCTTGTGTGGAGGAGAATAATACGTAAACGTGGGTGATCTTGGGAATAAAGTCCTCCATGCATCATCCAGCTGGTGCATTTGCATAAGTTCGAATATGACCGCCCGGGTCTTAACCATTCTAGCCTGCGTTTTTCTATCAGTGGTGTCATTCTTATGTTCCAATATACAATTGAAATCTCCCATGACTATCAGATCTCCGGTCCAACCCAATAATTAGTCGCTTAGATAATAAAACAAATCGGGGCTATCAACATTAGGACCATACACCATGCAGATTGTACTTTTTTGTCCCAGAATTGATAGTTGGACTATTGCCCATCTCCCTCTAGTATCAGCTAGCATACATAACACAGTAAAGGCAAAATTCTTAGCTTTCAAAATAGCAACCCCTCGTATTGAGACTGTCTGAGAAGTGCATATTAGGACATCAAATCCCAGTTGATTCAACATAGATCTGTCCTTAAATGCAAGATGGGTCTAAGTTAACCCAAGTATCTGTGGCTTAAATACCTTAAGCTCCTCGTAAATCAGATGCTGCTTCCTAGTTTGATTAAGCCCAGCGACATTCCAGGACATAAACTTCATATTAAGCATAGCATAACCTTAATAAAAGCCATCATCCCCTTAAATACATTCCCCTGCAAATATCAGTCTAAATGTATGCTTCCATAAATTAACTGGCTGTTAAACCCTCCCCACCAGCCCCCCCACCCAAACACATCAATAGGATGATGGATAACTGCTCTCCAGTGGTGCCAGCCCCCACCCCAACATAGCAAACCCACTCCCCTGTGCCAACTGAAAGGAATCATCCCCTTTCCCTGCTGTCGCTGACTGACAGCTTGCAGAGAGCGACCTCCCGATCCCCCCTCCCTGACTCCCATGCCCCCACCCCACATCGCCAAGCCACCGTGCATGAGAAAAGGGATAAAAAAAGATCAAGAAGAAGACAGAGTAGAGTTCCCCGAAAGGCTCTGTGCTTTGTGTGTTATCACCCCTCTTTTTAATTTTATTTCTTTTCCCTTCTCCCCCCTTCCTCCCCCTCCCTAAGTGGAGTCAGGCTGCCATCTAGAGAGAGCTTGCTTAGCATCAGTCTCTGTATAGAAGAAATGTGACCGTCCGTCTTTGAATGTCTTCAACCGAGCTGGCTCCTGCAGGAAGACTTGTGAACAGTCTGTTTTTAGAGGGTCAATTGATTGGCGGAGCCTTCACCGTCTGTCCATTGTAGACTTGCAGAGATTTGACCTTACAGATATAGAAATTGAGTCCAGTTTAACAGGAGTGGAAGGTCGGGCTTTAGCATAGATTGCTTGTCGGAGCAGGAAGTTACCTAAAAATACCACTATTGGACGGTGATGGGATGGCTTAGTTTGATTCCCTTGAGAGATAGAGGAAGGTAATCGATGTGCACGCTGGACCTGTGAGTCCATGTCCCAGTCGGCAAGGTCTGGGAATGCCTACTGAAATAGACTGACTATATAGGCCCTGGGATCCGAGGCTTCCCTCCCTTCAGGTATACCAAAGACCCTGAGGTTGTTTCGACATTGTCGGTTTTCAAGGTCCTCGACTTTTGCCTGCAGGAACATCAACTGAGTCTCTTGAGTTTTAACGGATCTCGCAGCAGAGGTGTTGACTTCTTTGACTGCAGCAACCTGCTGTTGCAGGTATGAGACATCTGAAGAAAGTGAGGAGACCTTGGTAGTAACATCCGCTAGTGCCTGTTTAATCTCCCGGCTATTCAGGTTTGGCTTGGAGATAGTATTCTTGAGCCTCCGCTCTTTGGATAGTTCATGCCTGTAAGATTCTGGATAGAGAGTGTTCATCATGATCGGGGGATCTCGAGCTACCAGCTAGTGACCCTACCATAGGGTCAGGTTGATCTGTCAGTAAAGGAGGTGGAGATAAGTGACCCAATGGATCGGGAGTCCCATCCAAAGTCCTGTCAAGACTGTAACCTTGAACCGGACAAGAAGCAGCAGTATTACGGGCAGCATGAGAAAGTTTTGGTGGCTCCCCCCCTTCGGAAAAGTGCAATGAGGCATCTGTTTTGCCGGAATTAGACAGTCGAGAGACAATAGCTTTGACCTCACCCTTAGATTCAACCCATCTGCGTAAGGGACTAGCACCACAACAGACCTTTGTGCGACTCAGCGCAGAGTCTTTGGATCGCTCCTCCGAAACAATGAAGAGGGTTTTGGAGCCTCCTCGTCCTTTCACTCCTTTAGCTCCTCAAGCTCCATTGGCTCCTTTCCCTCTCAAAGATTTAACCCCCAACGGGGTGCTGCCCTTTATGACGTTGGACTTTGAGGCCTCCACCGACTCGATTGATCCCCCACACTGCTCGAAGGGCTCCAGTTGGGTACTAGTCGAGATGTTTGGAGCAGTGTAGATAGCTTCCAGTGCAACAGATTGCGCCCTTGGTAACTCCATCTCAGATGTGGCGAAGGGTTCCGTCACTCCTGCACTCAGTGGGCTCTGTGGCTCAGGACCAGCAGAGGAGTCAGCTAGCACGTTAAAGTCCACATCATCTAGCGCTATTGTACCTGCGTTATTGTACCCGTGTTGCTCATACCCAGTTGTGAACATGTGGGCGTATAGGAGGAGCGCTAGATGGCAAGAGGAAACTGGAGCTGGCAGATGCGGAATTTGAACCGGCTGTCTTCTCAGGCTCAGAGTGTCCCAAGTCTAGTTCAATTATATTGATGGGGGAGGGGTTAGCTCCCCCCTTGGCCCCCTGAAGTTCAAGAAATGGAGTAGCTTCGCCGATAGCAGGGTGGGACTGGGGAACGACCTTAGCACCCCAGCCCTCCTGCACTGCTGCAATAAGGACATCAGCGATCTCGGATCCCAGAGTGGAATTCTCCGATTCACAGGACTGAACTAAACTGCCAGCCCTCCCGGAACGCAGCAAGCGGAGAATTGGCTTGTCGAGTTAAGAGTCCGGGGCCGCCTCGGATGCCCATGCTGATTCCTTCATTGTTTCTCTAGTTGATTCGGCGTTCCTGCCTGTGGCAGCCAGGATCCCCTGGGCTGCAGCCATGACTGCTGGCTCTTCAGTTCGGCCACGTCCCTTTTGGGCAGCGGGTCGTTGGGGAGCCATACTAAGCCCTGCTGCAGTCTGACTTGAGCGGGAGCCAAGGTCGCAGTTGAAGTGGTTGAAGTCAAAGTGATTGAAGCTGGCTGTAGTATGTGGGACCGCGGCAAACCACCTTTCCGATCTGCTCAGCTGGATGAAGCCACGAGCCGCCGCAGAGCAGAGCCGGCACATCCACACTAAAGGTACCGGTAACGGCCGTCCTTTTTTTGCTGTAAATCTTTATGTACTTAATTTACCATACAGTCTATTTTTCTTTTCGAAAAAAATTCCTTAGCGTATATCTCCAATACGCGAGGAGATGGGGGGAAGCCGCAGGTCGGGGAAACCAGCAGGAGAAGGTCACGGGAGGTGCTCTTTTTAGATGAGTCAATCCACCATCTTCCTTCCCCACTCACTCACCCTAATGTACCCCGGGAGCCTGAAATCCGAATATCAAATCCAGTCTCTTATTTCATTATTACAGGCAATTAGATATTGATTCTCATCCGTAATAAGTTATTACAGTTGTACTTCTGATGTCACAATGTCAGCTGCCCGCAGCAAGCGTGAAAGGCAGGTCACGGAGCATAATTATAGCTGCAGTTTAAGCAAGATTAATGGGGAATGGCTTTTTGTTAATCTGATCCCTTTTACTACAATGAACAGCAATCAGCAGAAATTAGATATTTATTTCAGTGTCTTTATTTTGTCCACTCTAAAGGTCATTACAGGAAACATGGATCCACAGTATGTTCCTACAATGAGTAGCAACATTTTTTTAATCTAACAAACTGATGACTAACTGCTTTTTTATGTGTTTAATTTTGCACTATAAATGCTAATTTTATTCTTCATGTCTTCAAACATACTCTCGCTAAGGAGTTTGTGGGAAGTGTGATAGTGTGAAGATGTTATAAAAGGAATAAAGTACCCCTGTCACACATTAAAAGTCTATTGTAAGTCACCTTGGAGTTCCATGACCTTACAAAGGAACTCTGCCATTGGCGTCATTCCTCTACATGTTCACAGAACTCCTTGGTGACTTGCAATATTCTTACATTGTACGGTATGGAGTACTTTATTCCCCAAATGGAGCTCTAGGTTCAATGCTTAAGCAGTAAGCTATTTAAAGAATGCCACATATTATTAACGTTTATGCTCAGGCTGTTACTTTCAGAGTGATTATCTGCTCTAACTCTAAAGGGCCGTTTTATTTTTATATATTTTCCATAGCTGAGTTAAACATTTTCAAGATATGCATATTCACAGCTTTTTAATTGGATAGTTCATGTCACAGTGGGCACTGTGAAGACATTTGGTAACTCACCGGCACCTGACTATGAATATATCACTGCTTCATACATGTGTTCCATACTGTGACACAGTGCATACTTACAGAGGTTGTGATTACCTGAATCTCATTATAGATTCGACGCCACTTTCTCTTTGAAAGACAAGCAAGAGACAAGGCTTCTCACTAATTAGTGCACCCTAAGCATTCACAGAGCATTACGTCTTCAGCATCTATTAATTGCAAGATCTTCTGCATCAGTGGTGCTTTGCTTGATGATGAATTCTTTTTGTGGGTTAAAAAAATGTGTTTAACAAAGGCTGGACAGGCAGGCACACAGAGCTCACAGTGTCACTTCTCTCCAGCCGCCATTCCAATTGCTAAAGTCCTTTGCTCTTTGTTCTTGTCTCTTCAGCTCAGTCCCAGAGAAGAGGTCACAATGTCTCAACGTGGCTATCAGGCTTTTGATGTTATGTCACAGTGCATTTATTTCTTTCACATGTTTTACTCAAATAAATTCGTTTTACGACAAGCAAAGGAACGAGGCGATAAAATGAACAGTCAAAATTAGGTTTGCAGCTATCAGTGGCCCGAAAGGAACAGTGGAACAGGGCCTATACGGTGTGGGGCCAACTTCCCCCAATTACTATTTTTTTTTATTATTCAGCATGGTAAGGGGTGGGGGGAATTTTCTCTGTTTTCACGTTCCTCATTGCCATTGTTTTGCATAGTTATGAACGAGAAGGGGCGTCCCCACATCCATCTACCTCTTATTTATGGAAGGTCCAGCGAGAGAGATAAGAGGAAGGAAGGGGTCTCAGAGGTTTGCAATGACTCAGCCTATTCTTAATATAAACCAGCCCTGAGTTATGATAGGCTATGTGAGTAAAGCAGAGTGTTTTAAATTGTATGGGTTTTTTGTACTGGATTCCAACCAAATTCACTTCGTTCACATAATGTTCCTGCTGCTGGAAAGCAGGGACAGATGCATTGGCTTCCTTTTCTATGGGAAATCTTCCTCTCCTCCAGTTAACCATCTCACTTTCTGTGACGTAACAAGGCAACAGTGCTTTCACTCAAACAATGGCAAATGCTCCTTTTGTGTATAATCAGACATGCCTGGGCACAAGCGGCATAATGACTATTGGCACCTTAAGTAAAAGGACCCTTGAACCCTCACTGTGAGGCTCAGAGGGTGACATATTAATATTCAATACTAAAAGGCGGGCCCATTAGGTCTGTTCTAGAGTCACAATCTGATGGTTCTTTTCCACAGCATGAAAGTGTAAAGGGGAGAAAAGTCGTTAAGTGATCAGTCAATTAGTTAATAATCCTCTTGGACATATAGTAACTACAGACAACTACATAAGGTTAGTTGATTTATTACAAAGCCAAAAATAACTCAGCATGAAGACACCTCTGGACAAGGGTATAGAAATACATCGGAATTAGAAATCTGCGTATCCAGTTTAGACAATGGAGCACAAGCAATACAATTATTTCAAGAAGTGACATCTCTACTTAAGCATTTTCAGGAAGAAGGATAAAAAGGTGTCAGCATGTGGAGCCTTTGTAAGATGTTTCTACATGGTCAATGGGTCGTGTAGCATAAAGCTACTGAGACAGAGCTTGTTCTAAGGTGCTCTCTCTCTGAAGACAAAAGAGAAGTGGTGGGTCTCTCTCCCTCCTCCCAACAATACATTATTCATAGGTAACATTCCCAGAACCCCTTTCGAGTCATGCCATGAAATGAAATGAAACTTGGTACTTATAGAGCGCACAGCTACTCAAATAGAGTGTCCCGGCGCTGGAAGACCTCAAGACAGGCACTAACAGTATAACTGACCCTAGGCTTGGCTCATATACTATTGCTGGAATAACCATGTTTTCAGTTGCTTCCTGAAGATAAACAGATCCTGAACCTGTCTAAGTGCCAATAGCAGGCTGTTCCAGAGCCGAGCGGCTTGCACCTGGAAGGAGCGGCCGCCAATACGTGCGCTAGAAAACTTGGGGGTGAGCGCCTGCTGCTGTGATGAAGACCTCAAAGTTCGGTGCGGAATGTAATACTGGACCCTTTTCCTGATGTAAAAGGCACCCATACCATGGAGAGCTTTGAAGGCCAAAACCAATGCTTTATAAAACGGATACTCTTGCGGATTGGTAACCAATAGAGGGATTTCAGGTGGGAGGACATCCGCGTTCTAGGGCCTAGCATAAGTATCGCCCTGGCCGCCGTGTTCTGGACCACCTGGAGGCGTGTCAATAAATATTCCGGGAGACCCAGGTACAGAACGTTCACATAGTCCAGCCTTGATACTATCAAAGCCTGGACCACCGTTTTCCTGTGTGCAACTAGAAGTAGGGGCAGAAACTGTTTTAGCATTTTTAGCAGGCTGAAACAGGACCCAGCTACTGCTTGAATCTGGGCCCTCATAGATAAGTGATCCTCCAGCTTAACCCCTATGTTCTTAACGGTCTTTACCGAGGTTGTAGGAGGGGACATGTCCGAGGGCCACCAGTTGCGCCATACATCGCAGGGGGGGGAAGCCAAAAAAATGATCTCCGATTTCTCGGAGTTACACTTGAGTTGGTTCAATTGTAACCAGAAGAACACCTCTGATAGGCAGGTGTTAATCACATCCCCTTTAAAATCAGCCCCCTTCTCACAGGTAAAGAGCAGCTGCGTATTGTCCGCGTATGATACTATTGTTGCTCCATGGGCCTCGGCCAAATGCGCAAGGGGGACCATGTAAAGATTAAAGAGTGTCTGGCTCAAAATCGAGCCCTGTGGAACCCCAACCTTCATGGGGGGAATGGGGGCAGCAAAGGGCGGGGACCAGATTGTTTGCTGACGATCATTCAGAAAGGAGGAAAACCACTTGAGTACCGTGCCACCAAGTCCGCACTCCTGAAGTCTCTGCAGAAGCCGGTCATGGGGCACGGTATCAAAGGCCACAGATAAGTCCAATAATATCAACACTGCCTTACCTCCCTTATCTAAAGTCCCTTTAATAACCTCCAAGACTTCCAGTAGCAGTGTTTCAGTGATAAAGTTTGCTCTGAAGCCAGACTGGCTCTGGTGAAGCACCTGATTAGCTTCCACATATTCAGTGGTGACGAGGTTCACATATTTTTCCAATACTTTGGAAAAAAAGGGGAGCAAATATATAGGCCTGTAGTTTGAGGCTATCGCGGTATCAGATAAAGGATTTTTTAATAGGGGGAGAATTTTTGCATTCTTCCATCTATCTGGAACATGCCCGTTCTGCAGTGAAGCGTTGAGGATTAGATTCACCGCTGGGTTAATAGTCCCCGCTATGGAAGCCAATATTTTGGCTGGGCACGGGTCAGATGGTGAGCCTGATTTGAGGGCTCTCATAATTTCCAAGCATTTTTCCAGGGGGATGGGAGGAAATTGAATGAGTGATGGTCCCTTCGCAGAGATGGGAGGGGACAGAAGTTCCAAACACCCTCCCTTAACCCGGGGCTGCCACGGAAAAGCATCTTGAATATTTTTAATTTTTTTGTGGAAGTAAGAGACCAAATGGCTAGTCCATGCAGCGGTGGGGGTAAATGGCCTGACAACCGCACTTGGAGATGAGAACTCTCTTACAATTTTGAAAATTTCTTTGCTTTTGTTTTCAGCCGACTCAATTTTGGAGGAGAAGAAAAGTTTCTTCTCCTCACAAATTTTATTATAATGAGCCTTCAGCGCCTGTTTGTAAATTATTTTGTCATTAAGATTAAAATCCTTCCGCCAAGCCCTCTCCAGACGTTTGCAGGCACTCTTACTTTTCCTGAGGGCTTCTGTAAACCAAGGAGCCGAGGCTCGAGCAGACTTTGCTGAGCGAGAGGTGGGGGGTGCAAGCACCCGTGCGCGGAGCTGTAGCCAGTTCTCCAGACAGTCTGCATCGTTCTCAAGATTGCCACTGAAGGGGATTGGATGATTACTAAGGGCAGCGCTCAGGGCATCTGACGTGATAAGGTGAAAAGGTCTAAAACTACTGGGGTGGGGCTTCCCATAAAATTTAAGGCAATTAGGTTCTTTATTAACTTTAAAACCAAGGAGAAAATGATCAGACCATACAAGGGGAAGGGGTATGGCTATTTCTATTATTACATTAGAATAGATCTGATCCAAAATATGTCCCTTCTCATGAGTGAGAAGATGGACGTATGGGATCAACTTAAAGATATCCAAGGATTCCCGTAGTCTAATGGACTCCTGCTCAGCTGGTTTGTCCATATGGATGTTAAAATCTCCTAGCACCATGCAATGTTTATATTTGGTGACCAAGGGAGAAACTACGTTGCTAACAGACTCGAGGAATGTGCCAGCCGGGCCAGGGGGTCTATAAATTAGAATGTCAGCAAAAGATTGATGTGCAGACACCCCAACATGGAAACCAAGGCTTTCGTCTCCCGTTACCTCTTCTGTAGGTACTATCATCCAAGAGAATTTATTTTATAGAAATTATAGCAACCCCGCCACCTGTGCCCGCAATCCGGTCCTTCCTAATGATCTGGTAGCCGGGCGGGATGGCGCTAGCAATAGTAGGATTAGATTCTGCTCTGGGTACAATCCTGAAGGTGTTTTCCATGGGACAACAGTGTTATTTCCTTGATACAATTTGTCCGTGGTTCTCAAGCCTCCTCCCGTGTGAAGCACAATGATCTTCCTTTATCAACTCAAGCCACACAATTGAAACTTCTTCTCTCCTTGCCTGACTTGTAAAACAAAGACATTATTCTAGCTAACAAAAGCACATCTTTCACCTGCAACATAAAACGTGAGAAAGAACAATTTCACAACACACATGAAATTCAAACTTGTTGATTCTAACGCGAGAGTTTCCAGGGAACTACATTTCAGGCCTACAAAATTCAGCTAACATAAAAAAACACTGTGTGAGCTTTACGAATTTGCATGCAAGAGAAGACAGTTCCAATTAACGTATTTACCTACATGTAAGATGATAAATTAATAACAACATTTAGTACATGAATAATTATCAGTTGCACAACACATGTTCTTTACGTTAATATCTTCTACTAGTTACATTTATTTTCTATGTGGATTCTCCATGTTACTTTTAAATTGCCTAAAATACATCACGTTTCATTGTAGCACGTTTCACAATTCCAACACTTTATGTTAATACAGCAAAGGATTATATGTGGGTGCGATCTACACGTGATCATAATACACCCCTACAAATAAAACACAATTTCCGCTACATCCGTTCCCCTCTCTGATGACGTTGATTCTTTTTTTTTTAAACACTTTTTGTTTGTCAACAAGAGGGCAACAAACACAACACATTATTACACAAGAAAAAACAGAAAACATGACTCAAGAATTAAAGCAGGATGACATACATCCTTAAGAAGCAAGTGTGAGAAAGTGCCATCTTTCTTACATGGTATGCCCCCACTTTTTGCTGAATGGCTGATGTACTTTGACTGAGTGTGCCCTGGGCTCCTGCCAACCAGGTACCCAGGGCCTGTGTTCCTTCCCTAAAATTGCATTGATACCTACACCCAATTGACATCCCTGGCCACAGGTCAGCCCCTGGTAAATGGTACCATGGGTACCCAGGGCACTGTGACCAGGGAAGGCCCTAAGGGCTGCAGCACTTGTTGTGCCACCCTTAGGGACCCTGCACCTTTACACACACACACTGCCTTTGCAGGCTGCGTGTCTTGGTGCAGAACAAAAGTGAAGAGTCGACATGGCTCACATCCCTGTGTGCCATGCCTACAAGCCACTGCCCTGGCCTAGGTCAGCCACCCCTCTAGCTGGGTGCACTATGCCAGTGGTGAGGGCATAGAGGCATGAGCCCTGTGCCCCTACAGTGCCCAAGTCCATTCTTGGGCATTGTAAGTGCAGTGCTGCCATTAAGAGTATATGGTGCTGGGAGTCTGTCATTACGAACTCCACAGCACCATAATGGCCCCACTGAAGACTAAGAAGTTTGGTATCAAACTTCTCAGCACATTAAACCCCCACTGATGCCAGTGTGGGATTTAATGTAAAACGCACTCCAGAGGGCATCTTAGAGATGCCCCCTGAAACCAACCCGACCTCCAGTGTCCGGACTGAGTGGCTGCCCAGGCTGCCACCACCAGACATGTTTCTGGACCCCTGGGTCGAGAGCCTCTGCTCTCAGGGGCCTGAAACAATGCACATCCCGGGACGAGGTGCCAAAGCCTCCTCCCCCAGGATGGGCAGGGGGAGCTTCAAAGGCCTGCCGCCTTTGGAGTTTCCCCAGACCATTTGCTGCTTCCAGCAAACTGGTCCCCACTGGTTCTACCCCCACTCCTGGAGGGAGAACCGGCGGGAAAACCAGAAGCAGGAAATGGGTTGTGCCCACCTCTGCCAACTCCACCCCTAAGGTGGGGGAGGCGAGGTGAAGCACAAACTCGAGTCCCCGCCATCTTGAGGATGGGGGGACCTGGCCAACCAGGGACAGGCTCCTGCCCCCCTCCCACTGGAGAGGAACAGAATAGGGGGTGTACCCACCCCAGGGAAGGGACCCATTGGTCCCTGCCCTTACCTACCTGTAACCACCCCTAAATTTAGTATTTAGGGGCTCCCTGAACCTTCCTTCCGCAGTTCCCAAATCCGAAAACAAGAAGAGAAGACGAAGCAAGAAGACCAGCCGTGCAGCTGCTAAAAGGAGGCGACAACAACTGACTTGGCCCCAGCCCTACCGGCCTGTCGACCTCTGAACCTGCTCCTGCGGAATCCCGGCCTCAGCAACCTCACAAACCCCGGAGGACCTGACTTCTGGGCTACAGCCTTCGACCCAGGGACTCCCACGAGCAGTGGTACTGCTCAAAAGAAAACCTACCAAAGACCCGGCCCTGGCACGGAGCCGCGAAACCTGCACACTCTGCACCCGCCGAGTCCAGCCTGTGCCTGAGTGACCAAAGACCTCGAGGACGACCCCCGGCGATTCTGACCTGGAATCCAGTGGCCAAGGACCCTCCTCGACGACCCAGACGACGCCTGCAGCCTCAGGACAAGGGACCCCTCCAACCGCGACCAGCAGGGGTAAGATTTCCCGACCTCAAAAGACACCCCTGCACCCGGCGCCCCACGGCCCCCTGTGCCCAACTCCTGGGTGTCTACCTATCCTCCAAGACCCCAACTTACCTCCTGAAGTGTTGGTCGTCCCTGAAGAATCACCGTCCCCGAGCCTGCAGCCTTTCTTCACCTTTCACGACCTCTATTGTTTAACATTGAGCGCCCGAGGGCTCAAAGCACCCTGCACCCAGCCGCCCGAGTGCCCCTGGAAGTGCAACCTCTATCCTAACCTACTTCCCTACTTGCCCTGAGCAAGTGACCAGGAGCCCAGCTCCCACAGTCGCGTGGCCTGCTTGCCAGCAGCCACCAACCCGGGGCCCCCCGCCTGCCATAGGATAACATTGGGCCTTCTCACTCTGCACCCGGCCGCCCCTGTGCCGCTGAGGGTGTAAAAACTGTACTTACCTGATCCTGGGGGACCCCTGAGTCTTACCCAGAACCTTAACCCTGCCAGTCAAGTACTTACCCGAAATCCGATAACTCACTTTTCTTCCATAGGGTTCCATTGACTGGTTTTCTGCGAAATTTCTTCTAAGTGTGGAGTTCTGAAACTTTAGAATATTCACCAAAAATCAACCGAGTCACGAAAACGAAAATACTCACCTAGTATTAGGAGGGGCCTCAGTGCTGGACCCGAGTGCCCAACACTGGCCCTAAAAAGTAATCGCAACGTTACTTACCGTTAACTCACTTTTCCTTCATAGGGATCCATTGACTGGTTTTCTGTGAAATTTCTTCTAAGTGTCGATTTCTGTATTTTACAAATATTCTTTAAAAATCGAACAAACTACAAAAACGTAATTACTTACCTGTTTTAAGTAAATGTCCCAGTGCTGAACCTAGGAGTCCAGCACTGGATTACAAAAGTAACGTAAACATACTTTGCTTGCACACTGTATTTCCTTTCATAGGATAACATTGGTAATTTTATCCAGAAAAGTTTCTAAGTGTCAGCTTTTGAAATATAGTAATATTCTTCAAAAATCACTACAATAACCAAAACGCTTTTTCTTACCTGTTTACAGGAAGTGTCCCAGGACTGAATCCAGGATCCAGTCCTGTGGTTAGAAAAAGTGCTCTGCAAAGTAATCAATTGTAATTAAGCATAATTTTCCATTGAGCTCAATGTTGCATTGAATTTGACCCTGTGTTGCCTCTTGCACCAACTGTGATTACCACTATCTAAAAAGTCTATTGCCTATCTGTAAGGTGAATAACCAAAGCATCTCATACTGAGAAAGTATATTTTGACCCTATTGTCGGTTCTAAAATAAAACAAGCATATATTTTTTTTATATACAAACCATTGGCCTAGAGTTCAGTTCTTGAGTGTGTGGCTTCATTTGCTGACTGAGTGTGTACAACAAATGCTTTACACTGTCCTCTGATACTGCCTTACTGCTCGACCAAGCTACCACTTTGGAGAGTAAGGTTATATCTAACTTTAGCCTCTGTCAACCCTCTGGGGGACTGTGGACTCTGTACACCCTGAACCTTACTTGGGTACAGTATATACAGAGCCACTTTCCTACATTGGTGGATCAGCGGTGGGATACAAACTTGCATTTGTTGGACTACTTGGTTACCATCTGATCACACGACAGAACTCTTAAATTGCCTTTAGAATTCTGATTTTTTTAATTGGCATTTTTTTTTACCAAATTACTAAAAGTCTTGTTAGGGCCTTGCTTAAGTCCCTGTAGCATCTTAGAAAATAAAAAGTCACTATAGCCAAGGTTAGAGGGGTTAGATTTTTTTTTTAAAAATGTCTCAAGACAAGAACCCAGCTACTAGTGAAGATAATAATGACATACAGGAACTGGTTGAGGAGCTCGACCTCACCCCTTATCTTCATTTGTCTTTCAAAGAGATAAGGTCCTTATGCAAACTTAAAGATATACCAATGGGCCAGCATCCAACCAAACAAGGGCTCCAGGAGCTCCTGGCTGAGTATGCTAAAGCCCACCCCTCTGAGCATGGTGATGACCCAACAGAGGAGGAAAGGAATGAGGAGGATGGGGATGGTAACCCACCTCCATCACTTCCTAGGGAAGATAGGGTCCCTGCACCTTTAACTCCAAGAATAGACCTCTGGGGACCTAGGGGCCACCTAGGTGGTCCTGGTCCCAGAGAGGACACTGAGGATACCCTCAGTGAGGAGGACAACTTGTTAGCCAGGTTGGCCAAGCGACTGGACCTAGAGACCAGACTCCTGGCTCTAGAGAAGGAAAGACAGGAGATGGGTTTAGCACCCATCAATGGTGGCAGCAATACTAAAAATAAGGATAGGGAGGAAACTTCTGAACCTAAAATCCCCAAAGGGATTGTCCCTAAGTTTGAGGAAGGTGATGACATCACCAAATGGTTCACAGCCTTTGAGAGGGCTTGTGAAATAAGAAGAGTAAAGAAACCTCTGTGGGGGGCACTCCTGTGGGAACTGTTCTCTGGTAACTGCAGAGACAGGCTTCTGACCCTCTCTGGGCCAGATGCAGGGTCCTATGACCTCATGAAGAGTACTCTGATTGAGGGATTTGGGCTCACTACTGAGGAGTATAGAATTAGATTCAGGGGGCTCACAAAACCCAGACCCAGTCCTGGATTGACTTCGTGGACTACTCAGTAAAGACACTGGATGGCTGGTTAGCTGGACATAATGTGCATGATTTTTCTGGACTTTACAATTTGTTTATGAAGGAACACATACTAAGTAATTGCACAAATGAAAAGTTGCATCAGCATTTGGTAGACCTAGGTCTAATTTCTCCCCAAGAATTGGGAAAGAAGGCAGACCACTGGGTCAAGACTAGGGTGACAAGGACAACCACTGGGGGTGACCAAAGAAGGTGGTCACCAAACCCCCCAGGGGAAAGGTGGTGAGAATCCCCAAGATAAAAAGTCTGAGTCTTCCAAAGGGCCCCAAAAACCTGTTCAGGGGGTGGGTCCCAAACTACTCCCTATGTGCCTCAACCCTATAGGGGAAGAACTTTGATCCCTTGAAGGCCTGGTGTAATAACTGTAAGAAGTCAGGACACCTCACTGTAGACAAAACTTGCCCCCACAACAAAGCCCCTAAGGCACCCAGTACAGCTACTCCTGGGGCAGCAAGTTTACAGATGGGATCAGAAGTGTACCCTGAGCAAATCTGGGAACCCACTGAGGCAAGTCTGGTCTCCCTAGGGGAAGTGGAATTTGCCACTGTAGCTGTGTGGCCACCCAACTTAAAGAAGTATTTGCAATACCCCTGGGTGAATGGAACTAGAGTAGAGGCTCTGAGGGATACAGGTGCCAGTGTCACTATGGTGAGGGACACACTGGTTTCCCCTGAGCAATACTTGATTGGGAAAACTTACCCAGTCACCAATGCTGACAGTGTCACCACTAGTCATCCCATGGCCATGGTGACATTAGGCTGGGGGGGGTTACTGGCCTGAAGCAGGTAGTGGTCTCTCCGAAGTTACCAGCTGCATGTCTGCTAGGAAATGATCTGGAAACCTCAGCCTGGGCAGAGGTGGAGCTAAAGGCCCATGCAGCCATGCTGGGCATCCCTGAATTGGTGTGTGTAAAAACAAGAGCACAGAGCAAAAGGCAGGGTGAAGAAATAGTGTTGGAGCCTGAAATGATGGCCCAGCCTACCAAGAGAAAAGGAAAGAAGACTGGCGGACCAGCTTCTACACAGTCACAAGAGCAGGACCCCTCTCCTCAGGGAGAGAACCTGGAAGCCCCAGAGGGAACTGAGCCCCTAGAGCTTGACCCTTACCAGGTTGAACTCTTGGGCCCAGGGGGACCCTCTAGGGAAGAGCTGTGCCAGGGACAGCAAGACTGTCCCACTCTTGAAAGCCTGAGGCAGCAAGCTGTTTCAGAAGCCAAGGGAGATGTCAGTGGTACCCACAGAGTCTATTGGGAAGAGGGATTACTGTACACTGAGGCAAAAGACCCCAACCCTGGAACCACCAGGAGAGTGGTAGTGCCCCAGAAGTACAGGGAGTTCCTCCTAACTTTGGCTCATGACATCCCCCTAGCTGGACATCTGGGCCAAACCAAAACTTGGGAAAGGCTAGTTAGCCACTTTTACTGGCCCCAGATGCACCAAAAGGTGAAGGAGTTTGTCAGCTCCTGTGTTACCTGTCAAGCCAGTGGCAAGACAGGTGGCCATCCAAAGGCCCCCTGATACCACTACCTGTGGTGGGGGTTCCCTTTGAAAGGGTAGGTGTGGACATAGTGGGTCCACTGGAACCTCCCACAGCCTCAGGGAACAAATTCATACTGGTGGTAGTGGATCATGCCACTAGGTATCCTGAGGCTATTCCCCTTAGGACTACTACAGCTCCTGCAGTAGCCAAAGCCCTCATTGGTGTCTTCACCAGGGTAGGGTTTCCTAAGGAGGTGGTTTCAGACAGAGGTTCCAACTTCATGTCTGCTTACCTGACCCACATGTGGAAGGAGTGTGGGGTGCAGTACAAGTTTACTACACCCTACCACCCACAAACCAATGGCCTTGTTGAGAGGTTCAACAAGACATTGAAAGGCATGATCATGGGGCTCCCTGAAAAACTCAAAAGGAGATGGGATGTCCTACTACCATGCCTGCTTTTCAGCTTACAGAGAAGTGCCACAGAAGGGGGTAGGTTTCTCACCCTTTGAACTTCTGTTTGGCCATCCTGTGAGGGGACCACTCTGTCTTGTAAAGGAGGGCTGGGAGAGACCTCTCCAAGAACCCAAACAAGATATAGTGGACTATGTGCTTGGCCTAAGGTCCAGAATGGCTGAGTACATGGAAAAGGCATCCAAGAACCTTGAGGCCAGCCAGGAGCTTCAGAAGCACTGGTATGACCAAAAAGCTGCACTGGTTGAATTCCAACCTGGGCAACAGGTATGGGTTTTGGAGCCAGTGGCACCAAGGGCCCTCCAGGACAGATGGAGTGGCCCTTACCCTATCCTAGAGAAAAAGAGTGAGGTCACCTACCTGGTTGACCTGGGCACCAACAGGACACCCAAAAGGGTTATCCATGTGAACCGCCTAAAACTCTACAATGACAGGGCTGACATCACCATGCTGATGGTGACAGATGAGGAACAGGAAGCTGAGAGTGAACCTCTCCCTGATCTCCTCTCCCACAGCCCAAAAGATGGGTCAGTAGATGGAGTTGTCTTTTCAGACACCCTCACTGCCCAACAGCAGACTGACTACAAGCAAGTCTTGCAGCAGTATGCTGGGCTCTTTTCCTTGACCCCTGGTCTGACAAACTGGTGTACCCATGATGTGGACACTGGTGACAGTGCACCTGTCAAAAACAAGATCTATCGTCAGTCAGACCAAGTTAAGGAAAGCATCAGAGCTGAAGTCAGCAAGATGCTGGAGCTAGGGGTTATTGAGCCCTCTGAGAGCCCCTGGGCTAGCCCAGTGGTTCTGGTCCCCAAACCTCATCAAAAGGGTGAAAAGAGAGAGATGAGGTTTTGTGTGGACTATAGGGGTCTCAACTCTGTCACCAAGACAGATGCACACCCTATCCCAAGAGCTGATGAACTGATAGACAGATTGGGTGCAGCCAAATACCTGAGTACCTTTGACTTAACTGCAGGGTACTGGCAGATTGGCATGGCCCCAGGAGCCAAACAGAAAACAGCATTCTCCACACCTGATGGGCATTTTCAGTTCACTGTTATGCCCTTTGGTTTAAAGAATGCCCCTGCCACCTTCCAGAGGTTGGTGAATCAAGTCCTTGCTGGGTTGGAGTCCTTTAGTGCAGCTTATCTTGATGATATTGCTGTCTTCAGTTCCACCTGGCAGGATCACCTGGTCCACCTTGGGAAGGTTTTAAAGGCCCTGCAAACTGCAGGCCTAACTATCAAGGCATCCAAATGCCAGATAGGGCAGGGCACTGTGGTGTACTTGGGCCACCTGGTTGGTGGAGGCCAGGTACAACCCTTACAGCCCAAGATCCAGGCTATCCTGGACTGGGTAGCTCCAACAACTCAGACCCAAGTCAGGGCATTCCTTGGCTTGACTGGGTACTACAGGAGGTTTGTGAAGGGATATGGGTCCATTGTGACTCCCCTCACAGAACTCACCTCCAAGAAGATGCCAAAGAAAGTAAACTGGACAGTCTGTTGCCAAAAGGCTTTTGACACTCTGAAAGAAGCAATGTGCTCAGCACCAATTCTAAAAGCACCAGATTATGCCAAGCAGTTCATTGTGCAGACTGATGCCTCTGAGCTAGGGATAGGAGCGGTCCTATCCCAGACCAATGATGAAGGCCAAGACCAACCTGTTGCTTTTATAAGCAGAAGGCTTCTCCCCAGGGAGCAGCGTTGGAGTGCCATTGAGAGGGAGGCCTTTGCTGTGGTCTGGTCCCTGAAGAAGCTGAGGCCCTACCTGTTTGGAACTCACTTCCTAGTTCAAACTGACCACAGACCTCTCAGGTGGCTAATGCAAATGAAAGGAGAAAACCCAAAACTGTTGAGGTGGTCCATCTCCCTACAGGGAATGGACTTTGAAGTGGAACACAGACCTGGCACTGCCCATGCCAATGCAGATGGCCTTTCCAGGTTCTTCCACTTAGACAATGAAGACTCCATAGGGCAAGGTTAGTCTCATCATCTTTCGTTTGGGGGGAGTTGTGTGAGAAAGTGCCATCTTTCTTACATGGTATGCCCCCACTTTTTGCTGAATGGCTGATGTACTTTGACTGAGTGTGCCCTGGGCTCCTGCCAACCAGGTACCCAGGGCCTGTGTTCCTTCCCTAAAATTGCATTGATACCTACACCCAATTGACATCCCTGGCCACAGGTCAGCCCCTGGTAAATGGTACCATGGGTACCCAGGGCACTGTGACCAGGGAAGGCCCCTAAGGGCTGCAGCACTTGTTGTGCCACCCTTAGGGACCCTGCACCTTTACACACACACACTGCCTTTGCAGGCTGCGTGTCTTGGTGCAGAACAAAAGTGAAGAGTCGACATGGCTCACATCCCTGTGTGCCATGCCTACAAGCCACTGCCCTGGCCTAGGTCAGCCACCCCTCTAGCTGGGTGCACTATGCCAGTGGTGAGGGCATAGAGGCATGAGCCCTGTGCCCCTACAGTGCCCAAGTCCATTCTTGGGCATTGTAAGTGCAGTGCTGCCATTAAGAGTATATGGTGCTGGGAGTCTGTCATTACGAACTCCACAGCACCATAATGGCCCCACTGAAGACTAAGAAGTTTGGTATCAAACTTCTCAGCACATTAAACCCCCACTGATGCCAGTGTGGGATTTAATGTAAAACGCACTCCAGAGGGCATCTTAGAGATGCCCCCTGAAACCAACCCGACCTCCAGTGTCCGGACTGAGTGGCTGCCCAGGCTGCCACCACCAGACATGTTTCTGGACCCCTGGGTCGAGAGCCTCTGCTCTCAGGGGCCTGAAACAATGCACATCCCGGGACGAGGTGCCAAAGCCTCCTCCCCCAGGATGGGCAGGGGGAGCTTCAAAGGCCTGCCGCCTTTGGAGTTTCCCCAGACCATTTGCTGCTTCCAGCAAACTGGTCCCCACTGGTTCTACCCCCACTCCTGGCGGGAGAACCGGCGGGAAAACCAGAAGCAGGAAATGGGTTGTGCCCACCTCTGCCAACTCCACCCCTAAGGTGGGGGAGGCGAGGTGAAGCACAAACTCGAGTCCCCGCCATCTTGAGGATGGGGGGACCTGGCCAACCAGGGACAGGCTCCTGCCCCCCTCCCACTGGAGAGGAACAGAATAGGGGGTGTACCCACCCCAGGGAAGGGACCCATTGGTCCCTGCCCTTACCTACCTGTAACCACCCCTAAATTTAGTATTTAGGGGCTCCCTGAACCTTCCTTCCGCAGTTCCCAAATCCGAAAACAAGAAGAGAAGACGAAGCAAGAAGACCAGCCGTGCAGCTGCTAAAAGGAGGCGACAACAACTGACTTGGCCCCAGCCCTACCGGCCTGTCGACCTCTGAACCTGCTCCTGCGGAATCCCGGCCTCAGCAACCTCACAAACCCCGGAGGACCTGACTTCTGGGCTACAGCCTTCGACCCAGGGACTCCCACGAGCAGTGGTACTGCTCAAAAGAAAACCTACCAAAGACCCGGCCCTGGCACGGAGCCGCGAAACCTGCACACTCTGCACCCGCCGAGTCCAGCCTGTGCCTGAGTGACCAAAGACCTCGAGGACGACCCCCGGCGATTCTGACCTGGAATCCAGTGGCCAAGGACCCTCCTCGACGACCCAGACGACGCCTGCAGCCTCAGGACAAGGGACCCCTCCAACCGCGACCAGCAGGGGGTAAGATTTCCCGACCTCAAAAGACACCCCTGCACCCGGCGCCCCACGGCCCCCTGTGCCCAACTCCTGGGTGTCTACCTATCCTCCAAGACCCCAACTTACCTCCTGAAGTGTTGGTCGTCCCTGAAGAATCACCGTCCCCGAGCCTGCAGCCTTTCTTCACCTTTCACGACCTCTATTGTTTAACATTGAGCGCCCGAGGGCTCAAAAGCACCCTGCACCCAGCCGCCCGAGTGCCCCTGGAAGTGCAACCTCTATCCTAACCTACTTCCCTACTTGCCCTGAGCAAGTGACCAGGAGCCCAGCTCCCACAGTCGCGTGGCCTGCTTGCCAGCAGCCACCAACCCGGGGCCCCCGCCTGCCATAGGATAACATTGGGCCTTCTCACTCTGCACCCGGCCGCCCCTGTGCCGCTGAGGGTGTAAAAACTGTACTTACCTGATCCTGGGGGACCCCTGAGTCTTACCCAGAACCTTAACCCTGCCAGTCAAGTACTTACCCGAAATCCGATAA
Organism: Calotriton arnoldi; assembly: GCA_963921515.1. Lineage (NCBI taxonomy): Eukaryota > Metazoa > Chordata > Amphibia > Caudata > Salamandridae > Calotriton > Calotriton arnoldi. The sequence continues at coordinate 2,224,357 of CAWUFW010002346.1, forward strand.
CTCACTTTTCTTCCATAGGGTTCCATTGACTGGTTTTCTGCGAAATTTCTTCTAAGTGTGGAGTTCTGAAACTTTAGAATATTCACCAAAAATCAACCGAGTCACGAAAACGAAAATACTCACCTAGTATTAGGAGGGGCCTCAGTGCTGGACCCGAGTGCCCAACACTGGCCCTAAAAAGTAATCGCAACGTTACTTACCGTTAACTCACTTTTCCTTCATAGGGATCCATTGACTGGTTTTCTGTGAAATTTCTTCTAAGTGTCGATTTCTGTATTTTACAAATATTCTTTAAAAATCGAACAAAATACAAAAACGTAATTACTTACCTGTTTTAAGTAAATGTCCCAGTGCTGAACCTAGGAGTCCAGCACTGGATTACAAAAGTAACGTAAACATACTTTGCTTGCACACTGTATTTCCTTTCATAGGATAACATTGGTAATTTTATCCAGAAAAGTTTCTAAGTGTCAGCTTTTGAAATATAGTAATATTCTTCAAAAATCACTACAATAACCAAAACGCTTTTTCTTACCTGTTTACAGGAAGTGTCCCAGGACTGAATCCAGGATCCAGTCCTGTGGTTAGAAAAGTGCTCTGCAAAGTAATCAATTGTAATTAAGCATAATTTTCCATTGAGCTCAATGTTGCATTGAATTTGACCCTGTGTTGCCTCTTGCACCAACTGTGATTACCACTATCTAAAAAGTCTATTGCCTATCTGTAAGGTGAATAACCAAAGCATCTCATACTGAGAAAGTATATTTTGACCCTATTGTCGGTTCTAAAATAAAACAAGCATATATTTTTTTTATATACAAACCATTGGCCTAGAGTTCAGTTCTTGAGTGTGTGGCTTCATTTGCTGACTGAGTGTGTACAACAAATGCTTTACACTGTCCTCTGATACTGCCTTACTGCTCGACCAAGCTACCACTTTGGAGAGTAAGGTTATATCTAACTTTAGCCTCTGTCAACCCTCTGGGGGACTGTGGACTCTGTACACCCTGAACCTTACTTGGGTACAGTATATACAGAGCCACTTTCCTACAGCAAGGGATTGCCAAAACATAACAGCTATCGGGATCAGACCCAGTTTCATACACATAGATATGTTTCTAAGATAGAAGCTCCCATATTGCATTTAATTTTATCAGAGAGCGAGTACCCCTTACTTTTGCCAGTGCATGTTCCATTTCATATGTTTCCCTGACCAGCATCCACCAATCACTTATTGAGGGAGGTTTTGGGGCAATCCATACCCGGGCAATTGCAAGCCTAGCGGCAACCAATAGTATTGAAGATAACCGGGTGAGACTGTGATTCATATTCTTAGAACCCATCATAATTTCCATAACCGTAACAAGTGAGTCTATCCCCAATCTCTGAGAGAATACTTGACCCACTTGCTGCCAGAATATCTCCAATTCCGGACATGTTGCGAACATATGCGTTATACTAGCTGCGTACAGATCGCATCTAGGACATTTCATCCGATCGCTAACTAAACCAAGCGGAGCCCATTTAGCAATTTTTTCTGGCGTGTAGTACAACAAACATATAGTTCGAAATTGCTGTAGCCGCAAATTGATAGAATGAACTGAGTCATCGATAATACTTAATGCTTGTTCTATAGCAGATGATGTGACCCCTGTCCCCAAAGTCTTACTCCAATGCTCCACCAATCTTTCGTAATCACTTTGTCTGTAATTATTGAAGCACTTATACATATGACTTATCAAAGATTTTGTCTTCTCCTTATGCAAGCAATCCCAAATCTCAGAGTTAGATGTTTTTGTCAGGGTTAGATGTCTCAAAAAATAATCCCTAATTTGGAGATATCTGAAAAACATATGATCAGGTAGCTTAAACTGCAGCTGCAAGTTCCTAAAGGATACAAGACCATTATGATCGAAAGATCCCCAAGACAGATAATCCCGTTACTAGCCCAGCGTTTGCTAGCGGCGTCTTGGAACACCTCCGGGAATAGCGGATTGCCCTATAGGGGACGTTTATCGTAATAAAATGATATCTTACATCTAGAAGATATAGCACGCCATATGTATATACTATCTCGTATAGTCTTAAACTTGACTCTTTTGAAGTAATTCGGGTCATTGATTCTATATAGATACATGCTACTATCCTCCCCCAGCAAGAATTGGTGAAAAAAAATCGTATATGCAGGGTTTAGGAGACTGCGAAAGCGCCCAGCAAAAGCAGACCAAAAATACATTTTAAAATCAAGAAAATCAAGCCCTCCCTGCTTATATGGAAGCTTTAGCAAGTCTATTGCTCGCCGGGCTTTTCTATAGCCCCAAATAAAGCTGCTTAAAACACCCTCTAATCTCTTAAAAAAAGAATTGGGAACCCGTAAAGGAATGGATCGGAATAGGTACAAAAATGTAGGTAGTATCTTCATTTTAATAATATTAGAGCGCCCAATAATACCTATAGGCAATTTATGCCAATTCTTTAATGATCTAGCTGTATCTTTCAATAAATATTCATAATTTAAAGAAAATATCCTATCTATCTGTGAAGAGAGCTTAACCCCTAAGTAGGTAGCTACAGAACAAACCCCATGAATTGATTTATCCGGTTTAAAATTAAGAAGTATTTGTGGTTTTTTTACGTTTAGTTTATACCCTGAAATAGGGCCAAACTTGGCTGCTTCGTCCTCAATTACCTTTATCGCCCTAGCTGGTTCCACTGAAAAAACCGCGATATCATCTGCGTAGGCGATAACCTTGAGGGTAGTTACACCTGACACTAATGGCGTAATTTGAGAGTTAACCTGCAAAGCACAAATAAATGGCTCTATATATAAAGCAAATAACAAAGGCGAAAGAGGACAGCCCTGCCTAGTACCGCAGAGGATCGAAAAAGTTAATGACTGTAAACCTAAATAATCTAGTTTAGCTTGGGGTTTGTTGTATAGAGCTTGTATCCATTGTTTATATTGTCCCTTAACACCAAACTTTGCAAGTATAGCCCACAAGAAATCCCACCCCCTATCGAAAGCCTTTTCGGCGTCTAAAAGTACCATACCAAGAGGGGTTGACATCTTTCCAGCCATATCGAAAGCCCCGACCGCCATATTAACATGAGTGGTAGTATCCCTACCTTGGATAAAACCATGTTGATGAAGAGATACTATCCCCGGCATAGCTGGGGCAAGACGATTCGCGAGTATTTTTGCGAATATTTTGCCGTCAGCATTGATAAGCAAGATTGGCCGGTACGAGCCGCACTCGTCAGAGGGTTTATCCTTTTTCAGGAAGAATACTATCTGGGTCATGTTCCATGACTCTGGTATCTTTCCGCTTGTACCAATACACTGTACAACCAAGCTAAACGGCAGAGTCAAAACATTTTTAAAAAGGTTATAGAATTCAATAGGTATAGAATCTTCCCCAGCCGCCTTACCAGATGGCAGGGTGGATATTGCCAAGTCTATCTCTTCCTTTGAGATATCCTTTTCCAATAAAGCTGATGTCTCTTCGCTCAAAGTTGGTAAATGTCTACCCTGAAGATACCGTTGTATGTCTTCCTCTTTTGGGGCAATAATTGGGGTATATAACTCTTGGTAATAAATGGAAAATTGTTCTAAAATCTCCTGTGGTTGTGAATGGGATATGCCATTTGCCCCTTTTATAGCTCTGATGTAAGTTTTAGCCCGATCCTCTGCGACCTTATGAGCCAGAACCCTGCCTATTTGCTCACCATATTCGTATTGCGTAAGACGATATTTATTAAATCTTGCCGCGATTCTCTCCCTAAATGTCTTCTTTGTAGCCAGTCTAAGATCTGTTAAGGAGAGAAGCAGTTGTCCTTGATCGTTAGTACCCGACAAGACTGCCTCTGCATGTTGTTCTTCCAGTCTACGTATAGCTTGAATAGCCTCCTTACTTGCAATTTTACGTGCTTTATTCTGTTGCCATACATATTGTTGGGTTATGCCTCTTATAACTGCTTTCCAAGTATCCCAAACCGTGAGCGGAGAGGCTGACCCAATATTCTCTTTAAAGAATAATTCAAGCTGTTTCTTAATGTTATCGAGATACACACCATCTGAAAGTAGATGTCTAGGAAAAGAAAACGGTCTAAGTGTCTTACATCCAGCTATGGTCTTGAATGATAATAATATAGGACTATGATCAGACGTGACTCGTGGGCATACTTCCAAATCTGACGACAGCATTATTTGGTCCGACACCCATGCCATATCGATTCTAGAATAGAGTCTATGTGGAGCAGAATAATACATATACCCTGGAATAGCTGGATACAAGTATCTCCAGACATCCCTAATTAACTATAGCCGCCCCAATTCTAAAATTGCTGCCCGTGTCTTCTGCATTCGATGGGTAGCTCCACGCCTAGTTGTATCTACATTATAATCCATTACACAATTAAAATCTCCCATTACCACTCGCTCTCCCTCCCAATTCAGCATTTCCATGTTCAGCAGATCAATAACCGAAGAGTCATCAGTATTAGGCCCATACAATGAGCAAAAAACATATTTCTTTCCCCTTATTTCCAACTATGCAATTGCCCATCTACCCCCCTGATCAGCCAGTGTCTTATGTATCATACACGAGAAGCGTTTATGCTTTAGTATTGCAACCCCCCTCGTTGAGGTACCTTGTGACGTACATACTACAGTTTCGTACCCCAAATGTTTAAGAAGACTCCGATCCTTGAATGAAAGATGCGTCTCTGTTAGCAAGACTATCGGGGGATTGTACATTTTTAGCTCTTCACAGACCAGTTGCCGCTTAGTTCTACTATTAAGGCCTGCGACATTCCAAGCAAGACACTTAATCCAATCCATTACAGAGATTATTCCCTTCCACCTTATTACTACCCAACCCTATATATATCCTTATTCCTGTACTCGCTCCCTTTTCGTTATCTCTTTTTACAAGCTTGCTTCTTAATATCCTATATACCCTCATGTTGACCTTTTCTTGCCCTTCCAAAGCCACCCCCCCACCATTCGCCCTAAGCGACCCCACCCCCCACTCCGTATCGTGAAGGAGGAATCCTCCCCTTTTATGAGCTGCTGCTGATTTGGCAGCTTCTTGGAGACAGTGCTCCCACGGTGGCTCCCCAGCCGAGCCCACACCCGTTGCTCAAAACCCATTAAGAGGTTAACAGTTACAAAAAAAACAAGAAAAGGAAAGAGATAGGGAAACAGAAATAAAAAGAAAAGCGGTCTAGAAAAAAACCATATCCCCCTCCCCTTCTTCAACCAAAGAACAGAGACCTCAAGCTTTATCCGACACCCCAGTTTGCCATCTGCCAATAGCTTCATTTGCTTCTTTTTCGGTTGAAAAGAAATACATTTGGCCCCCCCGCAGAACTTTCAGGCGTGCAGGCTCCTGTAAAAATACTTGTGCATCAGTAGCTTTTAGCGGATCAATCAATTGACATAATTGCCAGCGTCTGTCCATTGACACTTTACAGAGATCTGACCGTACAAAAATAGTGAAAGAATCAACCGTCACCGGGGAGCTAGGGCGAGCCTTCAGAAATACAGCCTGCCAAAGCAGGAAGTTTCCAAAAAAGATCAAAAATGGCCTTGGATAACGAGACCCCTGCTTATGCTGTACAAGTGGAAGTCTATGAGCCCTTTGCAGCTGGCAATACCAGTCCCAATCCCCCAGATCCGGGAAAGCCTTCTGCAAGAGCTGAACTATAAATGCTCTGGGATCCGACCCCTCCTTCCCTTCTGGAATTCCGAACAATCTTAGGTTATGTCGCCGCTGGCGATTCTCCAGGTCCTCAATCTTAAGCTGCATCGCTGTGATATGGGCAACATGCTTCTGAAGGGAGCTAGCCGTTTAAGAAGTAGTCTCCTCGGTGTTTGTTACCCTCTGCTGTAATTCCAGAACATCGTTCGCCAGTGTCCCAACCTTTGGTGTTACCTCCTTCAATGACTGCTGAATGTTATAATTGTCAGCTCTAGCCTGAGCATAATGCTCCTGTGCTTCTAATCTCTGATCCTTTAAAGCCTGGAGAATCAAGGAGAGTGACGGCTCGGCATGATCCTGAGTCTTCCTCGTTTGTTGTTCAGTTGCTCCCTGTTGCAACGCTGGAGAAGCACCAGATATCAATGGCAAACCAGTCGAGTACAGGGTGGGTGATTGGCCAGAGGACGTCGCGGGTCCTAGCTCAGAGTTACCTGCCCCCATTTCTGCCGTCCCGATGTTACCAGCGCCATCATCTGTTGGGCTAGTACCTGATAGCCGAGATATGATTGTCTTGACCCCACCCTTCGCTTGAACCCAGCGACACAGGGGGCTATCAGCTGAAGAATCTTTAATCTGTGGAGGAGCAGTACGTTGCTGATCCAGCCCGTTAGGAATTTTCTTTCCACCTTTCGTGATTTTGGACTTTGCATTTTTCATTTTAGCAGACACATTGGGTACAGGAGAAACCCTCTTTTCAAGAGATTTAACAGAAGCCTGTTGGAACTCCTGCAGCTCAAGTATAGCACCCCCATCTCGCGGCTCGATATCACCAGTCAATATCTGAGGTGTAAATTGGAGGTTGTTATCCATATCAGAGTTAAGTCTGGGAGGAGTTGAGGCAGGGGTTATAGCCAAAGTTGTGACAAAGGAACAGCCAGTACCCCCCTGATTCTGCTCCAGACCTAGCAAGTAGTCAGATACTGAACTTTCTCTGCTATATGAACTGGATACACTTCCAGGTTCATTGGATTCGGTTTGTACCAAATTAATTACCCCCCCTCCATAGCATTACTCACTGTCAGAGGCCCCCTTAACTCTGATGTTAATATATTCGCCTAAATACATTGCAGCATTTTCGACGTTATCAGTCCCCTCCAGCTGAACAGAGATAGACTTTTGCGTGACCCTAGGAGTATTTAAACTACCAGAAGCATTCTCAGAGCTATTTTGTTGCACAGGGATCGCCTCGAGGATAATGTCTGCAATTTTGTTGCCAGTGATTTGCTCGGAGGCAGCACCCACCGCGAGCAGCTCTGCTGCCTTCCCTGACTGTAAGAGACGTAACAGCGGCTTACCGACTTTTGAAATAGACTTAGTGGAATCCACTCGCTGAGTCACCAGTGCCTCTTCAGTCTCATCTGCATGCACAGCGCCTGTTATTCCTGTTAAGTTTGCCGGTAGCCGCCCTGCCCGTGTGCCTCTGGACGCTGTCTTTGGTGGAGCAATGTTTTTTCCAGGAGCCGAAACTGAGACAGTGAGTAGTCCAATGGTCAGTCTCCACCAATGGATTGCCAAGGACCGCCCGACCAGGAGGCGAGCAATCCGAGAGACGAGCACCAGACGTCCAATACCGCCCAACACTGCTGCCTGCATTCGTCTCGGTAGATCTCTCTCCCGGTAAGTCTCTCTCCCGTCGTATGTGATATCTTGAAGCCTCTTTATCAAAATCCTTTTGTCTTTCCTCGGTTACAACATTTTTACCGCTTTATGTCGCCTTAGCTCAATTCATGTGCCGTGCCCGGTGTGAGATCTCGGGAGCCTCTTCGTGTGCCTGTTCTCCCTAGCGGCGTCTATCCGCCATCTTGCTCCTCCAAAAAATTGATGATGAACCTTGATTCATCACAAAACACTTCAAAATCCCTGTAGAGTAGACCGATCTAAACAGATGTCGTAGCTAGTCTCCTCTGTCTCAACTCCTCCTACTGACTTCCATAATGACTCTCCTGCAGTCTTTCCACCCTTCTCTCTCTTTCCCTCAAGGAGTTCTCTACTTGCCTCACCTTGTGCCATTTGTACGCTCGTATCATACCTATGAGGACAATGATACAGATTACAACTATTATTATTGGTTTAAGGATGTATCCCAAGATTCTACTTCCCAATTTCGCAAACCATTCTACAGCCTTACCAAATCCTTTTCCAATCTTATCCCATACTCCCTCAGTTGCCAAGTCCTTTACTTCCTGATGTATGTTAGTGATGTTACTGATATATCCATTCAGATCTTTACTTTATCAGGTATATAAGTGCAACACTGTTGGACCTTCAGCATCCAACAGACTCTGCCTTATTTTGCCAGTAACACATCCATCTAATGCAAGGCAGTTCTGCATCACTATCGCCCTTATCGAAACCATCCCCCATCTATGAGTAACAATGACTGAGCTGTGTTAACCGACAACTTGTCCACAATTCTAGACAACTTCCTGATCTTGATGTAATTCAACACCACTCCTACACTAGGTATTATCGCTCCAAATATGTCTCCCACGACCTCACCAGTACTCAGTCCACGTTTTTCTCTATGATTCGATTATCCTTCCAGTGACATCACTTCAGGCTTCTCTCGTCGTTTGTCACTGGCTACTCCATACATCGGCCCCGTCCCAGCCCCGGGAGGAGGAGAGAGCCCAGAGAGGCTGTGCAGGTCTGTGCTCAGGTAGGAGCCTGCCCGCACCTCTGCTGTGTCTGGAGCGCTAAACGGAATAATCCAAGAGGAAACCCCTGCCAGGAGGGGCGAGCTGGGCCCTACTATCCGGGGGCCTCTGGGGGGCTTCATTCCAGCTCTGGGGAGGCCTGTGCACGCTGCACTGCTGGTTACAGCACTACCAGGGCGCTGCACTGCTGGTTCCAGCACTACCAGGGGCGCTGCACTGCTGGCTCCAGCACTACCAGGGGCGCTGCACTGCTGGTTACAGTACTACCAGGGGCGCTGCACTGCTGTTTAGAGCACTACAGAGGGACACTCTTTTTTGTGCCAGGACCAGCGGGGACTCCAAACCCCAGAAGCCCTCATTGTTGCCAAGGAAGAGGGGCTGCAGAAACGTGCGTAAAAGTGCCACCGCACTCCCGCGGTGCGGGACACTCTTTTTTTGAGCCAGGACCAGCGGGGACTCCAAACCCCAGAAGCCCTCCCTGTTGCCAAGGAGGAGGGGCTACAGAAACGCGCTTCAAAGTGCCACCGCACTCCCACAGCGCGGGACACTCTTTTTTACACCAGGACCAGCGGGGACTCCAAGCCCCAGAAGCCCTCACTGTTGCCAAGGAGGAGGGGCTGCAGAAATGCGCTTTAAAGCGCCACCACACTCTCACGGCGTGGGACGCTTGTGGGCTGCGCCCGGGCCAAGCCCGGGCCTAGGGTGGACCCGTCCGCGCCCGTCATAGCCCGGAGGAGGCCGGGCTGGGCAACCACTCTGACATCTGGTCATCTGGACATCTTCACGCCTTGCCCAGGAGAACTTGAACCGGTTGTTGTTATTATCTTTGGCTAAAGAAGTAGTGAAGTTGGGTGCTCGACATTGCTGCAAAAGATCCTAAGGTTAATTTGCCATCGGTGTCGTCCCTGAAGGCCACCCAACAGACCCATTTTTTTCCTCTCCGTAACAGATACCCTTGGGGCTAACATGATTAAGAGAAAAGCCTGTGAGGGAGGTATGGGCGATGGCCATAAGAAGAAGGCAAAGAAGGGGAAAAAGAAAGGCTTGTGTATGACCCCGGAAGTTGGGAGCGGCGTATTGGACAGAATAGACAACTCACTAACTGAATGTGAGGGACTCCTTGATACAACACTCACTGATATCTTGCCTATGAGTAGCACTTCGCAAGCCTCGAGCAGTAACACATGTAAAGGGCGCATACCAGAAATGATCAAAAAGTCAGCCAGCAGGATCCCACCGCCTGAATCCTCAAACGCACTCCCCGTGAGCTCTGACGATGGGGGAAACCCCTTACCTGCCCCCCAAGACGCCCTGGCTTTTTTCCCCTGTAGCAACAGATACTCTACCCTGATAGACCATCTAGAGTCAGTGGATATTCCCCCCCGTACTGGGAGCCAGGCACATAGGGTGGGCACAGAGGGTAGCACTTGCTGTACCATTCAGGGCCAAGTGGTAGCAGGCAAAATCGATCATAATGGTACAGATAGTAGGGGCAGTGTTGGGCAACTTAGTAGGGTCACTGCGGACCCTTTCCAAAGGTCAGTTTCCATGCAGTTAATTGATTTGATGAGCGAAATGAATGCCCTCAAAGCTTCTGCCAGTAGCCTTTTTGACTCCCTAAGCAAGGTTTACTCAGTAGTGCAGCAGGTAAAATCATCACTGAGAGCACATTCAAAGTCTAGTGCCAGCCCTCAACGGGACACGGGTATTGCAAGACAGCCCCCTGTTAACAGCAATGCTCAAGCATTGCACAGCACAAATAGGCCAGTTAGGGATGGGTCTGTGAGTTGTGCTAGCATAGACCACACTCAACCTGATAGGGTGCTCAAAAGCACGACAACTCACTGGCAATCCATACACCCCACTGTGGCATCTGCTTCTCCTGTAATTCCCGATTATTCTTGGGCTGGTGTGCCTCGAGTGCCGGGTAGTGCTGCTAGGCCATTAGATACGAGTAATGTTGTGTACATGATAAATGTACCAAAACAATCTGCGGGCTTGTACAGTGAAGACGAGGGATCTCTCCTAAACAAGTGCACCCAATGGATTCGCCATGTAAGGGGCTGCCGGTCCGTAATAAGGGACAACATTCTCAGGGCCAAGAGACACTCATCTTCAAAGGCCTCCTTAGACTATATTGCTTTGACACTCTCACACCACCACCTGGCAGAGAACCTTGTGAACTTTGATATCCATACCCAACACCTCACTCGTTCCAACATTCGATTTAAATATAATCCCCCTGAAAAGGTTACACATCCCAACTTAGACCATCCGATATCTCCTAACAATGGTACATCACCTCTAAGAGAGATATATTGAAGGTTACCCTCACTTGCTGGCGCCCTCGGGGAACATATGATGCAACCATCTGCCAGCGAGCCTGTTGTACCCTCAGAACTGGCCCTACCACCCTTAGTGTCAGCAAATCAAGTCATTTCACTCTTCCCCGAGGAGGGTATGCCGGAGACAGTCGGAAATACTGTCTCAGGGTGTAATGAGCTGACAGAATTCCATCATACTCCACCTAGGGTAGCATTAATGTCATGGAATATAGCTGGGTTAAGGTCCAAGGACACATCCCCTGACTGGCATACTTTTATAGAACAGTATGATATCTGTCTATTTCAGGAAACATGGCTAGTAGACCCCCTACACCACTTAGGGTATCATATCCCGGCCACCAGTGGTGGTAGAGGCCGCCCATTGGGAGGGATTAACGATCTGGGTTCGACAGGACATCAGCTATAAGATTCAGGAGCTCCTGACCCAGAATAACGACATCCTTGCTATTCGGCTGCTGATGGGCTCGTACGGTAACATCGACATTTATAATGTATGCGTTAGGGGGCTCAGTGTGGGGAGGAGATCGGAAGTTTTAATCACCCTCGATGATCTCTTAGATCACCAATCTTGGGACTCCTTAGTGTTTTAACTATTTTAAACATTTTAAACATATGAAATACCTTTTTATGTACAAAGTACCTGTTGTTACTCCTTCTTGTTATTGTTTTACCACTTGCTATTGTATGTATTCGTCTTTTTTAACAGAACCAGTATGAATCAGCTCTTGATCACGATTGTTCATATATAATACTAAATGTTTTTACACCTTTTATTTTTGCTTTGTTCTATGGCCAAAAAATATTCTATTTTACTGTAGACTTGCTTTTATGACATACGCTGTTGAATAAAGCTTTATGGATTGGTAATTCAACATCACTCCTACACTAGGTATTATCACTCCAAATATGTCTCCCACGACCTCACCAGCAATCAGTCCACGTTTTTCTCTATGATTCAATTTTCCTTCCAAATCTTCCACATGATAAATCTTTGGAAACACAACAAGTACCATACCAATTGTTCGGAAGCCAAACATATGCATTCTTCCCACACACAAAATATACTCCTGGCACCACTTGTACTGATTCTTGTAGAAACATCTTCCAAGGACCATTGACTGGAAAGATATGATCAAACACACTCTGTCCCACAAATACCGTGTCGTAATGACTCTGAACTTGACGTATTACGAAGCTTGTCTCGTTTTTCCCAATCTAAAGCTATAGGACCATAACTTTCCTTAGCCTTGTGAGCCAACTCCTCCTTGTTCCATTCAAATTTTCCATCCCTATTGTTAAAGTTAACGATTAATTCCCTATGTCTATCTTCTACCTGATCTACAAATTTCTTTTCCATGTCTGTTAGTATGTAGGTTAGGTTATGTCTATGTGCGTAAGCAGTGTCTAATGTTACTGTGGGTGCAAAATATTTTCCCATTGTCTCTTCTTGCTTGTAATAATTGTATTTTTTCAAATGTTTATAAATGGGAATTTTGGAGGGTACCACATCATAATTTGAGAAATTATACTCGTAATGACCTTTTCCATAAAACATGCTAAGGAGCAAACTACAACTAATGCCATAGGTCAAGGGTAAGTGATGGTATCTAATCCTTTCCTTGACCGAAGCAGGCAATTGCATACACACATAACAATCTCTCACTTCCATAGTGTCAACATACTCACAAAGCAACTTGGCATAAGCATTCAGAGTATAATCACCTTTAGACAAATCTACATGAAGAAAGCGACTAGTTTGCTCTATTAAGCCTTTTTAGATCCTAATGTACCCTCCTTTGAAGCAGTGGTAGTAGGTGTAGATGTCCCATATACCCCAACTTCACGTTCCTTAAAGTAATGTGCCCTTAATATTGACTCAGTGATGACTAAAGCTATTACTATGATTGCTCCTACAATGAGTGTACCTATAATACATTTGTGCCTACGATTCGAATTTCCAGGCTCCATTTTCAAAGTGGCTCGAATTTCAGCTTGTAAGAGGATCAACACACAGAGTCTCTTTTCTCTGCCTCTTATTCACGTGTAACAAATTCTTGAGCAGCTTTCTTTGAATCTTGGAGAATTCTTTTAGCAGTCATTTGCACAATATTGACACCTTAAAAGACTTTCCTAGCCCTTCTTTCTTCTTCTTCCTCTAGGTGAAACATCTCTACTTTATTCTGCTTTCACTCGGGCCTAGCTTATCTTCTTCAAGCAAGTTATTTACAGTTCAGAGATCAATTTACATCCCTTATTAGATCAGAACCAATCTCCTCAATGACTCGTTGTAACAGTTCAGCTCGCAATGCTGCAATCTCTTGAGGAGATTGTGGAGCTCCAAAACTTGGGAATTTGATGTCTTTCAGAATCAGAGTCCGTAAGCCACTTAACCTTGGTGGAAACGGGACAGTTAATGACAGAACTGCATTAGCCTTGATTCCAGGAATTCTCAATAAGATCTCGACAATCAGTATCGAAATCTTGGCCCTCGCTCTCCCCGGCATTTATAACCAGATAAGTCCACTCAGGAGAGGAATATCATTGACAAGGCAGTTGTGCTCTCCTAGACCTCCTTACTCTTTATGCACCTTGTTTGTGCCCACTTAGATCAGACTCTGATGATGCACTGATTGATGCAAGTTCTCTTTCAGGTGCAAGACTCAGATTTCTCCTCCTCTGTCTCAAAGGCCATGTTTCATCTGCAGCATCCTTCTTCCTTGACTGCAAACAAACATTTTCCACACCAGTCTCTTCTGCTTAGTCAAACTCTATACCACTCGCAACGTTACAGTCTCCCTCAGAGTCTATACCAGGGTCTTGTGTAACTTGGCCCCCCTCAGGCTGATCTGGTGGGTATCCAGCCTCTTCAGGAACCTCCACAGCTTGGCTTGCCCTCTCCGGCAACCGCTCGGTCGTGGATGGGATTACTTCTTGGAGAGGAGCTGTTTCATCAAAGGGACCTGTGACTCATCGGATATGGGAAGCGTGAACCCAACTCAGTACTCCTTAACACTTCACAGCAGTGTTCATCACCAATATCACTTGATATGGTCCACGCCACCGAGAGTTAAGACAGTTTTTGTTCATGTGCTTCCTGGTGAGCACCCAATCACCTGGGCTCAGGTTGAGGTCTTTCGAGGTCTGTGCAGTACGCAACTTCAACCGTTTGAGACACAGAACAAACCACATCAGCCAATCCTTTACAGTAGTCAAGGATCAAGTCATCTGTGATATTTATCTACACCGTGGCGGGCACAGTAGACAAGCACATTACTTTTCCCATCAATATCTCATGTGGTGTCAACCCAGTTCTCCTGTCTGGAATTCTGCGCAAACTCATCAAAACCAGAGCCAACGCATCAGGCCATTTCAAAGACGTCGAAGCATGTGCTTTAGCTAGTCTCGATTTCAAGGTGCGATTGATCTGCTCCACCATGCCAGATGCCTCCTGGCTATAACTACAATGCAGTCATTGATCCACACACAAGCACAAGGTGGTGCACAAAAATATTATGACTTCGTTATGAAAGTGCATTCCTCTATCCGACTCCAATGTAGTTGGAAATCTGAATTTAGGAATAAGTTCCCTCAGCAACAACTTTGCTACTGTGAGTCTGTCACACCTTCTAGTTGGATAAGCCTCTACCCATTGAGAAAAGATGCACATGACCACCAAGATGTATCTCAATCTATTACACACAAGCATCTCAACAAAGTCCATTTGGATGCGATTGAAATGACCCCCTGACCTGCAAATGTGGCTCAAGGCGACAACAGTCCTTTCTTCAGCATTCATCTGTTCACACACCAATGACACACTGCTTCTGCAATCATGCGAAACCTTGGATTTAACCAAGTTTGCCTGAACGATCTCACCATTGCATCCCTTTCTATGTGAGCTGCTCCATGAATTTGCCTTGCCATTGGATTTAACAAACAATCAGGTAACACTGCTCTACCATCAGCTGAAACCCATTTGTAATTTTCTCCCTTCTTACAACCTGCTCTGATCCAACCTGCTTGTTCATCAGGAGCTTAACTGAATGTGGTACATATACAGTAAGGGATGACCTAACACAATGCTCTCACATCGTTCAATACTGACACCTGTTGCAGCAACGGTTTTGAGACATCCGGGCAACGCTGAAGCTACAGGATCGAATGTAGCTGAGAAATAGACTACTGTTCTACGGGCACCTCCATGTGTCTGGGTGAGTTTAGAAAGAGCCCAACCCTCACGTTTGAAATAAAATAATGCGAATGCTTTGTTGTAATCAGGCATTCCTAAAGTTGGAGCGTGACATAGGCACTCTCTCAACTCCAGGAAAGCAAGCAGTCGTTATCCGAAGGTACCGGATCACACAAATCCTTATGGGTCAGCTTCTGCAAAGGTTTCGCTAACAAGGAGAAGTTAGGAATCCATTGTCGGCAGTAGCCATCCATTCCTAGAAACATCCTGACACTCATTCTGGTGACACCTTCCTCTTGCCTTTTTTGATTCAAAATGACCCAAATACTGGACTTCAGTGAGACAGTACTGAAGTGTTCCTGGTGACACCTTATGTCCATTCTCAGCCAGATGGTTCAGCAAAGTAATGGTATCGTACCTGCAAGCCTCCTGCATTTCAGATGCAATGAGAAGGTTGTCTATGTCCTGGACTAACACTAAATTTTGGGGCAAAATCAAGGTTCTTTTTCAGTACTTGGTTGAATATGAATGGGCTTTCAGTATACCCTTGAGGGATATGACACCACGTTAAGACACAATTCTCCAGGGGGGCGTGGCTACGCTGTGCAGCGAGATGGCCGCAATGTAAAGCGGCTCTGCCGGTCGAGACCAAAATCCGTAATATATCCGAAAAAGAGTTGTGTGAAACTGGCAAAAAACACTGCCTAACGGTGCGAAACCGAACCGGACCAGCGAGGCAGGGTCATCGGGCCCCGTGAACTTCCACCGCGGCACTGCACGTCGAGCCGCAACCCGAGAGGGGCCTGGTAACGAGGCAGAGCGTTGGAAGCCGGGCGCTCACGTAGACGCCAAACCCACAGAGGCAGTGTGAGGCGCCGAGGGCCACAAGCAAAGGCCACTGAAGAGGCGCGCTGAACCCCGAGGCAATCAAGGTGACCTGCTGATGTACACAGCGGACTGCCTGGCGGTATCCCGGGAAATAGCGGTGAGTGCTCTCACACAGGACACGGGGGTGGCCGCGTACATTGCATAATTGCCGCAATGGGACGAACGGAGATCCGGGAGGAGGCGGCCCTATATCGTTAAAGCTTACTAACCGCTGAAGCACACACCGGGTCCATAGACTCGGGGAACTACTGACGCCGATAGCGGCGGTACTGTCCACGGCACGAAGGGGAGCTAGGATGCGCTTTGGGGGAGGCGCGCTCCGGCTGACATAACCTCAGGCGCCCATGGAAAATTAAGAAGAGGGGGTGCATAACGAGCACTGGAAGAGCCGGGACTGATCGCGGCTGGGCGGCCCACGGAGCTCGAGGGGCTGTAGCGGCTGAGAGAGGCTCGGTGGCAGAGATGCCGCCATTTTGCTGAAACGCAGATCAGAGCCGGAGGCGGTGGTAAATTGAGAAAATAGCTGCAAGCACACCTGCGATACTGTACACGGGGCCCCACAGGGTATAGGCTCACGCCAAAACGGGTGGAGTGGCGAGGCCAAGACTGGAGAGCTGACATAAACGGGGCTGCTGCACCTAAAGAGACATACGTACTAGAAAGGCACACAATACATACCGGGGCACATTGAAGCGAGCCATGACGAGATTAAGCACAGCAAGAGAAGGGAACCCCAAGAACAGAGGAGGTGCAGAAGGTGTGTAAGTGCACAAAGGGCAAACAAACAGCCACGCTTACACTAGGCAGCTATAAGACACGTCAGCTGCATCAGGCAGAGCTGGGGACCCATCACCAAGGAAAACCAGGAGACAGATCAAGTACCACGGATCGGACTGTCACAACTGCAGGACGTGAAAGGGCCAAGCCAGTGCCAGCACCAGCCGTGGATACCACCGGCGCAAAAAGCAGACGGCGGGTGGGGAGACTGGTGGAAGATCTCCAAGGACAAACATCCCTCCCTAAAGCGACAATGGGGAAACCGGATGCTCGACAACCTTGCCTTAATTTTGACAAAAAACTGAGCAAACAAACCGAAGACGACACCACCACGCCGGACAATGCTGAAGAGGTTGCTGCGGGCCCAGTACCAGACGAAGATATCCGCACTATGTTTAAGGATCTCAAAACAAGCCTACAGGAAATTGGATCTAAAATAGACACTCTGGCTGAACGCATGGACAGAATAACACAAAGAGTAGACAAGCACGAAACTCGACTAGACACTCTGGAGAGGAGAGTCTCCGACACAGAGGACTGCCAAACGGAGACACGTGACAAAATGCTGAAAATGGACGCGGTATTGAATCTAATAAAAAACAAGAACGAAGATTTGGAAGCCAGATCGCGCAGAAATAATGTATGCATTACAGGAATTCCTGAATCAACAGACATAACGAATATGGAGAAATACATAGAAACTATGTTGAAAGAACTGTTTGGATCTGAGCTCTCCCAAATGTTTTTAATCGAACGAGCGCATCGTACCCTCGGCCCTAGGCCTCCACCAGGCGCGCCAGCAAGACCTATTCTGGCACGTGTACTAAATTATCGAGATCGGGACACGATTATGCGTTTAGCCAGAGAACGAGGCTCCCTTCAATATCAAGGTAATGGAGTGTCGCTTTACCCGGACTTTACAATACAAGTGCAAACCGCACGCCGGGAATTCCTTCCGGCTAAAAAAATTCTTCAGCAACTCGGTACCAAATATGCTCTGATCTATCCAGCCAAGCTCAAAATTCAGGGCCGCGGACGTCCCAACTTCTTTACGGACGCAAAAGCAGCTTTGAACTATGCCAAACAGATGGCGAAAGACCAGAAACAGCATACCTCAGAAGCAGAAGATCATACAGGGAAAAACCTCAGCGACAATGACTGATCTCAAGATAACCAACACGAGCTCCAGACCACGTAGATGACGGTGCAGTCACATTCTTTTTCATCTTGCACCGATTATCTGTGCCTAGGTCAGTCAATACAGAGACAAAGTTGGACCGTGGCCCGGCATGCTCGGGAAGTCAGATATGAGGGTCTACTATGGGAGACATACGAAGCCTATTCTGAACAGGGACTCCAACTCAAACACTGAGTGCTCGGCCACCCTGCGGACCACGGCAGGGTGTTTGCCGGCAGACCCACGTATCCCCGAGGGATGATTCCCACATACTCCCGCTGTTTAGGAGATCTGTTGAAACTGTTTGAAAGGTCACAGGGGAAAACACAACCTGTTTGGGGGGTTGGTGTGGGAGGTGGGAGGGGGAAGGGAGTTAATTGTTCTAAATTTCCGCTGATAATCACATTTAATGTATGCACTAGGAGATGGCAATCGTACCGGCATTCATGCTTTCTAATATCGTCAGTAAAGGCATCCCAAAGTACAGAATACACGATACATCACAGACGCACACCTCACAGACCAGACACGTGGCTGACAGCCTCATGCGAAATCCTCCACAATGTGTAATACTGCCGTAACGTCACTTAAATGCCTTACCTGGAATATACGGGGGCTAAATGACCGTAGAAAAACTAGACTTGTACATTCCTACCTCACCAGACATGCAGTGGACATTTGTTTACTGCAAGAAACGCATCTGACCAGCACATCAGCGGCTACGCTGAAAAACAATAGATGGGGGGAGATATTCAGCTCCGGATACTCCAGTTACGCCCGAGGGGTAGCGATATTAATTCATAGAGGCCTACACTGGCAGACACATAAAACAATAACGGATACCGAAGGGAGATACATTCTGGTAAAGGGAGAATTATACAACAGTCCAATAGTAATAATTAATACATATGGTCCCAATACGGATTGCCCCGAATTTTTTCAGCAAATATGGAGGGAGCTCCAAACACTGGGGGACGCAGCACTACTATGGGGGGGAGACTTCAACGTGGTCCAATCCCTAGAAGCGGACAGAATAGGAGCGTCCAGGGTGCATCACCCACAGGCAGCCTCTATGCTAAAAGACATCATAGATGACTTGCAGTTGATAGACTCCTGGAGAGCGTTACATCCAAATAGTAGAGAGGGGACCTGCATAACCCACCATAGAAACGCATGGTCCAGACTGGATTATTGGCTCACCACAAAAGATCTGCATGCTTGGGTTGCCAGCGCTATACACCATCCACGTACATTTTCGGATCACGCGCCAGTAGAACTTGCACTAACCATACCGAAATCATATATACAGCCCTTCAGCTGGAGATTCCCATCCGGCGCCTTACTAGACCAGGTATTTAGAGAGGAGCTCCGACATAAAATCACGGACTATTTTGAATTAAATGAAGGCACTGTAGATTCGCCAGGGACCCTCTGGGAGGCCTTTAAGGTAGTAACCCGGGGTGAATGTATAGCATTGAAAACAGGACTGCTTCGTGACATACGCAACACGATTGCCCGTTTGGAGAGTGAGATCAAAGAGCTAGAGCGTGAATACTGCACCACACTATCTCCTACCACGTCAGCCCAAATTAGAAGCAAACTCACAGCGTTTCAGGAAGAGGCAGGACGGGAAACTAAATATCTGCATAAATACACACAAGCACGTAGATTTGGGGAGGGAGATCGTCCGGGAAGAACATTAGCAGGCCTCCTACGTACGCCAAGGGGATCGGCCTATATTACGGAACTCAAAAACACGGACGCACCACCCTCACGTACACCACCAGAAATATTACGAACTATGACACAATTTTACAAGACTCTATACACTTCCCAGACAGAAACATCAGAGGCTGACATTACAGAATACTTAGACACGATAGCACTAGCATGGTTCAATAGCTGGCACCGCGAATATATGGACTTGCCAATTACAGTCGATGACATAAGACAAGTCATCAACAGCATGCCGGCTGGCAAGGCCCCAGGGGCAGACGGCCTGACTGCCGCCTTTTACAAGGAATATGTCGATATTCTTGCCCCAAGACTATTGCAGGTATACCAAGAAGCACAAGAAACAGGACTGCTACCGCAGACCCTACGTGAAGCCACTATAATAACTCTGCTTAAACCAGAGTAGGATCCAACCGAGTCGGACTCATACCGCCCTTTATCCCTGATAAATTTGCAAAACTATTGGCAAACAGGTTACAGCCCCTGCTTCCGATCATAGCACTCCCTGACCAGTCGGGATTCATTCCAGGCCGCTCGACGGCGCATAATCTGCGAACCATATTTGCCCTACTGCACTATCTAGATCCACAAGTACAGGCCATAGCAGCTCTTCTAGATGCCACAAAGGCGTTCGATTTACTTGAGTGGAACTTTCTCTTCACGCTACTGGGGCGCATGGGACTAAGTCCCATTTTCCAGAAGCAAATCAAACTGTTGTATACCGCACCTACAGCGAGAGTTAGGGTGAATGGCCAAATCTCAGACCCAATTATAATAACGAGAGGAACGCGACAAGGTTGCCCACTCTCGCCGCTTCTTTTTGCGATCGCTATGGAACCCCTGGCGGCTTGCCTTCGACAACACCATACACAGCGCAGTATTGGGTTCAGCTCGAGAGGCTTACTTATATCAATGTATGCAGATGACATGACGGTATATCTGGTCAACCCAGAAACAAATTTCGCGCCAGTGATGAGGGAACTGGTGCGGTATGGAGGCCTAACGGGTATCCAGATAAACTGGGCCAAATCAACGATACTGCCCCTGACAGATGGTACCACCCCTTTGACACAGAATTCCCCATACCCTGGGCTGATGGCCCTATAAGATACTTGGGGATATGGATCAGTAGAGACCTACAAGAACTGTGGTCTGCGAATTATGGGAGAGCAATGGACTGGTTGGTGGGAAAGGTGCAAAGATGGAGAAATTTGCCGTTGTCCCTGGCGGGCCGTATAGCAATTGCAAAGATGGTAATACTTCCAAAGCTATTATACCTTTTCGTAAATATACCAATGCCTCTCACTACTCACTTTTTCAAAAGATTACGCTCAAACGTATTGGAACTGATATGGGCCGGCAAACAACCCCGTGTATCCTGGAATATCCTAACCTTGCCCTTTACACAAGGAGGTCTGGGAGCCCCAGACTTCGAACTATATGCCTACTGCGCGCAAGCACAGTTCCTCCACTACTGGCAGCATCCCACACCATACCAGCCACATGTAGCGATTGAACTGGACAAAGTAGCCCCCCTTCCTTTAAATACAGCACTCTATCAACAATATAAGCGCCCACAGCTAGAGATAGATACTGTCGAAACACTTAGATGGGCATGGCAAGGGCTAGCAAAGAGGGCACACCAAAAAGTTCTATTTGCGCCATCCATGCCGATTGGCGGAAACCCCCTAATTGCACCTTTACTGGACACTGCCACCAAACAAAGGGCGGCATCACACAAGCTTCTAACAGGCAAAGATCTTTTTCCAGATGGAACATTTATTACAATGCAACAGATGTGCAAGGAGACCTCGCCCTCAGCACTAGACATGCTGATATACTATCAGATAAGAGCAGCTTGCAGGGCCCGATATGACAACTATCCGCAAATACCCCCCACACTACCAGCGTTGGAAAATATTATCTCAGTGCCGTCAGCACGTAAACTCATTACCCGCCTATACAGCATTACTCAACGTGAATCTCCTATCACGATAGCCCGCTCAAAAACAGAATGGGAGGAAGACGCAGAAATTACCATAACAGATAAACAATGGACATTCTGCTGTACCCAACTGAAACATTTATCACCGAATTACAGACTTCGGCTGATTCATTTTAACTATATACATCGTTTATATCGTACACCACTGCAGTTACATCGCATGGGACTGCAACCGGACACGTGCTGCTGGAGATGCGGCTCTCAGAGAGCCACATTTATCCACCTGGCATGGGTATGCAGACCAATAGCGAAATTTTGGGAAGCGGATTTTAATCATATAGGACACATGACGAACTATCCAATAGTATGTTCTCCATTGATTGCACTGTTGGGTTATGTACTAGATGCACCTAAGGGAAGGTGGAAGCTAATAGCCATTTTGCTGCTTCTGGCCAAGAGACAAGTGGCGCTACATTGGAAGAAACAGACGCCCCCAACCGTTGCAGAATGGGTGACAAATGCTACCTACTGCAAAGACCAACTGTCCCACTATTGGGAGCTAATGCCAAGCAGATCCCGCCCAAAGGATATATGGGAACCATTCACAACATGGCTGGGCACAAGAGGGAGTGAAATGCGGGATCAGTAGACAGGTACGACAGTAAGGCTGCAGGATACACATGTAGAGGGGCGGGGGAATTGACCATAGGTCACGGGTCAAACTGTGCATAGGTGCAAAGATGTGGGATGTCGAGGACGACAGTAATGCAGCCCAAGTACGTTACTGACACAAGAACCTGTAAAGTATGCAACTAAGAATGTATGAGTGTGATGAACAACAATGATAGGCAGAAATTGTTCTGTTTTTAGTTTATGTTTGTATTGTTGACACAGAAGAACATTATTTGAGCGCATGTCATACCACTTTCATTGATTATATAATTATATGCTACCAATGTGCCAATATATACTTTGGATGATGTGTACAATTTAATAAAAATCCCCCCCCCAAAAAAAGACACAATTCTCCAGATGGAAAGCAAACAAAAATTGGCTCTCCTCGTAACGGAATGGAGAGAATGCCTGACAGATGTCAATCACGTGAACCACACAGCTTTGCAAGTAATCTGAAATGAGATCACAGATGGATTCGGTACCAGGTGACAACATGGAATCACTATGTTATTGATCTTTCCAAGGTCCTGAACAATGCGATATTTACCGCTAGGCATCTGCAATCCCATTATTGGCGAGTTGCACGGACTTCCCATGATCTCCTTTAGAATGCCCCGTGCAATCATGTACTCAATTACAGGTGTAATCCCAGCCACCGTTTCCCGGGTCATATTGTACTGAGGTGTTCTCAAGAATCCTGCATTAGGCTTGATCTGTATGCTGACTGGCTCGACTCCTCGGATCAGTCCAAAATTCTTCCCTGAGAAGTCCCATACCAATGGAGAGACGTGTCTCTCAGATCCAGTGGCATGTCTTCTACTATCAGCAAAGAGAGCAACGTGGCATAAAAGTTCTCGTTTGCAAGTTTAAAGGCAAAATCCTCATTGTTAGTCTGCAACTCAATTCCCTTGGGTGTACAATAGATGGTACAATTCAGTTTACACAGCAAACCATGCCCTAACAAGCACACCGGGCTTGAATCAGACACCACAAACTGATGTCGGTCCTGGAAAGGTCCGATTTTCACTGGCACCTCTTCCGTTAAAGGGTTTGTCATTCTTTTGTTAGAGACTCAAAAAACTTGTATTGATTTTCCCAAGAGGGGCAGGTTTAGGACTACTGCAGATCTCACAGCAGAACGGGTAGCACCAGTATCAATCAAGAATGTAATGGGATGACCATCTACGTCTGCTTCTATGGTCCACTCTAGCCTACCTCTAAGACTGCGCCAAGTGTACAGTCTTCCTCCCCTCTCAGGCACCGTTATAAGGGCAGGTCCTAATCAAATACATCCAGCGCTACCATTAAGGTCATCTGGTGATAGATTTGATTGCCCTGCGAGATTCTCGGAGGTTGGGGCACTTGCACTATCTGGTTCTGATTCCCTCCAGCATTGAGAGATTTCGGCCTAGTCACTGTAGGTAACTGATCAACCACGTCTGTCTCCTTCCTGCACCTGATTCGCAGGATTTAGACGACACTTGTGCTTTCAATGCCCAATCTTGTGACAAAAATGACAAGCAGTGGTGTTTTTCAGAGTCACAACAACAGTCTAGAAAGACCCGAGCTGCCTGAAGACTGATACAAAAGTGCTAACAAAGAAGACACATTAATGATTACTGATTATTTGATGTCTACTATTGTATTTTGTATCATGAATGTGAACAAATTTGAATTCTGATTATATCACAAATTGTGAATTTTCCTTGAGTGTGGAGAGTGTATGAGCATGTATGTATTTGTGTTTGTTGGTGTGTATTGAGTGTATAAATGTGGGACCTCATGTATATCCATATATGCTGATATGATATCATGTCACATGTCTCTCTTATGAATTTTGATAAAATATTATAAATAATAAAAAAATATATATACTTTTTTTTATTCCTTCTTGGCTTATTCGTTTGGGGGAATTTGTCTGTTTGTATAGCGATGTTTTATAGTATCAGTGACTTTGTTAGCACTTTTGTATCAGTCTTCAGGCAGCTTGGGTCTTTCTAGACTGTTGTTTTGGCTCTCTCCCCTGTCCGACCTGCCTGCCATCTGCCTTCAGGGGCCCTCTTGTGTTGAAGCGGTTTTTCAGAGTCACGACATCTATCCCTGTTTTGGGATCTATAGGGAAACCTCTTCCTCTTCCCTGTCCTGTCCATCCTGCAACTGGTGTAACTTGGGTACCTCCTGGGACATTTCCTTGACCATGAACTACTGAACTACTGTCCCTCCTGTCACCTGTACCTGCTCTACCCTCTGTGCATTTTGCTTTGAACCAGCATTAACTTCTCCTTTATCCCCCTATGCTTGGAATCCACCTCATCACTGCAGTACCAGGCATACCATAGGATCTCGTCTACTGATTAATCTTGCCAGCAGATAAAGTGTTGCATGATCATGAGTCTAACCCCTGGCCTCAGTCCTGTTACAAACTTTGAGATGAATTCACCCATGTCTTTAAAGTCGAGTGTATATAACCCACTATACTGCTTAAAGGCTTGCAACAGCCTTTCGTAATAGGCATGCACTGATGTAGGAAAGTGCCCCTTTTTGCATGGTTGCCCCCCACTTTTTGCCTAATGTTGATGTACTTTGACGGAGTGTGCCTTGGGTTCCTGCCAACTAGGTACCAGGGCCTATGTTCTTTCCTTAAACTGTTGCAAAGCCCAATTGTCAACTCTCTGACCACATGTAAGTCCCTTGTAAAGAGGACCATAGGTACCAAGGGCACTGTGACCAGGGAAGTCCTCTAAGGGATGCAGCACTTATTGTGCTACCCTTGGAGGTACTGTACCTTCACACACACACACTGCCATTGCAGGCTGCGTGTTTTGGTGCAGAACAAAGTGAAGAGTCGGCATGGCACACATCCCTGTGTGCCATGCCTACAACCCACTGCCCTGGCATAGGTAAGCCACCCCTCTAGCTGGGTGCAATAATACCAGTGGTGAGGGTACAGGTGCATGAGCCCTGTACCCCTACAGTGTCTAAGTCAATTCTTGGACATTTTAAGTGCAGTAATGCCATAAAGAGTATATAGTATGGGAGGTTATCATTATGAACTCCACAGCACCATAATGGCCTTACTGAAAACTGGGAAGTTTGGTATGAAACTTCTCAGCACATTAAACCCACACTGATGCTTTTGATTTAATGAAAAATGCACTCAGAGTACATCTTAGAGATGCCCCCTGAAAAATGACCTAACTCTATTGTCCTGTCTGAGTGGCTGCTCGCCAGCTGCCACCACCAGACATATTTCTGGACCCCTGGGTCGAGAGCCTGCTGCTATTGGGGTCCTGAAACAAAGCAAATCCTGGAACAAGGTGCCAAGCCTCCTCCCCCAGAATGGGCAGGGTCCACCAAGGGGAAGCTTCAAAGGATTGCCGCCCTTGTGAAGCTACCCCAGCCATTTGCTGCTCCCAGCAACTGGCTCCCACTGGTTCTGACCCCCACTTTGGGCGGGAGAATCAGCAGGAAAACCAAGTTAGGAGGAGAGGTGTGCCCACCTTTGCCAACCCCACCCCTCAGGTGGGGAAGGCGAGGTGAGGCACAACTCTCAGTCCCCGCCATCTTCCAGATGGGGGGACCCTGCCAACTAGACTGAGACATATGCCCCTCTCCCACTGGAGAGTGGCATACTACGGGGTGTAACCACCCCAAGGAAGGGACCCATTGGTCCCAACCTGTACTTATCTGTAATGCTCCTAAATTTAGTATTTATGGGCAACCCTGAACCTTGCCTCCTCAGATAAGAGACAACAAGAAGAAACCAGAAGAAGTACCGAACAGCTGCACAGAGAAAGGAAGAGGAGGACACCCACTGACTTGTCCCCAGCCCTACCGGCCTGTTCCCGACTTCAGACTCCTTCTGCAAAACCTTGCTGTATCCTGCAGCCAGCAGTCCTCAAAAACCCGGAGAACCTGCACTGCCTTTGCAACCAAACAGACTCTGTCCTCCGTGAGCACCGGACTTGCTCAAAACTAACCGATTCTTACTCCGGCCGTGAGTCTCAACACCCTGCTCCCGGCACCCCGAGCCAGAGTGACCCAATAACCTCAGGAGGTCCCTCCGGCGATCCTAGCCTGGATCCCAGTGTCCCGTGAACCTCTACAAGCACCAAGACCAAATCTGCAGCCAACAGCTGAAAGGTCCCCTCAACCGTGACTGACGGCGACCCGCTGACCGACTCCATAACTGAGGCGGACCAGAAAGACCAACCGTGACCGTCTGCCCGACTCTGTCTCCAAACGTGTGCGGTCACAAGACGACGACTCCCAAAGACCTCATTCACCTCATCCGCTGCTGACCGACTCTGAGGGATCCTCGACTGAATCTGCAGCTTCAGCCAAAACCGCATCCTACACACGACCGCCTCAGTGCCACTGGTGGTGTATTTCTTGTGTTGGTCATTAGTCCCTACCGTGCTGACCTCGACCCCAGGAGCTTTTGCTTGCTGAAACTGGTGGCTTGCTTGCCGCAGTCCCAAGGCCCACGACTGTGCTTAGCCCATTGGCTAACATGTGGTCCCTGCACTCTGCACTTGGCTGCCTCTGTGCCGCTGGTGGTGCGACTCGAATGCCAATCTGACAGAATCCTACCCACAGACCCGTAAACCCAGTTCTGTTACTTCCAGCACTAAGTGTGTATCGTGAGTAATACTGCAAACCTGTACCAGTATTGTAAAACGCATAACCTCCTTTATCCTTCTTTTAGGAAATGCACCAGCCTAGTATCCAGATATACTTGGCTGTGTAAGAAAAGTAACTGAAAAGTAATTCCGACTATTTACAAGTACGAGTAATTATTCTGTAACCAATTCATTGCACTCTACAGCATTCAAACTGTGTTTAAATTACATATGCTTGCAAAGTATTTTTATACTTACCTGTACCAGGCCTGTCTTGGTTCTAGAAAATAAATATAACTAAATAATATTTTTATACAAACACATTAGTCAGAGTTCAGTCCTTGAGTGCG
This sequence comes from Calotriton arnoldi, assembly GCA_963921515.1. NCBI lineage: Eukaryota > Metazoa > Chordata > Amphibia > Caudata > Salamandridae > Calotriton > Calotriton arnoldi. Next base: position 2,251,478 of record CAWUFW010002346.1, read on the forward strand.
TGAAATCATTTCTTGCCTGAGTGTGTACAATAAATGCTTAACACTACCCTCTGATAAGGCCTCACTGCTCGCCCACACTACCATAAATAGAGAGTAAGATACTATCTACTTTAACCTCAGCCTACCTTTGGGGATTCACTGAACAGTGTGCACACTATAACTCACTTTGGTATAGTATATACAGAGCCAGCTTCCTACAACTGACTCTTTAGGTTCCTCGGACGTTTGCTCTATCTTAACCCAGTCAATGTCTTGAGGTGCTATTTTGGACGGCAACCATGTGACCACCTGACCGTACTTCTTCATAACCAAAGGTGAAGGACCGTGTGTTACTGGATCACTCACTGGTTCGGCGCCAGGCCACTCAATGGCTATTTTACAAGCAGACCCTAAATCGCAAGGAACCACAATTTCAAACAAGGTATTAAGTCAATCCACAATACTTTTGTGATCTTGACAAAGCGACTGCCTTGCTCATATCATTCAGCAGGTTTCTCCCTCAACCTCGGAAAATCATTTGTGAATGCAGCTATATCACCTCTACTTCAAGGGACATGCACATACCCTCCGCTAGGCTCCTCCTGTAACAGATATGCCTCGATACCCTGTGTCCCCCCCTCCTGGAGGTGGTGTTTCTCCTGTCACCTTTCTTGCACTCTTCTTCTTCGACCATCTTTCCTCCCACCTGTCCAGCATACTCCAAGCCCTTATCCCTATTACCAGCTCTCGGATATGCGTCTTCAACCCAGTAACCCTCTTCTCCTCAAGCTCCTGGTCGCTGTAAGTGAGTCTATAATTTCCCTGTAAGGTTTTTGTTTGTGTTAGATCCACTCTATACCTCTGAGCTAATTCTGACAACTTTTCATGTGCCTGTCCTGCCTTTCGGGTGACATCCTTTGCTACAAACAACAGGTCATCTGGCTCATAGGTTTCTTTTTAGTCCAAAGGTAAATTACCACTGATGATCTCGTCTGTCTCAGCCTTCAACCTTACCACATCCAATAGCTTTGCCTTCACTGCAGCCTTGATAGTACCCTGACTTGATGTACTACTCTGACTCTCCTTGCTGTGGTTATGGTCTCTCAAACAGGATTCCAAGTCTGAAATATCCAAAACATGTTGATTTCCAGAGTTTACCTGACTTGTGCTGGTCTCTAAGGTCGCACCACTTGGTCCTCTCACTTGGGTTTCCCACATCCATGGATCTGAGCCATAGGTATAGACCATATAGTCCTGGAACCAATGTGTACTTCTGAAGGATCGGCCATAGCACTAGAGTCCATAGGCACTAAAGATGGGCAATTCCCATTCGTGATCCCAGTTATTCCCAATCCAATCACTTCAACCTGCATGCACTGTCACTGACTAAGGACTCCCACTGGGCTCGGGTCATACATAGGGACAACAGGACCAATAGTGACCAGTACTCTAAGAGCTTCTGGCAAACATGAGGCAGTGTTAGCTCCGTTCTGTTCTATACCTCCCAAGGTAGGCGCTCCTGATCCTCCTATTCCCACAGATATCCTTCCCACAACTCCTGTACCAGGACCCACTTGAGTTGTTGCATTTTCTCCGTTTTCTGCACTTCTCGAGTCTCCTCCCGTCCCCTGATTGTGGACTGTAAGGTGGAGGATGCTCTGATAACAACCCCTCCAACAAGCTGTCTTCATTGTCACTACTGTCACTTCCATTTACCTTCTACTCCTTTCCAGGGGACCTCCATCTTCGACCAGCCCCGGGTGTGGTCTTTCTCCTTCTATGGTATGCACTCTCCATCTCTTAAGCTTTGCATCCCACTGTGCATTCTGATATGACCTCACAATTTTCTTCACTCTCCCTTGATATTTTTCCCTCTTTTTAGCATGTGCTACACGCATCTATGCATGTAACGCTTCAAACTGTGTTGGTCTAGGCAAAGGTGGCAATGCAAACATTGCTCCTCTTAACTGATACAGTACATCCAACCTAGATGAACCAAGGCATGGAAATGACAATTCACACTCCCTTTCAGTGATCTTATGCCAATTTTGAAGCCAAATTATAGTGTGAAGCCTAATTTTGTCACCATGTAATGTGCTCGAGTATCCTCGGGTGGTGCCTCTTTGCCCACTTGAGTAACAACACCTTCATCACCCCTGAACAGATCTCGCAACACCCTAAAACATTGCATGATTTCAATTGCAAGTGGTTCAAAACATTATGACGGACAATTTCTTCAACCACGACTTCCCGATGACTACCAACAAATCCAAGCGCGGCATTGCACCAACCGACCTATCACAGCACAACACTCTATGATGTCACTGCGGCTCACCCTCCTTCACAATTTCTCTGTACGGATTCACTCAGACAATCATCTTAAAATCCATAATTGTATGCCATCTAAAGGATCAATAGAATTCAATCATCCAAGAACATTCACACAAAGGGACCCTCGACGTGCACTGGTCACCTGAATCAGTATAGCCAACCTCTGTACACAAGGTCCACTAAACGATACCCACACATCCCATTCACACAAGTTCCCTGTCTTAGGTGGAGCTGAGGATGACGTCTCATGACAACTCCTCAATTCTTCAGTCAGACAATCACAATCTCAATCTCTGTGTTTTCTGTACCTTTTAATATACCCCGGGATCTTAGGCCACTTCGAGACCTGAAACTCAAATCTCAACCCTTGGACCACGTCCGGCCCGAAACCACATTCACTCGACACTCACGCCAACTCCACATGACATCACACAATCAAACCATTCTCACAATCTAACGCACAACATACACCCTATTAATACTCACTCCTCCATTCGCCGCTGATCTCGCTGCACCATCAAACTCCGTCGGTCTTCGCCAAATTCCATCGCCTTCCGTTCTTGACCATTGGGCTCTAGTTTAGGGCTATTTCTAGACTAATTCTGGATTCCTTCCCCCCCTCATGTGCGAACTATCCTACACTGTTACCAACTGAAATGGCCGGGCCCATAATTTCTAGACCTCTTCTAGAGTCACAACCTGATGGTTCTTTTTTGCAGCATGAAGGCGTTAATTATTTAATTAAAGCCAATCAATAAAACAATTGTCCTCGGGGACACATAGTAACCACAAACAACTATGTAAGGTTAGTTTGATTTATTACAAAGCCAGAAATAACTGAACATAAAGACAACTCAATACGAGAGTGTAGAAATACATCAGAATTAACATAAAGCCAAATCTGTATATTCAATTGAGACGATGTAACATGAATAATACAATTAATTCAAGAAGCAAAATACAGAGGATCAGAAAGCATGAGTCCAAATTTCCCTGCATTGAGGGTTGATGAGTAAAGAGCATTAATCCATCCCTACACTAACACTAAAGTGACATCCCTACTTAATCATCTTCAGGGAGAAAGGTAAATGGTGTCGGCATCTGGAGTCTTCCTAAGAAGTCTCTCCACCATCAGTGGGTCATGTAGCATAAAACTCTAAGATGCTCTCTTTCTGAAGGCAAAGAAGAAGTGGAGCTCTTTCCCTAATCACATCATCACATTATTGTAGGTTGCTCTACCAAGATTAATTGCGGATCACCCCATCTGCTCTGGGTACGATTCGAAAGGTGATTTTCCATGGGACAGCGGTGTTCTTCTCTTTTACATTTTGTCCATGGTTCCTAGGCCTTCTCCTGTGTGAAGCACAACGACCTTCCTTTATCAACTCAAGCCATATGATTGTTACTTCTTCGCTCCTTGACTAACTAATAAAACAAAGACATTATTCTAGCTCACAAGAGCGCTTCTTTCACCTGCAACACAAAACGTGAGAGAGAACAAATTCCACAGCATACATAAAATTCGACTTGTTAATTCTAAAGCGAGAGTTCAGGGAACTGCATTTCAGGCCTACAAGATTCAGCTAACATAAGTAAGCCTGGCCTCCTGAGTAAAGCACCCTCTCAGCTACCCAGTCTGTAACCTGAGAGGCAGTGGAGAAAAACAGGCACTTTCACCTGTTAAAGAAAGAAAGAAAAGCAAGCGCCTCTGAGTGGTGTCATTTTGTGAAACTTCACACAGCCGGATGTGGACAAACTGGTTAACAGCTCCTAATCAGAGGGGCTTAAACGGCTGCAAACGTCTATGTTTACCGGGGTGTCTGGATAACTTCAGGCCCCCAGTGTGCTGGCCACAAACACTGCATTCTGAGAGCAGTAGTTTACTAGGATGTGGCGTAACAGCCAGAGCTGCCAACTTTGGAACTGGGGAACGAGTCTCGGCGTTGGTTTAACATCCTTTGATTCGGGGCAAATCACTTAATCTCCCCATGCCTACCAAAAATGAATGTGTCCTTGTGTAATGTAACTGGTGCTCATGTAAAGTGCTCCAGTACCTTCGGGTTGAGTTTGCACTAAATAAAACAGCAAAAACAATTACAGTTGAATCCCTCCAAGCACGTTTCCCCACTGCAGCAGCCTCGTCAGTGGATGGCTGTGTGAGATAGACCGAAGAAGGGAGCCGCTCTTGTAATAAATCAGTAATGCACAACTGTCCATACAATGCACCATTGCTTGATTAGAGTTACGCGTAGTTTCACAAGTGCTACAACAGTTTTACAGAAGGGTGACTTTACAACATCCTTCGTCAACCTGTCAGTGAAAGCAAAACATCAAGTTCCAGAATGCAAGTGGTGTAGGCTACAAAGGCAGGGCTTCTGGTGGTGCCAGAGAGGAGATGGGACCTCCTGGCAGCGGGCCCTGGGGTCCAAGTTTGCGCATCTGACAGCTCAACAGGGGGGTAGGAAGCCTCCAAGGGCTGCTGCTGTCTCCACCACAGCAATGTGTGGTTGTCTGAGTGAGCCATCTATGGGAAGAGTTACACATATGGGCAGTAATTCACACTGCCCACAAAAACTCTCAACTTCAAAGGCCCATGGATAGCAACTAGGCTTGTGCTTGCCCCTTTCTCCCCCGGATCCTGAAGGCAGCAAAGGAAACCAAAAGTAAATGTTGCTTGGAGTCCTGTCTACTTCCTGTAGATTTATCTCTTACCCTTCCTCATACCCTCAGCTTTACATGGAAGGTTAAGGGTGAAACAGAAAGTCAAGCTTCCAATGTCATCAGAAGGCCAAATGATATATTATGTCACTTTTGCTAATTCTGCCATTTTGGGGATTTGATATCCTGGCAGACGTCTGTCCAGGGATAGCCTGGACTACACAAAGTCCGTCTGGCAAAACCAAAACTGCGCCACTAGAAGGTTACTCACCAGAAAGCAAAACAGATCTATAAATGTAACCGAAAGACACACACACTACAACCAAGGCAGTATTTGATTAAAACAAATTTCCAGCTTCCTTGTCACTCCGTTACCGGGGGGAGTGCGCAGGGAGGAGGAGGCAGACGCAGCCCATGAGAGGGGGTGAAGAGCATTTCCAGCTTCCTTGTCACGTCGTTAACGGGGAGGGCGTAGGGAGGAGGAGGTAGATGCAGCCCATGTGAGGAGCGAAGAGCAGCAGCTGTTCAGAATACAAACAAGCTGTGAGGGGCAGGAGGTGTTGTTCTGGGAACCAAAGGGTGATTAAGTGAACTGGGAGCACCAGTGAGGACAGAGGGAAAGACAAAGTAGTGCACTGAAGGAAAACATATGGCCCATAGTGAAAGGATTCATGTAGCAGGGGCAGTCTCCAGGGCTGAACAAAAGGAGGGACTACTGAGTGTATTCACCAGTGACAAGCCAGCATTTCTAAAGGACAATAAGAGGAACCAACAAAAAGATGGTCGTTTTTTTGAAGCCCATATCCTAGATACTTTGTGCATGTGCTGCCTAGGCAAGACCTAAAAATGTAAGGGATGGGGGAGGACATAATGACCTGTATACATGGCTGAAATGTTAAAAGGAATAAATCACACCAGAGAATATATTTTTACCCTGGCCTTGGCCAGCCACTTTTCAGACAACACAAGAAACTTACATGAATTTACAGAAATATTTTCCTGTCCCCCAACGTTTCTTATAGCCTTGTCTCTGAGGCCAATCCCATATCCGGTTCCACCAACAATAGTCAATAAGCATTGCTAACATTGTGTGCTTACCACACAAGACACAACCACTCACGTTGTAAACTAAGATAAGTTGCTATCAGAGCTGACCCTTCCAACAAATGGTTTAATGTTGTGTCACACAACCAAAAGTTTTTTCCCCAATGCCTTACTATGAAAAGTAAATGAACAAGCAAAAGTGATAATTCTTCTTTTAAAACTTAAGACTAATCACACGAATTAGGCTCTTGTTTATAAAATCAGCCTTCCACAGTTTTGTATGACGCGTTATTAAAGCAGTGCCCATCCTGAAAAGTTACTTTCCCCTTGGTATACGGGGCATTATGTGACATTAATTGCCTTGATAGTATTAGAACTGGTATGCTGGTACATTTGACATGTTTTGCCAGACCCTAGAACGCCTGCCTTGGTTATTTTGTACCAAAATGGACTGAAGCATTGTAAAGCTATTGCTGTTTAACCAGTTAAAGGTTAACATTTTGACGCATTTTTGGCACTGAGCACCTCACCAAGCTTTGGTGAATACTTTTATTTCTTTTGTATGTTAGAGGTTGTTTTATTGCTGACTAGACTATAGTTTTATATGTTCGAGAGAAACAATGAACTCAAAAACATGTCTGATGAGCCAGTTCTGTCGAACCCATTTCATTGAAATTTTCTAAATAAATCAGTTGGACCCGTATGACCAATGTAACTTGGCAAATGTCCTTTTTTCTGAAAAAATGTGTTTTAAATGTAGTTTCTGGGATCATAGGTTCACTTCTTCCCTAATTTACTCTTTTTGGATGTATACCTGGATGTATTTTAGATGTATACCTGTAGAAACACACTCATGTTTACTCCATTCATCTTCACCCTCGATATTTATTTGTTTTTAGGAGTGTACCACATAAAATATCTTCTATTTTTAGATCACGTATCCCGTATCTTACCCTGACATCACCCTTTTCTCTTTTAAAAAAATAGCCCAATTTGCAATTTTCATTCTTCTCCTTGATTTCACCCTTAATACTGTATTCTCTCCTTAGACTGTCTTCAGCTACATAGTTAACAGACTTATTTTTCCATTACTGCCAATAACTCTAGCCCTCACATTTTTACTCATGTGGCCTGTCTGTCTCATGATATGCAGCAAAGGGCTGTGTTTGTAAAGGTAACCTATGTTAAAAGCCTTGTCATATAATAACATGGTTAGCTTGTTTGAGTGCATTCAGAGAGCATGAGTGTGTTCATTAAACACAAGTTCATGCTTTGCTTGAACAGAATCTACAGAAGAATCTCTTATTTTTTGAGTGTGCAGATTGCTATGTTCCTTCTGTTCCTCAGTGCTCAACATGAAGGGAATCTTTCCACGTGTGCACTACACATTGTTCACAGTAGCTAGGAAGCAACATGTTTCCTTCAGAATTACTTTGTTAGGTCTATGTTCCTGCATGTGAAGGGTTGCAAATGCACTAAGCACTAATACACTTGGTGGTTCAAAAGAAAGTTAAATGTTGCTACTAACCCATCAGAGGGTTATGATCAAGAGGTGGACATCAACTCCATAGAAATCCTATGACACAAACTTCCATACACGCTTTTCTCGATTATGGAGGGGGATAGAGAGAGAGAGAGGCTGGATGATGGGGTCATTCTGTATGTCGGTATTCCATACTGAGAACGTCAGGCCACCATAGGTATGTAGGAGGTACCACATGGCTTGGCAACAAGGCAGCATAAAAACATAATGCTAGTGATGTCTCATGAACAACGTTTGAGGTGTATATTTTAATTGCATTCTGTATTGGTGAGCTATTATCATTATTGCAATGATAATCCTAGTATATATGATACGTATTTGGTTAGCACATTTGGCATCTCTTGCTACACCTACGCTGACGACACACAGTTAATAGTCAGATTGGATGGGGATATAGTTAAGGAAGGGCCTATTTCAGAAACTGCCTACATGAGGTGGTCAAATGGATAGAGGTGCAATCTCTTGTTCTAAATGGTGGAATGACTGAGGCGGTGAATTTTACACCTGACTTAGCCTGGTTGTCAGAATGGTGACCAGAAAGTCTGGGGGCGCTTCCATCCCTGTTGCTCATGCACCTAACCTCGGATTCACATTCAGAAGGATCTCAGCTTTGAAGAACGCTTGAAAACCATCTATACGAGTGGATATAGGCTACTGCATGTAATAAAAACAATCTTACCTTTCATTCCTCTCTCATCCAGGAAGCACATGGCACAGGCTCTGATCATAAACAGATTGTACTAATGCAACACACTTTTGGCTGGGGCTCCCAAATGTCTAATACAGAGTCTACATGTATTGCAAAACACAGTGGCTAGGTTTATCTTGATGCTCAGAAGAGAATTTCCTGTCTCAGTTCATTTACAAAAATTGCATTGTCTTCCTATACAGAAAATATGCCTCTTTAAGGCACTGTGCCAATGCCACAAAACGTACATAATGCTAGACAGGGCATATAAATGAATTCAGTTTTCTCCTGGTGTGTTCCTAGACATGAACGGAGATCCACTAATAGAGTTTTTTCTGGTCACCCCAAGACTAAGGTAGTTGAGACAAGGAGGCTGTTTGTTGATAGTGACCACATCTATAGTATGGAACACCCTTCCTCTAGAGGACCGTAGGCAAAAAAAAATTATCTCATTTTTAGGAAGAAGATCACAAATGTTTCTCTTTTCTCGTAATGGTTAACATATCCAATCCTAGAGGCCTATCTGTCCTAATATTTGTGACCCTTTTGAAATAGTTGTTTATTCCTTTCAAAAGCTCAGCTATATGTGTTGTAAGTTCCATTATTTCTTCCCCCTCTAGCACCAGGACACTTTTCAAGAAGTAGCTGATACGCTTTATAAATTTCCAAATCAAATCAAAACAGATCAGCACATAATAAACACTAGTTACAATAAAATACCTTGGTTTTTGTAGGTATACTGATTTAAGAGATCTGGAGTATGAGCCACATTCATCCTGTGGAAGAATTTTCAGGCAGGACTTTTGGATACCTAAAAACCCACATTCCTGTGAGCATAGCCAAAAGGTGGTGGTATGACGTGCCAGTCTCTTTTACTTTTCTCTGCAAAGGCTGAGGCTAAAGGCTATGAACACACCTTTGGGGCTGTGAACATTAAAAGGGAGTTTACAATATTCTTTTCTATACTGCCTTGCCTCTTTCTTATTTTGTATGTTCTTACCTCCTGATTTGTGTTGTGACAGAAGTAGCAAAAGATTACCACTCCCTTTTCATTTTATATTACTTTTCTCCTTCCTCTTCCTTTTTTCATATTGTTTTGCTACAAATGTCAAATTCCATTTTTAATGGGTTGTTAGAGGTTTGTGTGCTGTTTTGAGTTTAAAAAAAAAACATTTTTTAATAAAGACATGGTATTCAATGCCAGGCCACGATTGGCTAATTTTCTTTGTCAGCTGGGCTTTTTGTCAAATGTAGTTTTTTAGGACTTATTTCTATCAATCCCAATATGTTTATATTTGGTTTTACCAAATTTGCTTTGTGTAAAGATGGTAACCTTGATCTTCCTGAATCAAATTCAAATTTTGTTTCATAAGGTGGTGTAGTAAATGGGTTCCATCCATTTATTCCTCTAGGATTTTTTGCTTTTGACTACCCTGTTTTTGGACTTTTACTGTGAATGAGTCTTACTACCTGAGTCTCACTCATGGTAAATTCACAGTTATTGGACTAAGCGTGCTAACTGCCAGTGCCTGCCTTTCAAGATGAGGCTGCTGCTGTGCAGCTCATGTTAGGAACTCTGTGGTTGGTTACACATGAACATGTGTGCACAGGAATGCTGGCTGCATGTTTAAGAATATCATTGTGTGCATCCTGGTACCTGCACACAGTTACCCTATAACATATCCACAAATTAACCCTTGCCATCCGCATCCACAGCAACGGTTCATGAAGGTAAGAGCAGGCGAGAGACAGGCGAGAGGAAGTTGTGATTGCTCACCTGGGGGGCTCTCACTGTTTCTCCCACCGCGACAGGGTCACAACATCGCCATTCACGCCGAGATCGCAACTTCCTGCTGTTTCGTCGGAGGATCAATGCGATGATTTGCGGCATTTGCCCCTTTCACCACTACAGCTGAGGGATGGCTCGTTCTAGGTCCCTGGGATCCAGCAGTGCTGGGGAACATGATGGCAGACCGCTGGAGTTCTACCAAGATACACTTAGCCGCCTGCGGGCAAGTCGAGAGAACGGGTGAGGCTTCCACCCCCCTCCCCACCTCTCCACGGCGTTCTGCACTGACCCACACGAAGGGCCTATTGTTGAGGACAGCCCACTGAGTTGCAGGCTGCTCTCGCCCTCCCAACCAGCACTCTGAACAATTTGACGGCACAAGGAAACCGGAATGAAGGTGGTGCTTGTGAGCTCCCAATCTAGTTATTGCCTCCGGTTCCGATGAGAGGAGTCGGACTAAAGAGATTTAATTGAAAAACACTGGGCCGACCCTTCAGCTGCCCGGGTGTTGATAGGGGGTCGCCTAAACTTGGGAAAGCATCCGAGTTCATTGAGTTGGGGGGACGCACCACCTCTTTCTCTCTCTGTGAGACAAGGATAGAATAAATGAGTAAAGATTGAGGGCACTCCCTGCTCACCAATGAGACGCTCAGGATCTGATTCGCCATTTTACAAGACATCACTCCACCGATTAAGTCAGAAAATCACAGAAGATGGTGCCCCCTTTGCCTGAATTGCAATAGAGTAAAATCTTCCCTAGAAATAAAAATAGGACTACTACATCTACCACTGCAAAAACCCTGCAAAACTGGTGGCCATCTTTAAATGCCCATTAGACATTTGTATGCCTCAATTTCTTAAACCGCCCATGACTGATCCAGGCACCACTTGAAGGGGTCCCCGGTCAGAAGGATGCTCTACTCTCCACAATTCAACCTTACCATCAACAAATGGTTATCACAAATAATCTGGCTTCTACAATTTGCGAATCTTTTCTCTACCTTAGAATTTTCAAAAATTGGCCAGAAGCACCACCCATGACTCTACACACCCCTGGAGGTACTTTCTCGCAATAAACAATGGACACAAAACTGGAACTCTCGTACCATAATGTCTTCACTATTAAATACCCCCTAATCTCTCCAAAAATGCATCAAAAAAACTTAAACACCAATTACTCAAAACCCATCCAGAAATTCTTATTTCAGACCCCTACTTCTGTGCCAGCAAGGGAACTCTAACTAATGACTTCATATTTCACACAAAAAGGAGAGCCCAATGGAGAAATGTCTTATTCTCCACGTTGCGCCTCACCGGCACCAGGAAAACATCCCAAGGACTTAGACTATCCATCTCTCCCTCTTCCTTCTGCAGGACGAAAACTACCATATCTATATACAATAATGGGATCATTCTAATACAGTCCTTGAATGAAAATCTGACCTTAATCGACAAGATCTTCCCTACCCTTGAAAAGGGAGTGTACAATAAGATCTATCTTCCCTCCCAAAATCACCCTAACATTCTTGATGAAGCACTCTAACCCTCTTTAACGCCCAGGGCTGCTCCAATTTCAATCAGCCCACTTCTTGTCACAAGTGATTACCTCCCCACCCTCGCTACCACCACTCCCACTCCAGAGCCAGCATCTCAGACATGGCAGGAGAATCATTCTAGGACTAGATGATCCATCTCATCGGTTCCCCCCACTACTAGAACAAGCATAGATCCCTCCATCACTGAGCGTTTTCCCGCCATACACTCCTTCTTACTTCCCCGGGGCTCTTCATTGAGGTCCCCCCAGACACTCCAACAGCGCTCCCCTATGCATGGAACAACTACTTATACAAACCCATATCCCATCACCAAACTACCCTTAGGCCACCCAGATCCACTGACCATCCCACAACCATCCTCTCTACCCCCTCCCCTTACATCTAGTTATCATCACGCATACCCTCAACAAAATCTTCCAGACACACAAGCATGATAGGCCCCCATTAACAACCCCTCCTCTCAGCATGGCATATCTTATTGCTTCTCCCCTCTCCTGGACCTCCTCCTTCAACCCATAACTACCTGTAAACATGATTATTGGGAAATGCAATTCAACGAGATTGATCGTAGCCTATGCCATCTTAAGGATGATCTCCAGAGAATCATATCCATCACATCAGATCTATGGCTCTCTCATGTATCAAATAGCGCCATGATAACTAGAATAGATTTCCATGCAGATACTCTCCCACTCCATGTCCCACACATATCCAATCTCGAATTTAAAACTATACCATTCCCTAATGCCTCTTCTCGCCCGAAAAGATCGAATGAAGATCTATCGGACAGTAAGATCTATGAACTCCTCCTCTCTTACCAGCCCGAGAAAAGTACTAATAAGACTGGTCCGAATCAAATCCAAACCATTCAGGCTAACCCATTCAGAGAACCGAGCTACAATCACAAAGCTGTAAACAATCACTACCCCAAGCGCGTTAATATATCCCGGACAGCCTCTCATATCACTAACAATCATCTGAAGTGCATGCTCCTCAATTGAAGGTCGGCAAATAAACATGCGGCTCATATTTACGACCTCATCATATCACATAAGTTTGATGTAGTTATCCTCACGGAAACGTGGTTAAACATCTCATCCCATTATAGACCTACTAGTCCCCCCTAGTCACAAGACCTAGGAAATCTGGTTGGGAAAAAGCATGCATCTACCGCAACACCCTCTCAGTATTCCAGCCCGAAATAATCACATTAACTACATGTGAATATCTCTGCATCAATATCTCTTGCAACAATAAACCCAGTTGTAATTTATACGCCTTCTATCACCCTCCTGGCGATAACTCACCGTTCATCTAAAAGATCATGGAAGTCATTACAACTAATGATAATCCTCAAGTGCCCCAGATCTTCCTTTGGAGATTTTAACCTCCACTGGAATGACCTGAACGATCAGTCAGTGAACAGCCCAAAGGCCTTCCTATCAAACCATGAGTTGTTCCAAATTTGTGACAGGCCAACTCACAACAAGGGTGAGACTTTGGGCCTTATAACTTTAAAGACGGACAACATCACCTTGGAGTCCATTAGCCCCTGTGACTGGACAGACCATTATCGCATCACCTTCCTCATCAATTTAATGGTGATCCCGAAGAGAGTGCAACTGAAGAAAACACAACAATGGAAAAGGAATCTTCGTAATCTAAACCACAATGAACTAACTACCCTCTGCAAAAATACCTTGACTCCTCGGACCAACATGGATGACGTCAATGACCTCACAGACTTCTACAATACTTCCATATTGGAAGTCAAAGACTCGGTCGCTCCCCTGCAAGAAAGAAATATATCCTATAAAAACTCTAAACCCTGGTTCAATGGCAACTTGAACTCCGAAAGACGCAATCTAAGATCAGCAGAAAGAGCCTGAAGATCCTGTCCATCCTTGGAATTTCTAAAATGTTTAAGATCAATGAGGAACACATACAACAGAAGAATAAGGCAAGCGAAAGCTAATTTCTTTAGAACACAGCTTGACCAAGCTAGAAATAGGCCCAAAAAACTATTTGAAATAGTCAAGCAACAGTCACACAACATATCAAATCTGATAGGCATCGGAACCAGCACCCTCCCAAACTGTGAAGAACTGGCTTCCTTCTCCATGGAAGAAACCACAAAGATTGAGAATGAACTACAATTAGGGAAGGAACTACTACCGGCTGCCTCACTCAGTTTTTCACACACCACCCAGTATGCTGAAGAGAGTGATCCATCCAGGCACTCTCCAAAAATAATGCCTCTTGGCACACTTTCTCTCAATCAACGAAAGGGACATCTACAACATTCTTTCATCATTGAACCCATCTATTCGCTTTACTGACCCTCTACCTCCATGTATCTTCAAAGAGATCAAAGCCATCATCCTTCCCCTATGGTCTAAGATTGTAAATGCTTCAAAACATCAAGGCACTATCCCTGACTGTCTAAACGCAGGACAAGTAACCCCCACTTTAAAAAAACCTAATGCAAACTGCACTGATCCTAACAACTTCCGACCCATCTCCAACATCCCTACTCTTGCGAAGCTCCTAGAAAATTTGTCCAGATCCAACTCTGCAACCACATAGACAACTTTCAACTCCTTGACCAACACCAATCAGGTTTCCCTCAAGGTCACAGCCCTGAATCTGCACTCACTCATGTCTTGGATGACAAATTAAAAATGCTGGATCGAAATGAATCATGCCTTCTGATACTGCTTGACTTATCTGCCGCCTTTGACACGGTTAAACACAATAGTCTACTGAAACTACTGGAACAAAGGATGGGCTTATCAGGGGTGGTATTGCAATGGTTTTCTTTATTCCTCCAAAACAGATCCCAGAGAGTCAAAATGAATCAATCCCTGTCTTAGCCCCAAGTGATCACTCTTGGTATTCCACAGGGATCTGCTCTCACCCATTCTCTTCAATCTATTCCTAGAACTGCTGGTAAACCACTTAAAATCCGCTAACATCCACTATCACATGTACGCTGATGACACTCAATTGTATCTCAAAATCTCCTCCCCAGAGGACATTATATCCCTCAATTCTACCTTGCAAAACACTCATCTCTGGCTCACGGATAACCATCTCCAACTCAATGCTGCCAAAACCGAATTTCTTCTCATCTTACCGCCGAATAACATCCCCAAGATCGATCTTTGGTTGAAACATTTTACAGCCCTCAACTGCTCTCCTCACATCATAGACTCTGCTAGATCCTTGGGAATTATATTAGACAAACATCTGAAGATGCAGGATCACATTAGCACAGTCACCAAAGGAGCAAATTACCAGCTGAGCATTCTGTGGAAACTTAAACCCTACCTCCCACATGAAGACCTAAAACAAGCGGTCCAAGATCTTGTATTGCCCAGACTAGATTATGGTAGTGCCACACTATGGGGCCTACCTCGATACAAGTTTACCCCTCTCAGAACCTCCCTCAACGTAGATGCCAGACTTGTGTCCGGAACAAAAATAAATACACACATCTCCCCGGCCCTCAGATCCCTGAAATGGCTACCGTATGAAGCAAGAATTCAACTAAACATTGCATGCATAACTCATAAAGTGCTACATTTCAATACCCCCAGATTTCCGGCCCAAAAGCTAGAAAAATCAGGGGGCAACAGACCTTCACGAAGTGCGCACTCCCTGCTTCTGAAACCCCAACGAACCCATAAAAAGAAAACGGGCTCCAGAGCTTTCTCGGTTGTCGCACCTAAGATATGGAATTCTCTACTACCAGATGTTCGTCTAATCTCATCTACCGCCTCCTTCAAAAAAGAAGCAAAATCTTTTCTGATGACTAAGTTTTTACCCTAAGACAACATCCTTATGCTTATTGAGATGTAACCATACTAAGTACTCTTTATGATGTTTGACCTTCTCATCGCTGACTATTATTTGAGATCAAGCTTATTACTCTATTTATTTTCATTGCTGTGTTTGTCATTCATACATGTGACCACTTTACCAGTCCAACTGATACCCTACCTCTCTTCATGTAAAGCGCTCTGATACCCACTAGGGTCATGTTCACGCTATACAAAACTTTACAAATAAAATAAAAATAAATACCCTATCACAGAAGGGACTCTTCTGAGATTGTTACTGGCCTGGGGTAGGCCTTATAATGTGATTGGGTATTTATAGTGTAGGTCTCTACTGCTTACTGAAGGTCTGTGGTGCTTAGCTGTGTATACCCTATAGGCACAATCTGCCCTAAAGTACAGTTTCATGCTACTTAGGCCTAAAGGTTCCAGCAAGGTACCAATCTGTGGATAATTATGCACCCTGAGTGAGAATTTACTGTCCCTAATATCCCACATAGACATCTTATGGGACTTTAAGATTTGTCATATTTCCCTGGTTCGGCTCAGAATCAGATACCCGCCTTTGTCCCCCACTACTGGCCTAAGTTAATTACTCTGCTCCCCAGCAGAGCGATCAAAGGCCTCCCCACACAATAAAGCAATTAACAGTGCTTGATCCAGTTCCTGAGAAAGGAAGGGAATGGCAGGAAATCTACCTCTGTGAATAAGCTTGTCACATTGCAGCTGAGCTGGGATATTCCAGACTCACTAGAAGGAAGGTCATACCTCTGGAGCCACACAGGAGAGGCTCACCATTGACGTTATGTTGGGAAAGAATCAGGTAGCTGTGTCAGTTAGGAGCAAAGCTGAGGCTTTCAGCTAGCCTCTTTCCATAGACAACTTGAAGTCACTATATTAGATTGTCCCAGAATGCTGTGCAGGAGGGTTGAGACACAGGTGGAGTGAGGATGTGGCACCCTTTGATTGGACAGGAATATCTGGTTTCTAGAACTTTCCACCCCCAGTTAAAGGTCCGTGCACAAGGGAGAGACTGATGAGAAGGGATTTGGACCTGGGAGTGACAACAGTGAAAGGATGCCAATAGGGAAAGAGAAGGCACCTGATGCCCTGCAACCTATGAAATGTCACTTCTGGGCTAGTTCCGCTGGCCCCCTTATGCCACATGCAGAACAATGTTGGGGCAATGGACCTGCTGGGAGACCCTGGATGGTTTCCATAGAGACGTCTGTCGATTGTTGATAGACTCCACTGACCCACAGATACTAACCAATAAGCTAGGTGACTTTGGGACCGGGAAAGAGCAGCAGGAAAGATGTTTTTCTGGCTGGCTGCAGACAGGCTATGCAAGATGTCCTCACCAGCAGAATAGAGTACAAAAACCCAGACAGAGAGCAGGTGGGACACAGGGAGTCAGAAAATCCAGCTTAATTTTAATGATGTGTTTGCGGAATTAGCAAAATGTCTGATTTGTTTATCCTTCCAATGTACTTATGCATCTTATAATGCAGCTTTACTTCTGCACCTTACTTTCCTTCTCTCTTTTTCTATTACTAAGAATATATATATATATATATATAATTCACCAATATACCTCTCCACATTCTCCATATAATTGTGGCAGTTATCAACCTTTTTCTAGAATTCAAGGTTTTACCTACACCATACCAAAAGGGATTCATATTTTTCTCCTTAAGTGCTATTACTATTTTCATCCCAAAAAGGCAATTTTGCTTTATTTCATGGTGCCTAACTATTGTAATTACTGTCTTCCTTTCATAAGATCGGAGTATAAATACCTGCTTTATTTATTTATTTATTCAGGTTTCTCCTAATCCACCCTACCTCAATATCTCTCACATGACTAGGATTCTCTTTCTTCCTGGAGCGCATGTTAGTTGAAGACTTTTCTCTTATATTTAGGCTAAAGATATTATACACTAGAACAATCTTGCCTGGTCTGTAGAATTCATCAAAAAAAGTTGTACTTGCCACTTATTCTAAACAGTACATCTGCAGTTCTTCAGTCTAACTTAACCTATTTTAATTTGTTGTCTACAAATGGCCCCCTTCTAATTGTTAACCATACCCCTGTACATAAAAGTCGTTTATAATTTTCATGGGTTGGTGATTGCTGTCAAAAAGGTCCCCACTTGTAGAACTTTTGCATAAGAAAATAGAAAAAACGTATAATTACATATTCAAGTAAAGATTTATTTCTACTATTCTCAGGTCCTTGATGGTTGGTCTCTCGTTAGTCTACAAATTGCTGCAGTTCGACTCTCACCTCTAAAAATTTTTTACCTTGTATCTATTCTAAAGGATGTACAATCTGTTCCAATACGTTCAGGTCTTCACAGCCACAGGTTTACTACCCTCTGGAATCAATATCAATTGTTACCTTGACACAGTGGCATGTATATGTTTATTATTATCAATCAAAAACATTTATTTTTCCCATTTTCTATTTCTTTCTTCTCGTCCACCATGAAAAACTGTTCAAAATCAGCATTTAGAGGCATTTCTGTGCAGCACCTAACTTAAGTGAAATGTGTATCGGAAACAATAATCCACCTGCAGGTTTAACCCCTTCGCTGCTAGGCCTTTTCCCTCCTGTGCTAAGCCTTTTTTTGGCTATTTGGGGTAGTGCGCGCTTAGGCCCCTGTAACTTTTTGACCACATAAGGTATCCATGCCAAATTTGCGTCCTTTTTTCTAACATCATGGGGATTGTAAAGGTTCCCAGGGTTTGTGGGTTCCCTGGAGGGGACCCAGAAATTAGTCAAAATACAGCTAAATTTTGGGTTTTTGGAAAAAGGCAAAAAAGGGCTACAGATGAAAGCGTCTTGATTTTTCCCTGCAAATGGCATCAAAAAGGGGTTGTGGGGATGAAATCACCATCTTCCCAGCTTTCAGGGACAAGCAGACTTTTGTCAGAAAACCAACTTTTTTACACAGTTTTGGCATTTTTCTGGGACATAGCCTATTTTGCTATTTTTTGTGCTTTCAACCTCCTTCCAGTTAATGGTAGAAATGGGTATGAAACCAATAATGGATCCTGGAAAGCCATACATTTATGAAAAGTAGACAAAATTCTGAATTCAGCAAGGGGTCATTTGTGTAGATCCTTAAAGTTTTCCCTTATAGAAACTAACAGTTAAATAAAGGACAAATTGAAAATTAGTTGAAAAAAACAGCCATTTTTGTCAACGTTTTCACCTGTAACTTCTTCTAATTATGACAGCTATTTGAAGGCAATATACCGTTATATCCGCTGGACCTTTCTGGTTGTGGGGATATATAGGACTTGTAGGTTCACCAAGAACCCGACGAACCCAGAGCCAATAATTGAGCAACATCTTGCAATGATTTTTTTTAAGTACCGGGTATATAGCAATTATTTTGGGAAAATGTATACATGGAAAAATTGTTATGAAAGACACCTATGTATTTCTGAAATGGGAACAAAATGTAGATTTTAGAAACAGTAGATATTTGCACATTTCAGAGATTGGGAGTACCCATACTAGCATGAGAATTATAGGTCATTTTTCAAAATGACTTATTTTTACACATTGTCTTTCATTTGGAAGGCAGAAATGCATCGAAAGTCAATAGGTAATAACAGTTGCTCTACAATTCTGTGTTACCCTAAGTCTCCCGATAAAAATGGTACCTCACTTGTGTGGGTAGCCCTTGTGCCCACAACAGGAAATGGCTCAAAATGCAACGTGGACGTACCACATTTTCACAATGAAAAATTACCCTTTTTTTGCATAGTGCCTAGGTGTAGTTTTTGAACCCTAGCTCTGCCGGCACCTAGGAAACCTAGCAAACCTATACATTTTGAAAACTAGACACCCAGGGGAATCCAGGATGGGGTGACTTGACTGCCTCCCACCAGGTTCTGTTACCCAGAATCCCTTGCAAACATAAAAAATTGTCAAAAAAATCACATTTTCCCTACATTTCTGTGGTGGAAAGTTCTGGAATCTGCGTGGATCCACAAATTTCCACCCACCCGCGTTCCCAAAGTCTAACGAGAAAAATGGTACCTCACTTGTGTGGGTCGGCCTAGTGCCTGCGACAGGAAACGGCGCAAAGCGCAACGTGGTCACACCTCAATTTCGCAGTGAAAAATGACCCTTTTTTGGCAAAGTGCCTAGCTGTAGTTTTTGAACCCTAGCTCTGCCGGCACCTAGGGAAACCTAGCAAACCTATACATTTTTGAAAACTAGACACCCAGGGGAATCCAGGATGGGGTGACTTGACTGCCTCCCACCAAGTTCTGTTACCCAGAATCCCTTGCAAACAGAAGAAATTGTCAAAAAAACACATTTTCCCCACATTTCTGTGGTGGAAAGTTCTGGAATCTGCGTGGATCCACAAATTTCCCACCCACCCGCGTTCCCCAAAGTCTTATGAGAAAAATGGTACCTCACTTGTGTGGGTCGGCCTAGTGCCTGCGACAGGAAACAGCGCAAAACGCAACGTGGTCACACCTCAATTTCGCAGTGAAAAATGACCCTTTTTGGCAAAGTGCCTAGCTGTAGTTTTTGAACCCTAGCTCTGCCGGCACCTAGGGAAACCTAGCAAACCTATACATTTTTGAAAACTAGACACCAGGGGAATCCAGGATGGGGTGACTTGACTGCCTCCCACCAGGTTCTGTTACCCAGAATCCCTTGCAAACATAAAAAATTGTCAAAAAACACATTTTCCCCACATTTCTGTGGTGGAAAGTTCTGGAATCTGCGTGGATCCACAAATTTCCACCCACCCCGCGTTCCACAAAGTCTTACGAGA